>JASANG010003711.1:0-600000 GCA_030248215.1 Enoplolaimus lenunculus | reverse complement strand
ACGTCACTATAATGTTACATTTTCAGTAGTGATCAAGTTAGCGTAACATTTCTTCTTAATCAGGTCTCTCCTTGCCAGGAATCAAACTCGAATCAGTCGAAAGATCAGCGACCCTCAGAAAATGACACAAAATTTTAGCCATTCGAAATGTAAATTTGATATCAAGAACAAAGCTTCAGTTGTGCTAAAAAGTAAAGCATTCAGAAGCAATTTAAGCAAAAGTTAAAATTTCGGGTTTTTTGGTGTGTTGGGAAATATTATGCACCCGTTAGGTGACAAAACTTGACAGAAAAAGAGTATATCGCGGTTTGCTTTGGAATTCGTATGTCTGACAATGCCTCCGTGGCGCTTTCAGTGCCGTTTAGAGTAAACTTTTTTGACGGCCTTTGCCGAACAGCAATTGAACATTAATATTTCTAAGAGTTGCGACAAATACAGCACATTTGCCTCTGAATTCATGATATGTACACGGATGGGCACCGGAAAAAAACAACGGAAAAAACGGGTTTTTTTCGCTTTTATTTCATTTTTTCGAGGAGGTGTAGAAAACGTAATAACTTTTTATTATAATCTCAGTAAATCACTCGCAAAACAGCGACAAAACATCGTGGAAACCGGGAGAAATTGGTTTCTCTCACGCTTCCGCCATCGCGAAGGTTGATTTACTGATGTGACATCAATGGCAGGACCAGGAAATTTTTAAAAGGGAACCACACGAAGCCATCCGCCATTTTAGTGCTAAACCTTTCAATACAAAATGTTGGTTCCCCTTTGTATCTACCAGTAGGAGAAATAAGGGGATACAAGAGTCTCGTAAAATTTTGGAAAGAGCAGAAAAACACGTGTTTACAGGTTCTAAATTGCACGGCACTTTACTAAAGCTACGGTATGTCTCCTCTCGCCGCAGCAGTCCTACGGCGCTAAAAAGTATGCTATACAAATGGTTTCCAAATCAAACCGGAATTCCAGTTGCATCCCTGCTACTATATACTTCTTTAATCTTACCTAATGCGATTGCTGTATCTATTTAAGATTTTTCTGTTTCTCTTTGATGCAACAATTATTGCAGATATATGCAGCGTTTAGTTCGGAACCGAACTTCTGAATAATTTCATTTTTCATATATCAATAAAGCTACAAATCCTGTTTGCAATTTTTTGCCGGACTCAAACCCACAAGTTTATGGTTAACTTGGTTTGCATATGCAGCTTTTTAGGTATATGATAGTTCTGTAGTTTGTGCTGTATGCATATAAACTTGTGTTATCAAAAAATCATACTTAATAAAATAGTAAATTTGATTCTCCTAAATGGCATTTTTTCAGTTTTTGCGCTTGCGGAAGCAATACAACATGGTTTTCAATTTTTCTGTTTTTCCGTTTTTTCCGGAAAAACGAAAAACCCCGTTTTTAGACATCAACAATTTACAAATATACCGTTTGTATCATAAAATAACAAACCCGTTGGAAAAATGGTCGGTATTTGACCGCTCCGAAATTCTCCTGACCCTTGGCTTTGACATTCCAACAGAATCCTTTCCTTCGTTGTTAATTTAGCCACGACCACCCTCCCCGATATGTATAGGAAATATTTGCGTGTGGAGGGGCGCGTTCCCATACGGTTGGCATATCACCACCTCTGGATAGTCCAGACATAGATTTTTAACCGATATTTATAGCGTATACTTTTAAACTATAATTGTTACTCGTTAGAAGAATCGCCGGCATTAATTGGCCCATATGAGACCAAGTGTTTAATATCGAAAAGCGAGAACAGCAACCGAGTTTGTACCTTCAATTAACGTAAAATATGCTGCCGTAGCCAAAATCCACAACACTGCAATTGCGAGACCCAGCGTAAATGGCAAAGTGGCCGAAGTTGTAGCTGGTTCGTTTTTACTGTGTCCTGATTTCATACTGCTAGCGTCGTTGTTGGTTTGTGCAGGAAACACTGCATTTCCATTCGCGTATTTTTCTTTTGCTTTCTGAAAATATAATCACACTTGCTTTATTATTTTCGTCGACGTGCAGGGATATACCGCGATGGGTTAGGGGTGCATAGCTGTCACTCCCCAAGCTTAGAATTCGAATTTGTTACACAAGAACGGTGTTTCACGGAACCATTGTGAACAATTTGCCTAATTTTATTATATGATTTAATAGTTCAGTTGTTTTTCCATGACGCCGCTTTCGAATCCAAAATCCTCGGTACGCTATTGTCGGCATGAGCTCAGCCTAGTAAACAATATAAACTATAAACAGTAATTTTGGATATTGGTGAAAAATGGATGAAAAACGTTTTTCACACATTTCTAAAAAGTCTTCAAAAAATTTCAGTTTCAAAACTCATGAAATATTGTCTAATAAAAATGCACGATTTTGATCAATACAAAAATAATTCCGTATGAATATCGGGCGTTCCACTCAAACCAACCTACCTTTGATTTACCAGTTTGTTTGAACCAACAACTGCACCGATATATTGTCGTAGCGACCGCTTTGAGCCTTGGCCAAATCCAGTGTAGCATGGACAGACTGATTTTGCCTATGTTATCAAGTACTAACACATTTAATGGTAATCCAAGTATAATATACATTACTGACACCAAACGACCACAATCAGTGCATGGATAATTTGTGCCATATCCTGTAAAAACTAAATATTTGTTTGTATTTAGGCGTTTGTTGCAAGAAAGTAGCTGTACCACTAGCACGTGTGAACAGGGCTTCATTGACATATTTGGAATAGCAAGTTCTTAAAGTTCCATTCAAGGTCATAAACTCATCGAAACATTATTAACTTTAACATTTTCAAGGCTGAGGTTCAAAACCGAGGCCGCCATGGATCTCTTTCTGTCGGTTTGGTAGCTCGGATTGATTCCAATATTTGCATAAAAAATTTGGTTATTCAGAATCCGTCAGACATTTTTCTATAGGAGTGGGATTTGGAACAGTGTGCCAAATATATTTGGCAATAGCAAATATTGAATAAATTTATGAATAGTTCAAAAGATCTCAACAATTAAACTATTTCACGTAAAAAGTTAAATTTTCAAACCAGCAAAAGAATTTAATACCAGCTATTAATGCATTCATATGCTAGCAAAACTGTTTTACCACCTAATAAATTGATTTTCAAGCTGTACAGATAGAATGGGTGTCGATATCGGATGCAGAGGGGCACGTTACCTGGGGCAGCCGCGGCTAAACGCGGGACGGGTAAGAAAATTTTGATGCGGGTATATCCGAAGGTAAAGAATTTCAAAGTGTGTATAAAAATTTGTTAATCTTTACCCACCTAAAATTTTTATAAAAACTGGCAAGCAGTGGTTCAACGTGCATAGCTAGCATCCTTCACAAAAAACAGGTTGCTAAGATTATGTTTCTGGAAAGAATGCTTTACTAAAGTTATCTATGACCTAGTTCCTTATTACGGCAAACATCTCACTCACATCAATGTTGTTCTTATTCCATTTCCCCACATTCATCGCCTGCCTTCACTGATCACCCATCGGCAAACAAACCCAGTTTAACGGTGATTCGTGTAACGTGCACAATTATCCATATCCGGTGTTACATTTTTTACTTAATGGTTTGTTTTGAAAGTTAATACTAATAAAGAGTTTTTTGTAACGTAAAATCAATGGACTGTAAAATTAGGGCGGGTAAACGCTGTTAACAAGTAAAGGAATTATATACGGGAATGCTGGCGGTTAAAACTTAAACTCTCCGGGGATAAAGTGCAACGCGGGTAAAATTTTTACCCACTTAACCTCTGATTTGACATATACTTTGAATAATCTACCAATTTCTGTACTGTACTTTATTTGGTTCGGGAAGCATTCACGCAATTATATTACGGTAGTTGGCGTTTACGAAGTCAGAAATTTTGGCGACCCCTTCTTATATCCGTTAATATTCGGATCCCTACAGGATATATTAATACTTGTGATTAAATTTACGTTTAAACAACACTGAAACTATACGTCTCCCGTTAGCTAATTTTTTGAGAAACACAAACCTATTTAGTTTGTGGTCAGTAGTTGGCAGATGCCATTTTTTAGACATCTGATCTATTTTTAATTCCTAAAATTAAACAAATAACGATTTTGTTAATAATCTTTAAAAATCGAATTTTTTAAGTGTAATTTTACAGTGTTTACACCATGCATGTGATGTGTTGTTAATTCTTGATATATCACCAATTGAATCCCATATTTGCAACTCTGCTGCCAATCCTTTTCATTGAAAAGTCGAATTCGGTACTCACTTACCAACAGTGGTACTCAGTGAATTGACAAAGTTCAACGTTGCCCAAAATGACGCGTTTGATAAACATCCAGTTGGACTTAGCGGTGGAATCTCAATACGTTTTGGAGTATAGTGTTCGGCAACATATACAAGACTCGATCCTAACGCTGATAGCGTTATCATCACGAGTGCAGGTAACAAATTTTTCAGCAATTTTCCCACAGACGCGAAACATTGCACATCAGAACACAGTACGCTTCCGCCAGTTTCAAGCAAATGGCCAAGGTTAGCAACGAATCCAAACATGGCGTTGTTACATCAAGGTTTTGTAATGAATCTATTGTTGTTATACTCTCTAAAAACTTACACTTAAATTGCAGCTCAACTAAACTTAAATATTATTTTAAAGTAAAACTTGAATGGCTGGACGGGATAACTAAACTGGGATTGTAGATTTTAAAGTAGAACACGAGTTTAAATTAAACTTTATTTTTTGAATTAAGTAAGAAGTACACCGCAGCATTTATTTATGTGTATATAAGAATTCATTAAGTGTTGCAGCTTAAACTAAAATATATGAGATTTAAATGAGTTTAAGTGTAAACCTATCTTTTTATTAATCTAGAATGTTATTTTTATGCTGCTGGATTAGTTTAATTTAAGTCGTCAGTTTAAGCTTTTGGAGATTATTAAATAACATTACAATAATCATATATATAATCGCTGAGATCTGTAAAAAGCAACGGTATAACTTTACAAAAATCAACACCAATCGAAAAAATAAAACTACATCATTGGCCAATCTGCTATTCAGGCCAATTACTAATTGGCTTAGGCCAATCTGCTATTTCACGTAATAGCAGTGTGTTCTGGTCTAAACTGCTATTGAACTTAGGGACCAATCAGATTTGATTGCTTAGACAGGGGCAACACCTTTAACCAATCAACATTGGTATACAGCACTGTTGTTTTGTAAATCTCACAATCGCAAATTGGCGTAGTCCAACCTGCTATTTGCTTCGAGTAGCAGAGATTAGCCTATGCCAATTGGTAATTGGCCGATACAGCAGATTGGCCTACGACATATATTAGTTTTTACGCTTTTTTATGCGTCTGGACAAAAAAATGAGTAACATTATGATTATTCACAATATGTAACTGGATAAGGAAGTTGGATCTTGCTATGGTAATTGGTGATATTCACCAATACTAACCAGTTTTGTAGACATCTTGCAATATTTATGTATTTGAGTAGTACCTTTTTATTCTCAGACAAATATAATAGAAGCAAATTCTTTGTCTTGAAGTTTGATGCATAAAACTTTTTTAATAAGTTAACGCATTTTCGTCCTGAGTAGGTAATTACGGCCAAAACTCGTAAAACAGGTATCCTCGCCAATTTTAGATCATTGCCGAGTTGTTGTTTATAATGTAACAAGCAGCCTCTAAAAGCGGCAATGGAGACGGGGTAAACAAATAAGATCAACTTCCTGAAAATACTACATTCTTCTTTCCTTAATCTATTAAGTTTATAGCAACAATAGGCAATTAATGTGGCCCATCGAGTCTCGCAATATACGTCAGAAATTTTCACGAAGTATATATACGTAAACAGAGTTATCAGTGGGTTGTCGTCAAATTACTTAAACAATTCTCATTAGCCTGTCCGCTGCCAAAAATGCAGCTTCGATAGCTAATCAGAAATTTGTTTATCGTCTTGTAGTAATAAACGTTTAACGGCCCGCTTTTTCAAAAGTTCTTTCAGAACCTATGTGGTTCCAAACCGCTTAAAATGTTAAATATCGCGTAACCCTTCCGCCACAATCCGCTAAAATTTTATGGAGACAGTATAACCTGAAGTTGTACAAGCTACAAATTTTTGTAACATATGACTGCAAAAAGTTACCAGAGTAGAATTAGAATTAATTAATGTTTCCTACAGATATTATCACTAAAGTTCTGTAATTAGTTATTGGCAAAAACTTTGCGTGCTTCACATTTTCTATTCAGAATTTGAATATAACCGCATACTGGGGCTCCTGTTTAAAATGCAAACCATTTTTCGTGCGTCCAATATCTGTAAAAACACTTTACTTAAAACACTTTGGTTATATTTTATTAACTTTTTTAAGTATAAGTGTACTAAATATTAAGTAAATCTTTGCTTAAATAATGTAAAGTATACCTACTGATGTCATTTTCTAATTAATTAGGTAAATGTATATAAAGCTAACAATTTTGTATTTGCTTACAATTAAGTAAAACTTTGCCATGCATCATAGTAAGTAAAACCGTCACTTAAATGGGCAACAGTTTTACTGAATTTTAAGTATATTTTTAGTGAGTACTTGTTACGTTTTTGCATATGGCTATAAATTTTTTAATTTAAAAATAAGTTATACAAAAACAATATCAATTTAAAAATAAGACATAAATTGTTGACAAACAGTCATTGCGTAAAATACCGAAATGGATAGTGACAAAAAACGCCAAATGGCGAGAAATGGCAGCTTTTGTAGTTAAATTAGGAAACCATATAAGTTTCCCTCAATAATAAAGACGGTGAGACTTCACGGAAGCTGCGTAACTAATAGCCTCTAGCACCTAAGTCAACTGTCTTGTCCATTCGGCTTCGGCCATCCAACCAGGACAAAATTTTGTGTACAATGTCCTGTGGATTTGTGTTTTCCATATAAACAAAGTACAAACGTGCATTGTGCATATGTACTTAAAAATATGCAAATCACCTTGATGGTAAACATAGCAAGATCCAAAATAGGTTTTTCAAAATCAGGGGGGGGCAGATAGAGCTTATTTAAGGGGGTCACTTATGAATTAACCCTCGAAAATTTTCAGTTCTTTTCCATGTTGTTGAAAGCAGAATTTTAGCAACTTTCATTTACCTTAGAAAACCAAAATTTTATTAAGTAAGCTGGAATTATCGTCTTTTCCTTTTGCAAATTTGGTAAAATTTACACACCGAAACATCAACTGCTTTCCATAGGGTAAAATTTACACACCGAAACATCAACTGCTTTCCATAGAGACGGCCTCCAGGCCGTCTCAAAAACGCAAAGCGGCGGTATTTTTAGATGAATACGGACACAAATGTAATATATGGCAACAGAAGCGGTGTACGCAAGCTGCCCGATAGGGGGATTGCATTTCTTCCAAAAATTTCTGCACGTACGAAAGGTAGTTTTACATGGCTTACGCTAATCTGCTGTATTCTAAAGTTAAAAAATAAATCTATCCAACCTAAATGATACCATAGCTACGTAGCTGATATTCTCATCTAAGAAGTCGCCGAAGTTGTACCGAACTGTGCTCATGTCGAAATGTGAATAATTGCGGTCATTGTGACGGGCTTAAGCATTTTCTGGTGGGAAATTCGACTTTGGATATTTGTGTATGTATGTATCTCAGTGAGAGAAGATTTACACACCAGCGTTATTGATTTTTGTTGCTTCCAGTTCAAATCATGTTTAGCGAGTTAGTCGAGCAAAAAAACCCCGACGATGCTTTTTTATTCAGGTATAAATGTTTTTAATTCTGTGCAGGTGTATGGCGAGAGTGAGAGCAACTCCGGATACCTCCAACTTGAATCCACTCTTGCTAAATGTGTAGATAATGTACGTGTACTTTTACTCCTATAAAGACAAAATCTCGCCGAACTGGTTGCAGCATAGCATTTAGGTTCAGCTGGCTTTCGGTTAGCTGCGCGTTTGCCAAAATACACTTAGTTGCCAAAAATGCAACTATTTCAGTTGAACAGACGTTTTAGTGTACTTGAAGCCTAAAGCAAGTTTTACTGTTATCCATGATTTTAGATATATTTTAAATTTTAACAAGAAACCTAAGTACGTTTATTAATTCAATTCAGAGAAGTTTATGGAAGTGAACTGATTTACAATACAATCTGATTCACATTGAAATATTTAAGATTGAAAAGCACATTGTTTTAGCGTTCAATTTGGCAAAACCAAATGCAGGTCAAGCATGCGATGCCATGCTTGTGAGTAAACACCATATATCCCATATAACGTTAAGACATATGATTTAGTCCGAGGCAAACGATAGGGTTACTACTTTATAGTCCTAGTGAAGGCACTTAAGCGTTTCTCTAAGTTTAAACCCATGTATAAAATTCGGGGAAGTGCACAAGAGCTGTGATGCAAAATTCAAGTTCGAGCCAAACTTAATGTTCGCAGATTTTTTCGATATTGAACAATAAAAGCATTAAACACACAGGCATTAAATATTACAAACTATGCTGGCAAAGTTGATTTGTTTCTGTTATTTTAGTGTTTTCGTCTAAAACAATCTCCATGCCGGTCTTGGATACGGCGTTTGGCATGAAGAGTCTACAGTTTGCGGTTGGCATTGAATCGCGCGGACTTTCATACTCGACGTATTCGCGTACATTTTGTCGAGTTGCTGGATTTGTTTTTTACTCAACAACGATCCGAGTAATCCAGATTGTTTTTTCGACAAATTAAATTCGTCTGTTTGTTGTTTTTCGGCACGTTTTCGTTTTGATGCTTTTTTGCCTGTTTGAGCGTCGCGTTCACTCTCGAATGTTACAGTTCGGTCGCTGGATGCTGTCGTTCCAGAATCGTCATCACCTTCGGCTAAATTTGTACAGTCATATATTGATTGACCCGTGTTAATATGGACCTACACGCTATCCTAAGCCTAAAGCGGAAACTAAAACATAAGCGCAGTCCTAAGCCTAAGTATAAGACTATGCCTTGCACTTCCTAAATTTCCCTATATCTATTTGGCAGGTTCGTATAATTACCATTCATGTAACTCTGAAATTCTAAGATAACCTAAACATTTTGAGCCTTTATATATAACTGAATATCGAATCATGGGCGTGGTCGGAATTTCGGAAAGGGTAGGGTCACACTTTATAAAATGTATGAGGGGAGACGCTTTAAACCCTTCCCCATGAGTACTACTCCCATATATTAGTTTTTTATAAATTGTCGTTGGCAAAAAATAACTAAGCAACAGCCGTTGGTCTTTTAAGATTCAAAAAATTCACTATTTAGAAGCGATATTTTTTGTCAGTTAATGAAATCTGAACGCGTTTAATCGGTTTGTTATCTTAGTACCTTCTATGCAAGTTTTATGTTTCAGTTGTCAAGATTTGACCAAAAACTAATTGCAAGCAAAACTTTAGCAGTACTTTGTGTGAATTATTGTTAAAATAAAGCCGTTTCAATACCGTAGCAATGGTACACCGCGTTGTTATAACGGAACCCTCGCATTAAATCATACCTTGTGCGTTAATTAATCGTTGCCTATAGTTTTCTGCAATTTGATTTTCTAACTTTTCGACCAAATTATCAATATTCTCTTGCATAATATTGATGCATGTTGACAAAATGGCAAGTCCCATGTATATAGTGAAATAATTTGGAATGGTTAAATTCATACGTGACGGTGCAAAATCTCCGACACCAACGGTTGTCAGCGATACGAATGTAAAATATGTTGCAGAAAAGTAATGCCACCCTAGAAAACAGTTTTACATGCAGCAAAAAAGGCGTAAAAGTTAATAGGTTACAAACTAAAAGTTTGATTTCAAAGAGTCAAAAATTTGTCATTTCAATTCAAAACAAATGACATTAAGACTTTGTTTACGAGCTGGCGACAGGTGCTATATGCATTTACAAATCACTAGGTTCCGATGTTATGCTACAGTTTGCCGAATGAAATCAAAATTGATAAAACTAAACGAATTATTTGAGTTATACATTAATCGGTGTTAAAATTTCTGAAATTCTTCTACTTTCAACTGTTCTTATCGTTAAAAATCTGCACCAGTATAAATACTAAGGCTTTGGCCCAAAATTTGACATAGACGTAGCTGAAATCAACTAATAAAATAAATATCTTCAGTAAGAGCAGCTAACCGGTAACTCGCATGCTGCGAGTTCTCGGTCGGAGTTCTACTACAATTGCGGTAAAAATTTCGTAATAGGTTCTGTTCAGCACAGTATTTCAGTTTACAATTAAATACCTTCCACAAGGGCGAAATACACCGAAGTAAGCAGGATCCATATAAAAGCAAGTGTAAGTCCCAACGTGAATGGAAGAGACTCAGGCACCGACCTTTGGCCGCTAACTGGATAATCTGCTGTGGTTTTCGTTGACACTGCGTTTCGTTTTCGCTGCAATATATGAACAAAATTGTTCGAAACGAATCTTAACTGCAACAATTGAATTTCATCAGAAATCTCGCTTGTGGTCATTTTGTACTACGCATACATGTAATAATTGTTAAACACTGCACATTGTGTATTTATTGCGCGTACACCGTTTGTACTTGTTGCTCGTGCTACATTTCATTTGGAAAGCGTTATTTAATCTAGGAAGCTGCTGAAATTTTCTTCATTCATCTAATTTTAAATCCAATGCTGAGTTATGAAAATAGCGAATGTGTAGGCAACACCAACTAGAATTTTGATAGGCTACACGTCATCATATACATCTGTAAGCCAAAATCTAGCGTGTTGCCGCTCAGAGGATATTGCATACCATAAATAACTTACTCTTCTAAAGCTTTGTGTTACGCGATAATATTTAAGTGAATAAAGATTTTTCAGCCAGCCAGCGCTTTACCAGCGAATTATTTTACCCGCGAAATTTTTCCGTTTATGTTTAGAACCACATATGACTGTGCTGTAACTTGGTTTGCGTGATCCAAATCTTAGGTCGGCAAAGGTTAACAAATTTTTATCCGCGCTTTGGGAGTTTTACTCGCCGGAGATAACCACGTTAGCAATTTTCTACCCGGCCCGCGTTTAGTCGCGTTCACCCACGAGTCCCCTCAGATAAAATGCAACTCTGGTTACACACAACATCTTTCAACCTTTTTTCTGTGCTGTTTTCGACATTCAATGTGTTTCAGCCAGCCGAATGTGTACGAAAAGGCACTTTTCAGGCGAGGCCATATCCAGTGAAGCATTCGCAGACATATTTTGCCGATATTGTCTAATACCAGCACGTTGAGCGGCACACTGACAATTATATAGATAACTGTTAAGACTCGACCAAGGTCTGTGCAAGGATAACTTGACCCGTAACCTGTAATTTAAAACTTAAATGTTAACTAAAAGTATTAAACCGAGCGCGTACTGTAGTGACCCGAATAAGAGGGCTGGTAATAAGAGGGGGTCCCCATTTTGAGTGTCAATCAATAGGAGTTCGTATCCCTAATAATAGTCCGTAAGCGGATAGAATCCCTAAACCCTAATTGGAGTCCATAAATGTCAGTTATACCTAACTGTAGCGCATAAAGTTGAGTTCGAAACTTTAAAGCTTACTTAAGTTTTGAAAGTACATTCCTTAGTATAATCTTGCATTATCGCACAAGCTACTGACACAAGACAAATAAACGTTTAAATTCAACGGATAGTTGCAATAAATAAATAACAGTCCGTAACCGAATAACAAGGGGGGTAACCTCTGCAGATGCCATATAAATATCAGCCCCACTCTCTTATTCGGGTCACTACAGTAGCCAAATGAAACCGGGGAGCTTAGTCCCTAAAATATTCTGCCTCGTAACAAAAATTTTGACCCCGCTTGCGTAATGTTTAAGACATATCGGGACACCTCCTGGAACGTTTTATTTTCTTTTACAAATTTCCTTGCGCCAGCAGGCTCAAGACAACTTGTTCAGCACAACAGCAGCTTTTGTCAATAAAATCTTCCGCAGAATGCCATTGTCATGCTACATGGCAATTTTGCACCTTACAACGTAGAATCAGTAATGTCTGCATTTAAGCTATGAGCATATTATTTTTGAGTATTTCTATGACGCAGGCGGACAATAATTTTTACCGAAACGAATATCAGGTTTACACCTTAACAGAAATAAGTTTTTTCACAATCGTCCCTCTCTACGACCTTGAACGAACCCAAGAGGCAACGCAGGGATTTCAGTGGAGTATGCTTTTAAGGTCTAGACTACATTCTTTGTTTTTAGGCTTAGGTCTGCAGTTAGATTGATACGCTTATACTTACGCTGAGACTTTGGCTTGGGAGCGTTAATAGAAACGTGCTAATACTTTCGCTATTCAATGTACATTGATCAACTTACCAATAGTTGTACTTAGCGAATTAACGTAATCCAGCGTTGCCCATACAGACGCGTTCGTTAAACACCCAGAGTGACTTAAGGGCGGCGACTCGATTCGCAACGGTGTATATCGCTCAATGACGTAGAACAATGCGGTCGCAAATCCGGATAAAATCGCAAGAAGCGCCGCCGGCAGCAACATTCGAAACTTTTCAAAAAACCATGATGATTTTTGAAATCTAGCGCCAAGAAGACCCGCTAGCGTTTCGAGCAAATACCCAAGCTTTCCAATAAACCCAAACATGGCTAATTTTGACCCGTTATCAAGCTGGTCTAAATATTAAACATTGTATGTATCATGAATACCGTTTAGTCCTGGTAGTGTGTTTACTTCTTTGGTGATCAGAGTCACCGGCAATTGTTTTGAATCAGCGGATGCGCGAAACGCCGTTATATCTTGGACTATGGCCTGTTGCGTTTCGTCATATTGTAAACTTACTAGTATATACGTATTACTTAATAGTAATTGAAGAGTAAAATTAGAACGCTGATAAATACATAGCTAACGCTTTATATTCAGTGGGCCAAAAATGAAATCGCCCCAGCTGTTGATACACGACCTAAAACGTTCAAATATTGCAGTTCAATGGCTATTTATTTATAGGACGAATTTTTGCAAAACAACAATTTTACAATTGAGCGATTTTTGCATGATTTAAGGCGCATGTTTGTATCTATTTTCGCTCAAATGTGCTACCAAATTTCTGTATTAGCGCATCTCACGAAACAATGGCTTGGTTTCTGAAATCTTACTTAAGTAGTAATCGACTTAATTTTTTGTCATTTTTAAAAGCGTACTTAAATAAATACTATAGTCGCTGATAAATCTTATATCTGTACACTATACAGAAAAACTGTTCAAGCCAGGCATACTAAACTTTGTGTAATTGAAATGGTAGGCTCTCATTGCATCTTCTTAATATAAAGCAGTAGTATTACATTCTTGTTATGGTAATCGGTCACAAGGATTTACTTATGCCGGTGACCAAGCACTAAGCACTTAAGCATAACTAAAGTAAATAATTAAGTAAGATTTCAGAAACCCAGCCATTGTGTTTTAAAACTCGCACGTTTTCGTCGTTTTTGCTCAGTAAAATTGTCTGATAGCCAGACATTAGCACAACCAAGAGACATAGTCATTCTCACAGTGGCAGCACACAAAATAACCTTAATTTGGTATTAGCGACCACAATTTAAAAAAATTGTTTCTCATTAACCAAAAGCCGAACATTGTAAAAACCTATCACAGGTTACAGCGGGTTTAGTATAATTTACCTGGAGATAAAAACAGAACTTTGAGCAATGAACATACGCTCACAGAACAACGAACAAAAACCTCATCATAAACTGAACGTTGTTTTGTCACGGTTTTGATTTCCGCTATTTTACATTGTTTAATTGAAACGAGTTTTGCATGCTTCACCAGTCACCAGGTCACTTAAGTTTTATTATACAGAGTCGGCTTTTATTGCAGGAATCGTGTCAAAAATACAAAACGCTTTTCGCGCTTAGACAAAAGCGTCTACACACAAAAATGTATTTCTGAATTTATTCAGAAAAGTATTTTCTGTGGCAAATCGGAAAAGTTTTTCCGATATTTAAGACAATTTTTCTACAAATTACTGGAAAACGTTCATTTTCAGACTTTACTTCAAAACTTTTTTGAAAACTTTTCTGTTATAACAGAAATACTTTTCAAGTGCGCCTTGCTAATTATATTTCTTAAATGTAAGAAATTTTTTCTTAATTATCAGAAATATTATTTTGAGTGTATGTTGATGAGAAGCGCTATACAAATAGCGTTTTATATGCGCAGATGATTTATTTTAGGGCAGTATACAGTCACTTAACGGCAGAGTTTGTATAGATATTTTTTAATACGGGTTTCATCACCATGCAAAATTAGTCAAGGTTGTCTCTTGCCGAAATGAAACAAGACTACAGCTGACCGACAGAAAGTGCCTGTTGGATTTATTGCCCAATGTATAAACAGGGATATAAAAGTAGTATAAGCATATTTCTAAGCCTATGCCTAAGCGTAATAATGAGCTTATACCTAAGCCTAAGCCTTAGCCTAAGCAAGAAATAGTGTACTAAAGTTTAGCGTACTCAATTTCAGTACCACAGAAAACGTTTCGGCCCTGATCTTTACATAAGCCGCTTTTATTGAGATCAGGATTTTGCCTCATGTTAGTCATAGATATGTAAAATTGTATGGGACAGAATCGGAAATGAGTCAGTCAGTGTTTCATGGTGCTGGTACTGACGATCTGCACGACCCCTGTTTGAAGTTTTGCCCAAAGTTAATGACCACGCCGGGATTCGAACCTCGAACCTCTTGCGCTCGAGCCAAGCATGCTACCACTACACCACGCGGTCATTGCAACAATTTCTTATACCGGTATATGTGCACATGCATGGCAACATTTGCTTTACATACACTTACGCGCACATATACCGACACATGGATCAATATTTAGGAAATTTTTTGTGCGTCACAATGGGTTCATAGCTCAGTTGATGAGGCAAAGGACTCTTGCCCACTTCCCCCACTATTTCCGATTTTAGATTTTGGCATAACTTATGCTCAGAAATTAGCGCGTTCTTCAGTTTTTACTTTGTAAACAAGAAGGTGTACAAGGTGCATGACAGAACACGATTCCAAAATACGAATATGATTCTCGTTTTGAATTTCTTTGCAGACTTCAAGTAGCTTAGAGTTGTCTTCCAAACTGAAGCGGAACAAAATAAGTCTAGTCAGATATTAAAATAAACAGCATCAGCTGTTTATGCATTGAACTCGAAGAGTTTAAATCTAGTTTTCTAGTAGTAATGCCTGTTGAAGCGTAACAGTTAACATAATTGCAACGGTCCAATGTACAGAACAAGAACGTAACAATATAGTTTAAGCATCGCGCCTGATGTTTTACATGAGCCATTGAAACTGTATAAAAATACCTATAATATTCAAGTTTTAAATAATGCATTGGACACCTTTAAATCTCAAAATCACTTTTTGGCAGTTTTTAAGTTCTTTAAGATTTTCCGGTTTTTAATAGCATTCAAATATTAGCCAAGTTTATGTAACAGCCAAGTTTCAAATTTGGCTATGTTATACTAGCTATAATATCATTCTCAGGTGTTTAAGTTTATCCGGTTTGCGGCGCATGTATAGAACAGGGTCTTAACTGTACAAGCATATTCCTAAGCCTATGCGTAAATATGATCTTATACGTAATCCTAAGTCTAATCTAGGCCTATCCAAAAAATTAATCTAAAGCTTAGGCTTATCATACTGCAGTCTTGCAGAAGAAAGTTCCGCCCCTGATCGTTTACATGGGCCCAGTTTTCCATATGAGTTACATTTGTATGTAGACTGTAGCATAGAAAGACGAAAGACGACATAAGACATGCTTAACAAGGCAAACAACATTGGAATGTAACATTAAACTGATTTTGACGACCAATGGCGCATCCAGAATCTCATGGCTAAAGTAGATTCTTCATGGAAAACAACCCATATATCCGTTGTACACGACTCTGTTGACGACATTTAGACCGGAAGTAAACGTATTAGATCTATTTGGGACGATCTATATTTGAAATAAGAGAAACATCCAGTAGCAGATCCAGAGACGGTGCATTGGTTCCGTTCTTCAAAAACACTAGCCGCCATTACAAGCATATAATGCAAAGGTACCAGTTGCTGTGAACGTGTAATTATGAAATACAAAATAAGACTTTATTTACCATTAAGCATGAACGTAATTAAAAACACTGAACTTGAAAACATACTATCGCTCATTCTTCGACTCATATTCGCCATGATCCCACCGTCAACGATTTAATATCGAAACTTGTTCACATTCAAAATATCTGTTTGGTGTTGTTTTTACCATTACTTGAAGCATCTTTTAAAATAAAGATAATTCTCCTGCGAAAAACTTGGTTTAATCTGGTTTCTGGCAGACGTATAGCGGTACTGACCCTGGTATTTCGCGTTGAAGGACGGCAAGTTTTGAAGCATTTTTCAGAAGTCGTTACGTTGTGCTATCGAAAACTTCACGTTCTTCGATTAAGCTTTAGCGAGGTATTTTTCGCCTGTTTGTCAAAAAATAGTTTTTGCTTTGGCAAAGTTTGTAGCGTCCGTCACTCAGAGTCACTTTCTCGCATCATGCGATATTTAGCGCGAGTGTGTTTGAGAGCAGATGCAGACGTGAGCTGAAAATGCTTCGAATTGCAGTCAAAACCAACAAATTACTCACCAAACAAAAATTATCCTTATATTAATAAAAACCTAGTTTTCGCATTAAAATTTTAATAAATTTCATTTCAGCAATTTTTGTTTTAACAAAATTCTAAGAAATTTTGGAAGATTTTCTTTGTTAAAATTTAAGCAAAAAAACTATAGTTTCTGTAGCGATTCGAAGCATTCTCTCGTGTCTGTTTCTGCTAATTTGCATAAATGTAGTGGCTTCGTTTGCTCCCAAAAAATGGTGACAAAAATTTGAGGTTCTCGCAGAACAACGATTTGAATGGTTCCACAAAATTCAACAATGGCTGAAAAAAGTTTAAATCAGTGGCAACATGGTTGAGTGATGGTGAGTTTGAGGTTTTAAAATCTCCATCTTGCCGGCGCGTTACGAACCTCTTCAGTTTGCGTTTGAATCGTTCGTCGCTTGGTAACAAACGGAACGGTTTGCATCGCGGTTTCTGTGATTTCGGCACAAATTTGACAAATCGCATCCGATGTCGGGATTTTGAGCTGCACTGCAGTATCCACTGAGCGTACAATTGCAGCTTCGCATTGAGAATCAATCATTGGCACTGTAGCTTGAACTGCACACACTTTCATATTCAACGATTGAACGTACATTTCGTGGAGTTGTTCTTTTTGTTTATCGCTCATCAGTGACGCCAACCAACCGAACGGTTTTGACGGATCGATGCTGGCGGCTTTTGTCATTCGGCGTTTTAGTTTTTTTCGTTTTGCCGCCAATTTGCTTGATATTGTTGGGCCACTTGTTTCCGTACCGTCCGTTGTGGTCGTCGCGTATTCTTCTTCGTCTTCGGTTTCCTGATCGTCTACTGTAAGCCAAAAAAACGCTGTCGTACACAAGCCCCCCACATTTCCGTCAAAGCTTATTCTTAATCATAGGCTCCCTGTTTTTGCAACGAGAACTTGAAACGGCAATTTGTACATGCAAGTTTGTGCCGGCAAGAATTTGAAGCGGCATGATTTGTGGTACTAGGCGGCAATAAAATGGCCAATGTATAGAACAGTGGCGTAACAGTTGTGTAAGCATATTCTTAAAGCTTAAGCCTAAGAAAAAGCCTGGGCGTAACAGTGAGCTTATACCTAGTAAGCCAAAGCAAACATAAAATTAGTCTAAATCTCACTCTATTCCAATCCTTAACAATATTATTCCGCCTCTGATTTTTATATGGACCCTATAAACTGAACAAGTATCTGAATCAAGTATCAAAACAGTTTTCATTCAAACATACCTTGCGATTGAAGCAGTTGCTGTTTATAATTTTCTTTAATTTGATTTTGAAGATTTTCAATTAAATGGTCAACGTTTTCTTGCATAATATTAATGCAAGTCGATAGCATTGCTAATCCGATGAAAATTGTAAAATAATTTAAAATCGTTAAATTCATGCGCGAAGGTGCAAAATCGCCAAGCCCAACGGTTGTTAGTGATACAAATGTGAAATAAATTGACGATGAGTATGCCCAACCTGAAACGCATAAACTATACTGTTGACATTTGAAGTTTGACTTGGTGAGTCTGTAAAATAGTAGGTTTAGATTCTAGATTACATTTTTTTGTTTAGGCTTAGGCTTAGGCTTAGGAACACATTTTTGCAACGGTTAGGCGTAGGCTTAGACTTAGGAATACGCATAATCTAGTGTTACGCCCCTTAAAGTAACATTGGCCCATACATTTATAAATTTTTAATTTCGTTTGGGCCTGGTAGGGAAAATTGATCCCGGGATCCCTCTCAATACGTCCTTGTACGCGCGAGGAAAAGTTTCCGAATCAGATGCTATACATAGACAGCAGTGTTGCAGGCGAGCTTTTCTTAAGTTTAAAACCTGGACATAAATCGTGACATGAAATGATACATAAATAATACCTTCGGTAAACGAAAAATATAACGATGTAATCAAAATCCACACTAATGCAACTGCGAGTCCAAGCGAAAATGGCAACGAAGCTTGTTGTAATGTATGAAGGCTTTTATCGGATTGATTTTCGACAGTTACAACAGTTGAAATCGCTGCGTTACCATTGGCGTGAAATTTGTTTGAAAGCTGAAAACCATTTATTAATATCACAAATATACTATATGTGAGACATTGACGGATATTTTGTATACAGCCGTATTCACATGTGCAAGTTTTTGCTGTGAAAACTTGCGCTGCAAACTGCACGCAGAACTTGCATTTTTTGGCATATGTAAAGATCAGGGGCGGTACGTTTTTCTGCGGGAGTAGAATAAAGTAAGCTTAAGGTTTACACTAATATTTTTTGCTTGGCTTAGGCTTAGGCTTAGACTTAGGAATATGCTCATTCTTACACTTAGGCTTAGGCTTAGGCTTAAAAATATGCTTATAATACTATTCCGCCCCTGTTGTTTACATTGGTCCATTTTTTCATCAGCCAATGAGAAAGCAGATGCAATAAATTCATTGAACTTGCATGGTTATTCACACATATGAACTAAATTTCTAGCTTTCATTTTTAAGGAATTATTTGCAGCTGCAAGTTTTTCGAACGGGATTTTGGACAAAATTTGCAAGCGCAAGTTGCAGCTGCCAGTTCTCACAGCAAAAACTTGCACGTGTGAATAAGGCGTTAATCCGTCGAGAGGCACAGATTATCCAAGCTTAACCGACCTAAACAACGCCTAATTCTTTAGTTTCCTCGTTTATGACTAATTTTTTAGATACTACTTTGTATGTTTTTAACTAGTGACACAAAAATCGGGAAATAAAAAATGTTTCAAGATCGGCTCCGACAATTACATATGTGTGATATAGAATTTTAAGTATATAATTATTTCCGGAAAGTCAGACTTATCTAAACATATTTAGGTTTCTGGTATCAGAATGAACACCAGTGAACCATGTCTTCGCATGGTATTTTAAAGAAGACATATATGCTTACATACGGTTCGGTGTGACAGACAACTAAAATTAATAATCGTTTTCACGGCTGCTTTGTAGTTTAATGAGAATAAAACATCAGGCTCTTGTATAATGCCTGTAATTGCAAATTTGCGTAAGTATTTTCCTAAGTTTAATCCACTGCCTAAGCCTAAACCTGTACCCTGAATGTGCACGGAAAGTGTACAAGCGCCAAAACGTCGTCAGGATGGAAATGTTATGGCATGAAATCAGGGCCGGAGCAACCACCCGCCATCCTATACCCCCGTTTGGGGACCCCGCCGCTAAAGGGCCCCCATCGTAAAAGGATGTTGCAGAGACTGCCGAAGTTTTGAAATACGTACCTTTGCACCATTTTTTAATGGCTTTAGATACTACACAGGCCTTAAATTAACCATCAGGTTGCTAAATGACAACAAATTTTTTGGCTCAATACACTCGCTGGTTACAGTTTTTCTTAAAGTAATATAATTCTCATAAAACGAAATATACAATCAAGAACGATAAGCTGTGCCGTGTGCTGTCTCCCCTGGTTCGAGCATATGAAAACTGTAAATAAATTTACCTCATATGAGCTGTTTAGCTACTTTAAAAATTGTCAAAAAAATTCTCTCGAGAAGTTTGATTGATTTTAAAGATGGCTTCACTTTCTAAATCCATCATTTGCAACTTTTGTGTGAAACTGTTTTTAAAAAGGTGTCACAACAACTATCAAACACGAGCGTGAGCTCGGACAACCTTAGATCAAACATGAAAAATTCTGTATCCAACTTTACGCTGGGGACTCCATCATGGAGTTTGTGGGGCTCCCACCTCTGTCTGCTCCGGCACTGCATGAAATTCGCTTTCTATGAAACAATTTTATACTTTTTGGTCGTGAACTTTGCGCAATCGAAGGCAGTTACGATACCGGTAAAGTTTGTGTATAAATTTTTTCACCCGAGGCCAAATCCAGTGAAGTAGTTTGAGGCAAATTTTGCCAATATTGTCCAGCACAAGAACGTTAAGCGGTACGCTGATTATAATATAGATTACAGTGAAAATTCGACCACAATCAGTGCACGGATAATTGGTTCCATAACCTAAAATACGGAATCTGTAACTTAAACATTGCAGTCAAAAAGTTTTGGACCCCAGGAATATTTTCAATCTTGCTTGTATATCAGCGAAAACACTTGTATGCCCCTTTTGAATAATTTTTAACCCCCCATACTTAAATTTCAACATTTGATGCGAAATAGCATTTAAGCAGCAGATGTCCGCTATGAAAATATTGTATTCTCTATCTATTTGGGGCGGAAGCTTGCCCTAAGTGATGGCAAATATGAATTTTTCAAACAATTCAAAGTTTTAATAAACCTGTTAATTATCTGAAATAAAACGTTGGTATAGCATTCTCAAAAAGCTGTATCAGATGAATCACAAAAATCGTCGGCAACTAATAAAATATTACCCAAGAAGTACTACAATAGCTATCATATCGCAAATACGCATTATATGCAACTTTTACCAACGTCTGTGCCCTTAGTCCTCGGCAAAGCCTTGAGCTAGCAATAATCGAGCAGCAACCGGTTTATAAAGTCACTCTGGCTGTATCGAGCTCTCAAGCTCTCAACCTTCTGTTAAACGGTTACTACTTACCAACGGTTGTGCTGAGAGAATTGATAAAGTTTAACGTTCGCCAGTACGATACGTTCGTCAAACAGCCATACGGGCTCAACGGCGGATTTTCAATGCGGACCGGAGTATAATGTTCGATTAAATACATCAAAACGGTACCCAACGCCGATAGGGCGACGAGAATTATCGCTGGGAATAAATTTTTTAGGTGACTCGCTAAATCTGCAAGTCGCTTGACACGAGTTCCAACCACATTACCTAAACTTTCAATTAATTGGCCTAAATTGCCAAGAAATCCAAACATAGTGCGAATTGGACGCCAGCGTGGTTGATGCTCCTTGGTGGGTCTGGTGCTAGGAGGCGGTGGTGCAGGCCAGGGAACGTCAATAGGATTAGGCTTGGGATAGGGGTGGGGCTGACGGTGGATCTGAGACGCAGCTGCAGTTGTGTATAGTCCTGTTGCGGCGGCGACGGCTCGTTGGCGAGCCATCGCTTGCCGATATCCGCGATGTTTTTTGTGTAAATGAGCTTGCATCGAGATAGCCGAAATGTAAAGCGTTCAATGAAATTCTGTAATTATATATGAACAAGTAAACAGCAATTATCGTCAAACTAAAATTAAAACAATTTGTTTGTCCAATTTTCGGTCGAAACTCTGAGGCCAACTATCCTGAAATAAATGAACAGGAACTGTATGAAAACGTCCTGTTACATCTTTTATTTCAAACGAAACTACACAATTGGCTCTTTTAGACTTGTCCCGTAGCCATGTGGAAATCAGGGGAGTTTGAGTGGTCAGCGCCCCGTGGAAAAATTTGCCGCCCCCCGAAAATTTAGAACCTTGCTTGTAAGTCAATTAAAATTCTTGTATGCCACTCCTGAAAAACTTTGAATCTCGTTTAGTAAAGTCAACTAGCTACGCGCCTGTAAAGTCATGCGATATATTACCGACATGGACAAACAGAAATGTAATACAAATTTTTCATTATTGGCACAAAACCTTTGACCACGTGCCTACCTTAAATTGCTAGTTTCATACTTAAACGCACAGATGTTAAAGTCAAAGCTTGTAGTCAAATTTTCATTTCGTGATAGTATCTCAGCGTCAAAAGTTTATTACCCAGCATACCGAGCAAGAAAATTTTTGCACCCTATGATTCAGTGGGTTCTAGTAAATTCTATAAAAATGCCTTGCTTTTGTCTCTCCGGAAATTTCAGGGGTAAACATTTTATTTCATATACAATGCTCCAAAAGCAGTGTATAAATAAATGTTTTATAGCTCACATAGCTAATAGCACATTAAATACTAGTAAGAACTTATATTTCACAAAAAGCTAAAACTTAGCGACCGGATAAAAAAGTATTTTTGGTTGAAAAGGTATGAATATAAAGGCAAAATAGTCGCAAAAAATGGACCATCCAGTGAACAAATGAACATCTATAATTAATGGTTCAAAAAGTTTCTTTTCATGCACAGACGTCAAAATGTACAAAACAATTCTTGAAAATAATATAGTATTTGGTCAACAAAAGCCACACTGTACCTATTTGAGCGTTATATGATTAGAATATTAAATGTTTAACGAACAATAATTATTTCGACGCTAAAAATTCGTTGTTTTCAAGGATGGTATTGTCATTTTGGCAATTGCTTTAATCACTACGTAGCAACCTCGAGTCGATGTATACAATAGGGGGTTTGCCTAGTAATACATAAGCTTAAACCTAAGCTTAACCTAAGGTTAAGCGTAAACATAAGCCTTATCCTAAGTGTAAGCCTAAGACAAAGCTTCTCAGTCCATATCTGTCCAAATTTGACACTATCTCGCCAGCGGACAGGCCCATATTCTTGACACGGGTCGCGTTAATTATGCCAACGTATAAGCATACAAACGTTGGAATTATTTAATACGACTGTTTGTCCCATTTTAAAAAATGATAAAAAAACTCTCAGAATTTTTTGAAACGATTTTAAATTCGAATTTTTACAAAACTGAAGTTATAAACGTAGTCCGATGCTAAGGAAATTTTGACCAAATTGCAGTATTAAATCGCAAAAAATCTATACTGTAGTGACCCGAATAAAAAAGACGGTGTAATAATAGTGGGGTGTCCGTATTTTTGGACAGCTTCAATAGGACTCCAGAGTCCAAAATTATTAGCTAGACTCTATAGCCGTTAACTTTCCTAATTAGATAGCGTGAATGCTTCCGGGATCAGATCAGGACCATATCAAAATTAGCACAGAATTCGATTGATTACTCAATGTTACCTACCTTCAAATTCAAACCATAGTGGTAAAGTAACGAATCAAATTAAATCATTGAAAATGAATGGCATAAGCGAAAGGTATGTTGTCCAAATAACAAGAGGTGATGTGTTGAAAACTTAATAACCAACGGGGCACACTTTCGGGACGCTAAGTAAACACCAGTCGTTCCGTCTAATTCGTGTCACTACACAAACACCTGTTTCACTTCTAACTTACGGTTTAATGACGACCAAGCGAATAATCAGTAACGCCTTGCAGGCAGCCATCTGAACCGCCTGGATCTAAAATTCACTCGAACACAACGCATAAAGAAAATGTTGACAGAATAACAAAAAAATATTGCGAAGATGTGAAGTCTTTAAAACTTTGGGTCTAAGCAACTTTAATATTTAATGCCATTTTTTAAAAAATTCGAGTAAATACCACAAGAAGAACAGGCTGGCATATTCATTTTTCTGTTTTCGTAAAAATTGAGCGAACAAGAAATTGGCGGCGCTGTGAAGATAGGAGCAAACGTGTATTTTTCAATTGTGGAATGTTTTGAGTTGAAGCGTTAGCTTATTAATAATCAAAAAACGGTTAAGTTGTGTGTTGCGCACTGCTGGCCACAGGTTTCAAAAGGTTTCGGGTTTAACATAAGCCAGCGCATTTTAATTTAACTTTTTAACTTAAATTAAACATACTGACACATACTTGATTACAGTTTGAAACTCTTTCTTAATAGTTTAGAATTTAATTTACACAAAGCTGCCGAACTAACCTGAAAATTGAACCACATCTCCCAAAGGGAATTGTCGAGTAGTGGCAGATGCAAAAATTTGGGCAAAAATAATTCGTGAGCGAAGCGAGCAAGAAGCCAAATGCAATTTTCAGTCGAGAGAATCAAGGCTTTAGGTGGCATCTCTTGCATCTGTCAGTGTCATCAAACTCACCTTCTGATTAATATATGAGCTGGATTGCATGTTTTCACGAGGGACAGTTGATTGTTTTGCGATCAGCAGAGCTGTGTTGTGTTGATACGTAACAGAAATAAACATTTTATTCAATGCCTATTTACATACTCATGTTATGCGGTCTTTAGCTTCGTTACAGATCTTAATTTACATTTGAAAATATATCTGTCTTAATTCTTGAGCAAGAGCTGATTCAAAAAAAGAATTGTTTTGAACGTTGAAGCATAACGATTTACGCTGAATTTAAATTTTTAAGCTCATGGTTAATGACTCTTTTGGCCAATGTAAAGAACAGGACCGTAACAATAGTATAAGCATATCCCTTAGCTTATTTCTAAGCCTAAGACTAAGCCTTAGCACAAACAGTCTAAAGATTAAGTTTACTCTATTGCAGTCCCGTAAAAATCGTTCAGTCCCTGATCTTTACATGGGCCTCAAAACTGCTACGCGTAACCATTTTTTGAAAGAACGAATTCTATGTATATGAAGGCCTACGCTGATACATAACCACGTAACGTATAAGTAAATTCTTGCGGTCAGGTTAAGTTTTGAGACGTATAGCACAGTACCCGACACGAAAGAGCACAGAATTTTATAGCGCGGGAACAAATTTGTGAGTCTTTACCCGCTTAAAATTTTAATAAAAAACTTGAAACCAGATAATGTAGCAAAACTTGAATGAGTGTAAAGTAAGTAGCGAGTAAACATCAATGCACCGTAAAATTACACAATTGTATTGAACACAGAAGAAAAAACAAGGGCTGGTGTAAGCGCAAGCCGGTAAAACGGTATAGGAATTTTACGCGGGTATATCCGCGGGTGAAAAATAAATTTCCGCGGGTAAAGCGCAACGCGGTTTGAAAACCTTTACCCTCTTATACTTCTGATACCCCGTGTTGCAATTCGCGCAACGATATATGCATTTGGGCTCTTATACACTTTCTATACAAACTTAAGCTCAGGTTCAGGAAAGATCCTACCCTAAGCATAAGCCTTTGCTTAAGCCTTTACCTGAGGCTTAGCCCAAACTTGAGCGTTAACATTAAATGTGGTTGAACATATACAGGAGCCGGCGACTATCCCACAAACCAAGACAATGACTCAAAGTGTTTACATTTTAAGCACTCAAACCCATTGCATTGCTACCATTGAAGCTTACGGTGGTCAGGGGCGTCGCCAAGGGGGGCATTGGTGGGGGCATGCCCCCAAATGACCAGGTCTAAAAATAAACGATCTTAAATTACAACTCTAGGGGCACATAAAACTATACGATGCAGTTCAAATATAATTTTCTGCGGACGCCCCTGACGGCGGTATTAAGTAAAGACTTGCAGTTGAAACATACTGTTACCATTAGGGTTAAAGAAAAAATACCGCATACGCTTGCAAGCAGGTATTCGCAACGTTATCCAATTCGGAACTGTGAACCAGGAAACCACGACATCCTTGTATGCATATCTATCTGATCTTTATTTTAAGTGATTTTTGTGTTCTACATTCTGTAGCTTGTTTGTATCCAAGAAAATCTGAAACAAACGTGCATAAAACAAACGCAATCGTGGTAGCTGGCAATTTTGTGCGAGGATATGCCGATGACACTGCCCTAGACATAAAATAAATTGTCTTGTATTCAAGAAATATTGTCTGAAATTTAAAGTAAAATTATGTATTGGTACAGACTCCAGACACTTAGTCTTTAAATTCAAGACTTTATTTGTCAAATTTTTCAGAAATATTGGTCTAAAATTTTTAACACTTCAATGTCTTAAATTTAACACTTTGTTTTCTGAACGATTAAAAAATATTTCTGAAATATAAGAGAACTATTAACACAAATTTGCCATGGAAACCGACTCCAAAATTGGAAGGCTAAAAGTCACGAAATACCCTAATTTTACAACCCAAGATACGTCCAAGACGTAAACATAGCATTGGGCGAGCCTGAGCTCAACCCGAAATATCTATAAAATTCCATTATTTATATACCCTTTTAATATAAACGGACCAAATTTTTTTAGATACACAAAAATCAGAAAATTAATTCTTGAATAAAAGACAACCATATTTCTTAATACAAAGAAATTTGTGTCTTATAAATTGGCAACAGCAATTTCTTAACCATAAGACATTTATGCTTTAACCATTTAAGAAACGAATTTGTGAGTAGTTTAAAGTTATTGATGTCTGAAATACCAGACATTTTTATGTCTTGAAATTTCAAGACAATATTTTGTGTGTAGGAACCTTAAGTAATTCCGTACATGTAGATAGAGTCTAAATATGGCTGCTTAAGGGTGACACACGGTCACTCTATTTATTTTAGTCAAAAGTACTGCTTACGCACCCCAATTTTGGCGTTGCCCGCGTACACAAGGAGATTCTATCAGCGATTGTGGGGTATACTGCAAGACACTTGCTGCTTGAGAGGACAATAAATTTTTTAGAGGGCATATCTTGGATCTGTACGTGAACGGGTACCGCCTACTTACCAGAACATTTTTATGATAAAATGGTAACGTCCGTACATTGCATGCCGCAACTGCTAAAAATTAAAAGTAAAGTATTACCACAGGAAAAAATTTGAACCAAGTTGAAAATATTAATTTATCATGCGTTACGTTTCTCGCTCACTTCGCTCACGAAGCTTCGTTCATTATATATTTGTCCACACTACCGTCATAAAATACTCACAGTAGTGATTGTACGCTACCCGTTAGCAATTTTTGGACCTACCACTAAATGACTAAATCTTTCAAAGCTTAAAATATATTATGGACTCCAGTGGTTTATAAAATTAGCTGCGATACGTTTGTTACTTTATTGGTTCGAATCAAGTTGTAATTTTTACATCAGTTATCTAATTTGTAGGACATAAATTTTACATGATGCGAATATATAATATTAACGATTCATTTGTGTACACAGTACAGCTTATTAACGGGTGCATTGTTGCTAATGACAATCTGTTGAGCTGGTAAATTTGCGTTTTTAAAAAAACTAAGGGTGATACTATACTATTCATGCCCCAATACGACGCCGCGCGTCACAAATAAAACTAAATTATATATTCATTCGCCGCATGGCGGAGTCTGGCACCTCGCGACACTGCGCGTTTAGTAAAAATCATTTGTTCATCCAACGGGCGGCACCGTGCGGTGGTGTGCCTTTAATATTAAAGTGTCTCCCTCAGTAATATATAGTCGAAAACGTTGTAGATCCCAGAACAGACCTTTTCGTACGAAGTCCGACGTTTCGTGAACTCCCGTTGTCAACTGAACGCAAATCGAAAGCCTTTTGCCAAAGTCAAAAAAATATATCTAATCAAAATGATGGTATGGTATTTACTTTTATTGATTCGCCGAGTCTGAAATGAACTATTGCTGGTTGCTTCAAAATTATAAACAATGCCACATCAGTTGCAACATGTTTTCATTAAAGTTTATCATTGTTGTTGTTAAACTATAGAGCGCTTGATGCTGAAATAAAATCTTAAAAATAATTTAGTATGCCAATGTTTTACTGTCATGGGTGTAATTTGATATTCATATCAGTTTCTGATAAAAATCGGTATACGGTTTCGTTTTAGCACCTACTCGTTAATACTGAAACACGGGAAATTTCCGCTATTTGTATGGCCATAATATGTGTTGGAAAATCACCTAGAAATTGCACAATTTGTCGCTACAGTTTCTGCTGCAATTAATTGTTCGATTTGAAATAAAAATGATAAATTGAATCAAAAATATTAAAAAAAGTTTTCGTGTATGCGCTTTTTTTTCTACAAAACATTACAAAGCCCTAAGACGTATAATATGTACTTGCAGAAACAATGGAACGTCATTCAAACTTTGTCTACTTCGACATTTGTTTTGCCTTTCCCGTTATTTTAACCACTATTCGCTTTCGTTTTTACGACCCATTTATAAACCACTGTTCACTGACATTGCGGTTCAACAGCCTGTTATATCATTTGTCGCTTATTATATTTTAATGACGCTGATTACCGATTCAAATCTTGTAGCAACTAGTTTGATGCGTAAAAATTAGTCTAAAGCTTAAACTGACTCTATTATAGCGCCTGCGGAAAACGATCCGGCCCTGTTCTATACAAGCGCCCAAAACTTAATACCAATTAGAACGATACTCGAATTAGTTATGGCGAAGCTCCATCTTTATCAATATAAACAGATTGCATTATGCTGTGGAATATTTACACATTACAAAATCTTATATCCATTCCTATTTTTAAAATGCATTCTTATTTCTAACCATTTTTTTAATATGAAACAAAATAACACACGTTCCAGGGCCCGTATTCTCAAATGTGTGCAGCACCTAGCATCAGTTGGTGATAGGTGTTGTAACTTTCGAAGCAGTGAATGCTAAGGCTTAAAATTTCACACATTTTTCGCGTATGATTTGCTCTGCGGCAGTACCAATTTTGAATTTCACAATTGTAATTGTTAGTGAGTTTGAAAAGCTATTACTAACTGGTGATAGTTGCTATACACATTTGAGAATGTGGGCTCCGAGAAACATTTTAGACTTCTTGCAAACGCTATACCTACGTTTCACGCAGCCATACTAAACCTTCACAGAAAAACGCAGAGACAGTAGTATTGTGTACAGCTGGTATTTAGCCTCTAACCAGCTACAGTCTAAATCACTCTGTTCTAATATCATACGCGAGTTACCCCGACTCAAATTATCGAAAAATTAATTGCCAACAACGGCATAAAACGTTGCAGGTTTTAATAACCTTGAAAGGTGATTTAATACTTGGGCAAAAAGTATTTATTAGTCATACACTCTCATTCATATAATGAAAGAACTAATTGTAAAGTATATATTTGTGAATAATCGAGTCTAGAATTTATTTTGAAAATTGTGCAATACGTACCAGACTACAATTATTGTGCATCAGCATTGAATTTTGGGCCACTGTATCCGGTGGAACCATGGAAGCCAAAGCCACCAGCATATAGGAGCAGAGTGAAAAAAATTAACAAAGGAACAAAACGGATACTGCAGGGTGTAAATGGATAGTAAAATCAACGGAAACGGAAACGAATAGTGATCAATATAACGGAATCGGATATTGAAGTTTAAATGTTTACTTTTTGCTTTCTGCTAACACAATTGAGACATTTCCGGCTCCGCTTTCTGGCTATTTATCCGAATTTTAGGATACTTTTTACAAATTATTTTTAATTCATTGCAAAATATATTTGTTTGATCAATGACTAAAAACTGGCATATTTGAGCTGTTGATGTATTCCTTGTTTATTTCGTACTATATTATATTATAACATTGTTGCCTTCTGGTATTAACCAGTTTAGGAGTTTAAGCATTGGAATATTGTTTATATTTTGAGCAGGGTCTTTTTGTTACAATCTTTAGCAAGATGATTGTTTCGTCCACACATCAAGCGTTTGCCGGTCTTGCGTGACTGATTTAGTTGCTCTTATACTTCGACGTAGCATACGGAGCTGAGTGGAATGGTGTCAATTATTTCGCAATCAAACGTCTGGGTAATGAGTTCAAGTGAAGCAAAACTGATTTAACGCCGCGCCAAAACGCTAGAAGCGCACCAAGTCAGTTATGTGACCATAACTCGTTTGCCAGACGTCTGATTGTGGAATATTTAACACCATTTGACTCAGCTCGGCCATCTACATCGAATGGTTTAATTTGTTTAATTTTTTGAAAAATGTTTGGGTCCCAAGGGTTGACTTTTGGGACCTTATAGATCGAATTTTTCAAAAATTCAAATTTCGGTGTGGAATGATCAGGAGAGGCCGTCAAATGCCAAATTATGCAAAAAAAATTTAAAGTCCAAATATTTTTGGGCAAATGCCGGCCGGGTCGCTGTCGATCTGGTTCACTCGCCATTATGATCAGAGTCCACATAAGGATTTTTACCTCTGGGTCTTTCGGACAATCCTTCTGTATCATTTATGTGACGTAAAACGACTTCGCAAATCTCAGTTTACATTTGAACCATCACATATTTCATAATCTTATTATATCTTGCAGAACCTGCGTTGGATACTTGCTCAAAATGTCAATTACAAGCGATGTGTTTTCGTTTTATGTTTTCTCCAACGTTTTCCAGTTGCAGTAGCAACAATTCGCACGCGTTTAATGTGTTTGAGATCGACACAGCGTTGTTACTAATCCACGGAAGTTGTGTTAGCTGGCTATACAACAACCTACTATAGTGCAATTTGAACGTTTCAAAGCAGTATCATAGTTTTGCTCGTTGCATAGACCTCTAACAATAGCTCTCGCTGCTCCTCGAGCCTTCGATAGATAGTAAGTTAACTCTATTTTCCAATATTTTATCTATCCACATTGGATTCACAAATTGCCCACAATCGCTTAGAACTACACCTTCATAATTCAAAGATTCAAATTTCAAATTCTAGTATCACATAATATTGAACATGACAATTTGGGTACGTAACCTCAGGTATGCAGACATTTTAAAATGTATAATATGATATTCGCAGACAATACCTCGAATATCATATGATATTGAAGAACAAATGTGACCTATACATGATAATAGCAGACAAATACGAATTTTTGAATATAATTTTGGGTCTATAAGCCATTGGCGTAGCCAGTATTTGTGTTTGTTTGCCACTCAAATACTTTAAATATAAAGTGTGTTAATTTTCATCAATTAGCATGTGCAGCAAGGTGCAGAACGGAACTGGATTACGCCGCAACCGTGATCAAAACTACAAATTTTGTGACAATACGGATAATTTGTATTAACAAATATATTAACTTAGGATATCTGTACCTGGCAACAATTTTCAAAACGTCACTTCAACATATTGGCATTGTTTTTGGTTCTGTTAAGCTAAACTACAATCAATTATTGTTGTTTTCAAAATAAAACGGTATTTTGTTTTTTTAGATATTGAGATCGAGAGAATCTTTATGCAACCAAAGTATGATTAAATTAAAATTGCAACATTCCGATTCCGACTGATAGTGCAATCGGAATCGGAATCGGAGCACGTTTTGAATTGAAATTCTAAAAGTCTAAGACAAGCTTAAGCTAAGCCCAAGCAAAAAATTATTTTAAACATTTAAGCCGACTCTACTGCGGTCTTGCGACAAACTGGCAGGGGGTTTCACCAAAAGTAACATCGGCTGATGTTTTTACGATTAAGCTTAAGTGAATGTGATTCTTTCTTGGAATGTAAAACGTCTCATGTATATATAGTTCGAACGCCAAATAAAATGTTTTGCAACTCCATAAACTTCGCGGTCAGTGAAAAAATTTTTTAGTTTACCAAAATGGAGTCCCCGCCGTCCAATTTGGTAATTTGTAGAGGCGCTTCCGCCTGCAATGCTCGTTCAGGTGGACAACGGAAGTATTTATTATTCAGCAGCAACCTTTTAAACCAAATGTTTTGGTTATTCGAAATAGAAATTTAATAACGGATTTCCGGATAACGATCCGGTAAAAATTGCAGGATATCGGGATGTAAATAAAATATCCGATGCCCATCACTACATAACATAGTTGAAAAATTTTATTGAATGCCGTTTTATATAAAAAATCATACACGGTACAAAAAGTTACTACCCACAACAACGCCTGCGAAAATAAATTTTGCTACATATACCACTATAAAGCAACGTCGGCACAGTAAATAGGAAAACATCAACAAATAGTCTGTGGAAGTGAAACGCACAGGACATCCTAGCTTCAATTTATTCGAAAATCAAATTTTTCCAAAACCATTGGGTGGCCATGGGCCATCTTGTGCTTTTCCCCCTTGGCTACGCCCTTGCTATAAGCAGTCAAAATGTAACCCAATAGTCTAATAGAGACAAAACATTTCTCAACCTGCTCCAGTTATAACGTTAACCCCGCATGACATGATTCGTAACTGTTTGGAATACGAGTATAAAATTGACTGTGCTTTGCTGCATCGGTTCAGTGCATGATTCCGTCGCAAATACAAACCCACCTTCAAAGCGCCAGATAAAAAAGTCATTTATTCAGTTTACACGTACAAACAAAGCAAACGGATAGTATAAACTATACATAACTCAAAATGGTTATCGTGCTGGTTTCGCTAAATAATGTAAATCTACGACAAGAAATAGGCTGTTTACCTAAGGCTATTTACCTAAATTCAATCTATGTTCACTGATATCGTTTCGCACAACAAACGTCTACCGTAAATTACACTATGGAATAATAATTAAAGTAAATAAATAATCGCAATTAATTTGCCCATATGCAAAGAAACAGCTTAAAAACGTTTTTAAAGTTAACTGACCGATACATACCATCTAATTACTTAAAAGCTTGTTTTCACTGATTTTATTTTATTCATCGATAATTATTTTTACAACTTTTAATTTCTTATAAATTTCAATTTTGAGTTGTTTTACGTTCCGAAAAGAAAGAACCACATTGAAATATACTTACGCTTAATCGTACAGAGAACAGTCCATATTAGTTTTGGTGGTGTCCTGCTTTCAGCGGCGAAACCAGAAATTTCTGACGAGGGACAGGCTCGTTATTGTTTTGAAACCCAATTTTTTGCCAAGAAGTTTTCTTAGGAGGACAACTGTAAGGTAGAAGAATCTTAGCAGTTTGTCACGAAAAATTAACCTGAAGGGTGGAACCTTACCATTTTATTACAAAAATTTCTCACGAGGGGCGTACGCCCACAGGCCCCCTTTGGATCCGCTAGTGCACGATTTTTGCCTAGAAAGAAATAGACTGGGCTTAAATTGAAGACTTATTTTTACTTGGGCTTTATGCTAAGCTTTGTTTTCTTGTATTTATTGCGCTGAGGATTAAGCTTTGGACTATGTTTTGGTTGTAACATTTTATGTTAAAGTATTGGTCCAAATCTTCAGTACCCGCTCTATACCTAACGGTATGGACGTTGAATGCGCTGAGTGCAACCATTATAGCGTGTTATATAGACATTAACATCGGTGCATAAACTGAAATTCGTGTTTTTCCATGAAAGACTGGAGCACATTATAGGTAAATTGTATGCCTTGCTTATTTTTTTCTATCCATATGACATTGTCAACAATACTTCTCCAGCAATTAATTGCTCGAATATAAACAGTAGAATGCATATTATGTTCGCTATAGTAAAAAACACAACGCTTCTTTCGAACAAATGAAGGCTAAGCCGCGCCATCGTTACTTTCCCATGCTGTAAATGACCTTTGTTGCAGACATTTTTAATTTGAACAAAACGCGATCGCTTCAACTTAGCGTCTCCAAGCGAACTCGCTTGCACGATGGCAATTTTACGGTTAACATGTTCAATGAGTGGGCGAAGTGTGACATCCTTGGGAAACATAACTGCTAGCCAGTCGTACTGGGCGGTTCCTTTTATAAACTCTAAATCACAAATTTCTGACGTTCGACCGCTGTGTGCTCCGATAATTTTGGTCAGTGCTTGAGATAGCAGTACAAACATCAACTGTATTTCGTCGGAAAATGCAAATCGGGTGCCTGACGGATGAGTTAAAAGTTCTTTTACTGCGTGTCTGATATTGTCACAGTAGGTAAAATGCAAACTCGATGACCATACGTCTTCAATGTCGGTTTTTGGCACACCCATGGATGCAATTGTCTGTTTGTAAAAAGTACCGTTTGTACCAAATGGACCAGTGATAAGTTTAGTGTTGCCGTTTTTCATCGCCCAAAATGCTTCACTAACGTTCTTAAACGGTACAATCTTATCTTTCGAAACCATATCGACGTACAGTGAATTTGCGTAAAAAAAATTAATACACGATAGGAAAATGCTATAAGATGCCGTTAACGCGTACAAGCGAACAAAACTTATATACAACGATTTTTTAACCGAATTCCACTGTAGCGCTCGATGAAGATGCCGAGTACTTGTTGTCGGCGCTCTGCTAAATAACCTCAATGATTCAGGCTGCTGATATAAAGTGGCAAAATATTCAGACAAGTGTGATATTTGAAAACGCAACATTTCCAGCGATTGCTTGATAGAAGCAACAATTCTACCAACAAAATCGTAATTTTGCTTGCCAACTACAACCAGCAGTATGATCACTAAGGCGAAGCATGTCGTTTCGAGATCAATTTGCGGGATTACGTTATATAATGTATCGTGGCTTGGAGCACGTCGAATCGCAATAGAATATTCAGTATAAACTAGCGGAAAACTAAAATAAAAAGAGCTAAACCGCTCAAGCAGAATCGTGTGAATCGGAATAGTTGCAGTGTATTTGCCGGTTTGCATAGAACGTAAGTAATCGCTGTAAGACCTATTTGGTCCCAACTTGAAAGAAAACACTGAACAATCCATTGTGCGGCCATTACAGAAAATGTCGCTAGCGAGTTCACTGAAATATTCGTAAAACTCAACTCCTGGCATAAAGTTATTTGTCTGAATTTGAACAAGATGCACTTGCCATTTGTGCTGTTTCATTGATTCACTTGAAGCCGACTAATAGTTGTTTGATCACACGGTATTATGCAACCCAATTACAGCTGTTTCTGTCTGAAAACTGAAGAAATATGTGAAATAAAAAATATATGCGGAATTCACACTATATATATCCGTCTCGCACACTTTTAAATTGTTTTGCCATAAATTTACAAATGTCTCTCACACGCTATAATGCGTATACGCTTTGTACATGCAACGTCCAGCAATATAGCTAGCTGTATGGATTACACATTGTTAACCGTAACCGTATATATAGCGGACATTTAGTTTTCTTAAAAAATTTAAATTTTCCTTAAAACATAATATTTCCGCCAAAATTTGAATTACTCTCACAATTAGAATAATCAACAGATTATTTGTCCGCTACACCATTGTTAAAACACATTGCGTTGTGAGAAAGTCAATGCAAATTTTACTTTTTGTAAACCCAATGAACATTTATACACTTTTAAAACAGTAAATTCGTTGCATGTGTGAAATGCGAGCGTTAAACGTGCCAGTGACATCATACAAGATTAACTTTACAAGCAACCACTTTCAGATGTTTAATGTGTACAAGAGCTCATACGCCACGTGATACTGTGGCACATTTATACGATAATATAAGATATTCCTAATTAATAACAGCGAGTATATATCACATGATGATATACAAAATGCGCAGATATGAGCTCCTATCTGATTGTAAAATCGCTCTGAATTAGCGGCATGCTTAAGATGTTTAAATTATGTTTAATGTGTACAAAAGCTCATGCGTCTGATAGGTTGTCCCGTCTGTCCCGACCTATCCAGAAAAACATTGGCGCGAGTTGTCCTGGCTGTCCTGACCAAAACAGCGAAATCATTCCAACATACGTGACATTTACTAAAATGTCCGATTATATATCATATGACATTTCCAATAAGTCCCATGGTTTCACATGTGTTATATGTTTAGTTTGTACAGTTGAGAGAAGTAGTTTGTAAGTCATTAATTTTTGTCGGTATGCCCGCGGTATATAGGACAGTTTTAAATGTTGAAGTCGCATCAACTTGGTGCAAAACATGTTTTGGGCTACACCAGTTACGCGTATTTTAAAGCTCTGGCATAGGTGAGGGCGTAGATGCGGGCTTAAATTCCTGTGTGGCCCTAAATTCGAAGCTGGCCTGGCTGTCCCGACCTTCTCAGCTAAACATATGCTCGAAGTTGCGCCGGCCGGCTGAGCGAAAACAGGCTTAAAACGGTTTCGCCTGACCCGACCGATTTAGCTCGAACAGGTTCAAAAGAGCCCAGCCGTCCCGGTAAACTCAGAAAACCAATGGCTTGAAGCTGTCCCAACCAACTCAGAGAAATCAGACTTGAAGCTGTCCTGTATGTCTTGACTGACCCAACTAAAACATGCACCAACCTGTTCATGTTGTGTGTCTACCGACGAAGCGCGGCTGTCCCGACCGACCTTTTGAAAACATAGAATCGATACTGTCCCGACAGTACTGATCAACCAGCAAAAACATAGGCTCGAAACTGTCCCAGCAGTCCCGGCAACTCAGTGAAAATATAGTACCAAAGGTATCCCGATCGACCTCGCAGAATCATAGGAAAGAAGCTATTCCGTGGTGCCAGCAAAATAATAGAAGCAGGAGTGTTTTCTGTTGCGCTTTGAATCTATTGATGTCCCGTGGGTAAACGAGATAACCGTCAAAGTAAAATTTGCCAAGACTTTAATGAAAAAGCTAACAACAGTCCCCGCAAGCGCGGCTACGTTTGTTTGAAAGAAATCTGTGTGTTAGAACTCCGCCTCTGCTTCATCCCAGAACTCAATTTAAAATCTATAGTAGTACGGTTGGATTCCTTGTTCTTTTCAATGAGTTCACAAATTTAATGCGCAAGCAATGTAAAACATAAAATGCCTTACGTTTAGTTTTACAAATAGAAAACCAATTACGTTATAACTTTGCTGTTACCATAAGTCAAACTGTACTCTGAACAATAGGGCTTCAGAATTTAATCCCTCTAAAAGTATATATAAATTAAAAATGTTTTTATTGAGTAAACAACGCAATAAGTTTACCAGAAACATCGACGAACATACAGTATTGAATATACAACCCAGTGCCGTATAATGTTAGGAAGACCAGGTTACTTTAGGAGCCATGCAAGACTAGAAATACATGCCGTGTCTAGCCTGTTTTATGTAAAGCAGATCTAAGTGGCACAAACAGATTTGTCAGAAGCTGCGACCCCACGACTCCTGCGTACGTAGTTTTCCAAATGGTGTTTTCTAATTTCCAGTGTATAAAACGGGACTTGAACAACATAATAGGCCCAGGAGTTCTGTTGGGCTTTAGTTCTAACTCTTAAGTTTGCTTTTAAAATTTACTTTCATGTTTAAGCCTGTAAGTTTTACTCAGGCCTTTTGACAATGATTTTTCTCCATATATTTTGATTCCAACAAAGCTGCGCGCTACCCGCGGGCAGCTGGCCATAAACGCGGGTTGGATAACAAAAGTTGTAGGTAGGTATACCTGTGGGTAAAGTATTTCAAACTGCGATAAAATTTTTTAACAAATTTTTATGAGAAACAGCAAACAGCCTAGTATTAACGGTGATAGGTATATTATGCAAAATTACCTCTGTTACATTTTTGTCACTGCCCTCGAGCGGTGACTCATGTGATAAGTTCGTCATTTTGCTAGCTATAAGGGTCCCTGAATCACAACTCCAAATTTGTTCCATCCCGATGTTATGCGTATCGCTCTGATTCGTTGACGCGACCGGTAAACGTTTACTACCCCCGAATACTTTTTCAACTCCGAATATGAAGAAGTAAGACACAGGTAAGATGTCCAAGTTGTCGCCTGATCGGAAATCCTTATGAACCATGCCTAAATCTGATTAATCCAGCCACTGGCTCACAAATACCAATGCTTCTCAATTCCTCAGAAAGCCGTGCAATGCTTAATTACACTCCAGATTTCCCAAAATTCCGAACCGTACACTCTAACTCCGTTAGCTACAGCAGAATTTTTCCACAATAAAAAATTGATTTTCTTTGCAAGTGGCTGACTGTCATCGGGGCACAATTAATCTTAATGGTACAAGCCATATTGCAACAACCTTTGTGCTTTAGGCCTGGACGAAAAGTTTTTTAGAGTAACGAAAAACGTAATGATGCAAATTTTGTCGCCAAAAATTTCCGCATGTCAACTAGGTTCAACTACCATACAGCAAACAACTTAAAATATGTGGAGGTTTGTAATATTAATTATTTGAACTGTTGTCTAATTTTTAATACTTCCTATCTAAAACGGATTTTAGTATTTACACGTTAAAAATGCGACGCTCTGATGTAATACGCAACTAAATAGCAACTTTAGCAAATGTATTTCTGTATTTTTGCATCATAGGGCAGAAATTCTGATAGAATAGGCAGTTTATTAATACTTCTCATGTCATGCTGAACAGACCAAAAAATATTTGTGTGTATTAGCAAAATTTCTTAATTCAGCTGGTAATGCTTATAACTTTAAATTTGAAAAATCGAATATGGCTGACACCAGCACATAAAGCTGTTCCATTGACTCGCGGTGACCTTATAATTCAGTATCATAAGTCTAAATGTTAGAGCGCCGCCTACCCTCGGCAACTTTTGACTTCTGATTGAAAAATTGTCAGTTCAGTCCCATCAGGATAACCCGTGTCTGGGGTAGGTACGTTCGAAAGTCACCAACACGGGGAATCCCGAGGATCCGTACAATTAACAATAACCCCGGTGCAACCATATGGAAATACACACATTTTCAGGCAGCAGTAACTTCACTCATCTAGAAGGCAACCTACTGAAGCGAGAAAATCCAGAACGAGATTTGCGAGCAGAATAATTAATTCTCGCGATTATTTTTTCAAATTTAAGACGTGTGCCCAACTTCTTAGGTAAAACAATAGCCATGCGCGCCCAAATCATTAAAAAAACAATATTCACGCGCGCAAATTTCGTTCATATTTTCGACTTCAACTTTATTTTCGAACTAAAACGCAATCCTGCTTTCTTCGGTCAAAACCTTGAGCAAACGATTAAAATAAACGGCATATTCATCTAATGCCGATTGATCCAGCGCTAACCCATGCACATTCCACAAACTTAGGTGAATCAATCTAACCTAAGCTTATCGCCTGCGGGTGACTAGTCTACACACTACAACAGGTAAGAAAAAGGCGGTTCGATTCAAGCGAGATTAATTAGACGCAAGAGGAAAGAGAATCCGGAAAGAGATAGGAAAACCGGGGTAGCGCTAGAGAATCTGACGAAACCTAGAGTGTAATAAATACTATGTGAATGACTAGGCTTAGGCTCCCGCTCCAACGTGCTGGTGCTTAAGCATGGGTAAAACGTTAAAATTACAAAGATTGGACAGGCTTGACAATTTATTAGTAGTAACGTAAGAACACGAAACAACAGTGAACCTTGGATAAATAACTAATTGCACCGTAAAAACTTTTTACACGAGCGTCCTCTTCTGCGCTATAAATTCGCAATGCTTCCAACCCAGCCTCGACCTCTGGCGTCAAGTGCACTGTCGTCCACTGTTCACCGCAGGTTGACCGCTGAAATTCTTGTGCGTTCAGGTTGAGCGGAGATGAAAGCCTACGCAATGAGTTGTCCGACATAGTAATGCACTAATATAATTAATAACTAATAACCTTATATTTTGTAAGCACGGTAACAGTAAACCAGATAAAATCACATGAAAGCTTTAATTTCTAAAGTTTGGAGGGCCACTACACATGTGCACAGCGCGACCAGTTAACTACATGTTAAGATATAAAGTAGTCTTACCGTCATTTCTGGAATAGCATGCACGGGTTCAGAGGCGGCTGAAAATGCTGGCTTTGTCTTGACAACACCGATTAGAAGGGAGACTTTGTGCTGACCTGCCACGCCAGTCCATCTCGGTTACTCAGGAGCAACTCGTCTGCTGGCGCAAGAAGTACTCGCTTGAGCGAAATTTTGCATCCACGACCAAACAAATCCCCTGACTACCGAAAATCCAACAATGCATACATAATGTTTTAGAAAACAGTACAAACAAAAACTAGCCACACTAAAATGACTCTCTGCCGAATAATTTGCAAGAAACTTTTGAGATTTACCATAGGTATTTGAGGACCCAGAATACAAGAATTCGGGTTCAATTTAATGTTTCTAAATCATTTTCATCAAATTCAACACATTGAAATCTATTAGATAGTTGCTTCCACTGTACATCTGAATTGTGCCAAATTCAGACAAAGACAACATTTCGTAAGATTTTCACACTCCGCAACAGTCATTTTGGACCTACAAACATAATTATCGGTTTCAAGCTAGCTCGATATAAAGTATTTCGCACTATTGTCAGGCATTTCAGGCTTTCGGAGCAGTCTCGGCCCACTCAGAACCGATCTGCAAAGATTGTATAATTCTGAGAGGTACGCGGGTTTTTGGACCTGTGCACACACATGCAGCGACTCTCTAGGACACCGACACTTCAAGGGCTGCATTTTCCAGCTCAAAGCCTTCTGAATCAAAGCCGTGTTTTTCGACACCTGCTTGTACGGTGTCTTTTCGCCTTGTCTTTTCGCCTATATCTAATCCCAACAATTTCCTTGCAGCCCGCTATAAAGTTGGTTACTCCGGAATAGAATCTTTGCCACCCATCCTTGGCGGATACCCTATACGGTTTGATCGCGATTGACTACTATGTCTAGGTATGCTACTCCGTTCATCGCTGTTCAGGTCCCAGGCTCGCACTGTTCTCGGACTTCAAGCGCAGCTATTTCCTCCGGACTCCGACACCCGGTTTAGGTATAATTTCATTATCGCATACTGTGGGAAGTATCAGTCAAGTAACACAAAATGTTGGCACCAGGAGACTCTTATCCTTGCGCTTTCTCATGCCTGGCTACAACTTTTGCCCACCGGGGTGGGCCAGTACCACAACAACAAAAATCTACCCGGTTTCGTTCGCCATGGATCGAAGTCCACCGGATCAGATTCGAAAACCACTCCCCGTGCAGCGGGAATAGCTGCAGATCAACAATAACGAAAGCAACAACAAAGGGGAAAAATAGTAGTTTCACGTCCGAACTGAAACGGGAATTGAAAAGTCATGGGTTAGTCCCCTTATAAAAATAGACACCAAGAATTTATTGAATGAAAAAACCAACATGTATTATGCATCGCTGACAAAATATTACGTTGGATGCCACCTGAGTTAAACCTAAACCTACGTCTACATCATGGCTCGAAAATTTACCTGCGTCACAGCTTTGTCATGCTTGGTTTTCCAAGCATCGACTTGGGCGCGAGTCGGTAGGGCTGCTGCCCACCGTCCGGATTCGGGCGTCGCTGGAGTGAACTCCGCCGCCAGCGGATTAAGTCGTTTCGGGGTTTTAGGCGACATTGGTAGAGTTTCCAACGCCTCGGTTATACTTTCGACTTGGCGTGGAGTTTTTGGCTCGATGTTCTGCTTGCAGAGATCCTTAGGCTCAATGCAATTCCAATCACGTACTGGGTCGAATCTTTATAATATTACTGGGTAATAGTTATTTTACCAGTTTATTATCGATCTGAATGCATCTGGGTTAAAATCTGAATGCAATTGGGTTAAAATATCGTTTGAGTCGAGCTAGACCAACCGAAGTCTAACCCAACTCAACTTTGCATTTAGAAATTTTCCGTACCTGCCCACCCGGTGCGAGTACTCAAGCTTAAATCCAAAATTCTCCGAAATCCAAAAGGCAACGCCATTTAAAAATCTTTGCTTAACCGAATCCACATTCTTCATGTTGCAATATAACCCCAAGTCAAAACTCGTTCTCACAAAACTACATCTTGAAAAAATGTCAGCTAACTAACACACCTAAAAACACTAGCTAGAAATCCTCTATTCAGCATCCAGAAAATCAACGCGACCAATTTCAAACACTTTCAAAAATTAAACCCATAAAAAACTCGCACAAATTCATTTAAAACTAAATCAAAAGCAAACTATCATGGGTTATCCACGTTAAAATGCACGCACATTTGTAAAAAAATGTCCCTCCCTTTTGGGTGCCCGCGTTGTTCCTACCTACTCTCTATATACACTGTCTGAGATGTCAATATGTCATTATATGAACAATTAAATATTTACTGGCCCTGACATCATTTTCGGGAACTGTTATTGCTAATAATTACTCGGAAGGGACTCAATTTTTGCATTGAATGATGCGTGTTAATATGTGTGCACAGCGTGTTTTTAAATGCGTGCGCGTGTACTAAGGTAAAGTCCTGACATCCTACAGACGACATGTATTTATCTAGAGTACCTTCCGACCGAGTCTAGACAATTAACACTATCTAAGTGCAGGTATAAAACTGTACCTTGCCTCCAGCTACGATGTGTATTTTGATGCTGTTCCGAATGAAGTAGGTGGAACATTTATTACGTTAGCGCCTAGGCCGCCAATTTCTAACTTAGAACTCAAATATTAAAAAATTTGAATTTTCGAACATTTTCAAACCACCATCCAGATCCAGCATATCCCAACTGAAACTGTGGCAGGCCCAAAAACACTAAAATTAAATGCACACGAGATGCTACACCCGAGCGTCACATACTTGGATTCCTCAGGTTAACATCTCCTTACAGCTCACAAAATTCATAACTCGGTGTTTTATAACCCAACGGGCCGCAATCCAGCGTCCCGCGGGTTTTCCGTGCAAAATATTTCGACTTAGCAGATTGATGGATCCAGGGGATCCCTACACCCGCAATCTCACACATTGTCACAAAATATGATTCCAGCTATTATCACTTAAATTTTGATGAGATTTGCAGCCACTGGGTGCAGTGACCGAGCGGCTAACATCAATGCACTGTAAAATTACACAATTGTATCGAAAGGAGCCACTTCGATTTTGAAACGGTTTACGTACAATAAAATGAATTGAAAATCTTATTCGGCAATGAAACAGCTTGGGCCAATTTATACAAATTCTTTATGCACGCACCATGCAGTATATGGGTCATTCGCGATATACTGTCTACGCTACTGTAAAAAATTGTACCCACATGCGAGTCCCTAAGTTCCTAATTGCAATGTATATAAATTATATATCCAAAAGTCACCCACACTATATGTACACCCGGCTGACAACAGAGAGTACCTTTGAACGGCGTATACTTTGTCAAACTATCGCACATACAGATGCCACTTTTCAATACGTTTTATAGAAAGGACAGCTGTTTTGTCCTGAGTCTGTCAGAAGGACATTTGCTTGTTGCATAACACAAAGTCTGTTCGAAGGTACTCTGTTAAACGATTTTACAGAGTCTGTGCGAATGAACTTCTTTTTTCAGACACTGTGTCCAAACAGTGTTCCCATTTAATTTCGTTGCAGAGCTTTTCAGATTCAAGTTGATGGTGCGGTAGCGGTAGACCAAATTGAGCTTCTGTCATGTGAAGTCTGGTCCTTTTGCCTATCTAAGTAGTTTTCATGCCAAGTTAATAGAAAACACAAAATGCATTGTATGTTTTCAAACAATATGTAAATATCAATAGTATTAATAGATATATAACTTTGATAATAACCGAAAGTCGAGCTGTAAAAATAAATAATAAGGTGCAAGAAGTTAATCTTGGATAAAAACGTTCTATAAAGTATTAAACAACACAATTGTTAAAGACACATGCTGTATCGAACAAGCAAGTGTTAACAAAGGGGACACAAAAATTAAATTAACCGGACTTTAATTTTAAATGGGGCCCAACGACGCCACGATACGATCAACCATGCTACCTTGATAAACAAATCTATGTGGCACCAGTAAAACTTGCCCGAGATATAATTGTCCATCGCATTATTACTTTTTATCCATATGGAACAAACGTAAAAGAATTACGCAAGCATTTATCTGGGGTAACATGTACCTCAAGTCTTAAACGCAAAAATACAAAACCAAGTCCAACATACGAAACAGGAGATGGTTACATCTTTCGAGCTGGTTGGTCATTTTTATATACTAAACGTAATGTGATCTGAACCAATTGCATTTTGACATTGGAGGAATGGAATCTGGATTTCTGTATGAGCTAAAGGTTTTATCCGATGGTAATACCCGGGTCTGGGCACCGTTAGCACTTTGGAGATTTAGATAGATTGTGAGTAGATTTGTAATGAAAGCATTACTAGTAAACATGTACAAAAAATGCAGGCTGTTGTTTTTCAGCACAAACCATCATTTTTATGTGAAAATACATGTTCCAGTGGTTTTATATATTATTTATTGATAGCTACAAAATTCAATAAATAGAAGTTCTGCGCTGACTATATAAAGTATTCACACAATAGATACAGAATAGCAATGAAAAACAGATTTTTGTACGGTTTTATGTGAACATTCCTTTAACTCTGTTGGTGCACTAGGATGGCTTACGCACATGTAATACAAACTTCACAATCAGATTGGAAGCAGTAGCAGCACAGCAATTAAATGCTCAAAACTAAACAATAACGTGTTCAATAAGTTCGCAACGGTAAAAAACAAAATACTTCCTTCAAACAGATCAATCTTAAGTGGCATCATGGTAGCTTTCTCATACATCAAACGCTGTCTGCTGCATACTTCCATACTTTGAAAATAACGCGAGCGTTTCAGTTTCACGTCTCCAAGTGAACTCGCCTGTATAACTCCAATTTTCCTGTTTGCAAGTTCAATGAGCGGACGAAGTGTAGTGTTTTTTGGAAACATAATGGCTAGCCAATCGTACTCAATGCCTCCTTTTATAAACTGTAAATCACAAACTTCTAATATTGTACCGGTACGTGCACCTGCAATTTTGGTTAGTGCTTGTGACAGAATTAGAAACACCAACTGAATGGCGTCCGAAAATGCAAACCGTGTGCCCGGTTGATTATTTAACAGTTCTTTAACTGCCAATTTAACGTCTGCAGAATATGTGAAATGCTCGCTCGATGACCATGTTCTTTCAATGTCAGCCTTAGGTACGCCCATTGAGGCAATCGTTTGACGATAGAAAGAGCCATTTGTTCCAAACAGACCAGTAATAAGTTTAGTTCTACCCGATTGCATTGCTCGAAATGCTTCAGTGGCGTTACTGAACGGTTTCCTGTTGAATGTGGATATCATATCTTCGTAAAGCGAATTTCCATAAAAGAAGTGTAAGCACCCTCTGTATATGGTGTAGGACACTGTTAATACGTACACGCGAGCAAAACTTGAGCTCAGTGATTTAGCAAAGAACTTGGAGTGACTTATTCTATGTAACGTTAGACGACACAAACACACCAGCATCTTTAATTTGCGAAAACTTTCAAACAAAACAGTGAATTTTGTCTTCACGAGTGTTAGTAACAATATAATAAGTATGCCATAGCATGATGCTCCTTGATCAAATTTTGGAAATACATGCCGTGTTGCACGTTGGTCTGGGGCACGCCGAATAACCATAGCATATTCCGTGAAAACTAATGGAAAACTAAAATAAAACGAACTATATCGTTCGAGCAAAATGCTGTGAGTCGGAAGAGTTGCTGTATATTTGCTGCTTGCAATAGCTTTTAAGTAATCTTCATAAGAGCCATTTAAACCCAACTTAAATGGCATAACTGAACAATCAATTTTGCTGCTGCCACAGAAGATGTCGTGTGCTACTTCAGTAAAATAATTGTGATAATCTTGTCCTGGCATAAATGTTGGGGTTTCAATTTGAACGAGACGGACTGTCCACAGATGTTTCATTTTAGGAACGATTATTGTTAAGCTGCAAAACATAAAATCGCTAAGGTTTGTTAGAGAGTTACCAGCTAGTAGTTGCTAAATAAATTCTTTCGTTTCATGAGTTTATCGTAGCTTGTTTACCTATCGCACCCATGTTAGTTCACTACTTATTTGTCTTGCCCGTCATAGCCATACGGAGTGGCTGTAAGACTTTTGGTTGTCGTTGTTTTCCATTTCTAATTATCCCTTGCCTACCCCGTGTTCCCTATTCTACGGAGCTGGTTAAGTCATAAGCCGTCTGACTTCAGGCGGTAAAGTTAAGGCTAACCCAGTCACTAGTGTCTTTTACACAACAGCTTGTGAACTCGCGTTAGTCCTAGATGTGTTAACTCCGGGCGACCTGCTCTGGACTCGGAGATACCTCTCGCTCTGCTGAAAGCTTGTATTTTTATCTAATAAATTTAAAGCGGCTGAGAACGGACAGCAAAATCCCTTTTACAATAACTTTTAAACTTACGTTGGCAATTGTTTCATTAAAACACCATAAAAGCAAACCTGTATCTTTTTGATGAACTTTAGACTACCACTGGTTTTAAATTACATGCTAAAACAAACTAGACTCAGATTAAGTGAAACTGGTGTTTTCACAAGTCCAGAAACACCTTAAAAACATAGAAATTTTGTATTCGGTGCATTAAAAGCTGTATATTTTCAGATACAACAAGACATTTATTAACTTTGATGCGGAAAATAAATGATTATAATGAAAAACTACTTTGTGGGTGTCCAATATCTGTACATGTGAACTAAAATCGTACTATTTGAGTAAATATAATATTGAAATCGCGAAACTTGATCTGGAAATAAATCAAATAGCTTCAGTTATCGGCACGGTGTAAACGGGTAGTAAAAAACGGAACCGCGGAAACGATAAGGCATAGTGATCAAAATAGTTTTTTTATCGAAAGCAATAGAGACGTGCAAATGTTCATCGGGCTTTCGTAACTTTTAAAGAAAAAATAGAGGATGCATCGAAATCTTTAAGATTTTGAATTAATTTCGTAATTTTATGTTTCGAACAATTGCAGCATATATGTAATGAAAAATTGCCATATATAAACGCGATTTAGAACTAATTTATAATTTATAACGAAAACAGAAACAGATACCGATTTTTACCGGAAACGAAAACGGATATCCAGTTGCACCCTAAATAAAGTTTTCTTAGAATCTCACTGTTTCGTGCACACAAGTTTGTCAATAGTTCGGAAACTAGAACTGATGATAACTATTGTAACTGTTGCCTGCAGTGTGTGATTTGCTATATCAGTAAAAATTAGGTGCGTTGTTCTGAAGCATATACCACTTTAGCCAGGCTAATCACTTTTCTAAACATTTTATCTGCAAAAGCCTAGTGCAAATTAAGTGCCTCTATGAGCATAATAAAAAGAACAACGAAAAACAGGGAGTCCTTAACATATAATACGCCGTATATTATATAGTACCATCGAGAATTTAGCCAAATTACCTTCTTACCGCGAAGTTGTTTCCGTATGCGTTGTCTACTTAACATTGATGCTCTGTGGCGTGAAAGTAACGGATTTGGTTCCCGGACAGAAGGCCGCCGGATAAAAGACCGTGGGGCAAAGAGCGCTGTGCAAACGGCCGTCTGGACAAGTCGCTGCCGTACAAAAGACCGGCCGGACACAAGACCGCTGGGACAATAGACCACCTGGACAAAACACCGTGCGGACAAAAGGACGTCTGAACAAAAGACCGCCCGGACAAAAAGCCGACCGGACAAAAGACCGTGTGGACAAAAGACATTCGGGACAAAAGGCCATCTGCACAAAACGCCGTCCAAACGAAAACGTCAAACGTGTGGATAAAACATGTCATATCCAGGGCGGTAAACATATTGCCAGGAGTACAGTGCAGCCACTCCTGTATGACGACAATAGAAATTTCGCTGGTTCGGCAGGAAAAATCATAAGCATAAGTTTGGCTGAGAGACTGGACAAGTGGAATATTCAAAAGTCTAGATAATCGTTGGTTTGGTGTGAAAATATGAAGTGCAAACGTTTGTTTGGCGGAACTGATCCCTGCAGACGTCCTGGAAGAGATTGGAATTCTGTTTCATTAATTTGCCGTTCCCCAGAAAACTAACTCCGTAACAGAGAGGGCTATAAGGTAATGCTAACGCTTGATCACGATTTCACCCTACACTAAGATTTTCTTGCGTTAACGTTGCCAACCCAATATGATATTTCAAAAACAGTGGTTGTCTGCTAACATCACGTATCGGTCACGTTATGTATTTTAATATCATATGATACTTCCTACATTGTCTGTCAAAATAATATGATCATTTTAATAATGTTAACGAAAATTTATGTTGATGTCGAATCAGCACGCGACAAAACGTGACACAACTGTCCCAGTTACAACGTGAACCTATGAACTGCTCGCTACATGGGTCCTGGAAGAGATTTAAATTCTGTTTCAGTAGTGTGCTGTTCACCAAAAAATAACTCTGTAACAAAAAAAGCTGCTATGTTCACCCTACCCTAGCATTTTCTTACGTTAACGTTGCAGTAACCCGTGACGTAGCTCGGAAGGGGTTTTTAAAGAATGAATTGCTCTCTGAAAAGGTACTGTAAAAGGTTGAAATTCTGTTTCAGTTGTGTGTCGTTCATCAAAAAAATTAACTCCGTAAAAAAGTGCTATAAGATAATGCTAAAGCTTCATCACGAGTTCACCGTACCCTAACATTTTCTTGCGTTAACATTGCCCTAACGCGTAACGTAGGCCTCTTTGCGACTTGCGTTAGGGCAGGGTTAATACAAAATTTACCTTACATATATGTTTATATGTAAAATGGAGCCTATTGATACGTGTGTGGCTGCCGAATTACGTACCTGCTTGCCCAAGGTTAGTGTATTATTGAGCGAAGCTCGGAGTTTCGCGAAACGTTTTATGTTTTGTACTTGGGGGTCGAAAGGTGGATGTCCGTCTGTCCGTCTGTCCGTCTGTCCGTCTGTCCGTCTGTCCGTCTGTCCGCCCGTCCGCCCGTCCGCCCGTCCGCCCGTCCGCCCGACCGCCCGTCCGCCCGTCCGCCCGTCCGCCCGTCCGCCCGTCCGCCCGAAAAGAATCTCAGGAACGGCTGAACCGATTTTGATAAACTTTTTTTGTTTGAAAGCCAATTATCCTGGGGTGTTAACCTCGCATTGGGGATTTAAAATCTTAAGCCGTTTATTAGCTACAGGCTAATTTACATAATTAATTAAGCCTAAATTAGGTCTTTGCACAATATTTCTCTAATTATTACAGTTAGAAGCAATCTAATTTTAGCATTAAAGGGATTTTGGGTGCGAGAAATCCGCGTAGACTGTTTACAAACCTCCAAAGCCGATAATGGATTAGTTAGCTAATAGCTAAAATTTGCATATTAGCTTAATTGACAAGACTAAACTAGGACTTTTTAAATTATTTCAATAATTTTTAGGGTTTACTGAAGGTTTTTGGGTGCGAGGAATCTGTATCAAATGTTTACAAACCTCCAAAGCTGATAATTGAATAGTTAGCTAATAGCTAATTTGCATATTAGCTTAAATGACAAGACAAAATTAGGACTTTTTAAATTATTTCAATAATTTTTAGGGTTTACTGAAGGTTTTTGGGTGCGAGTAATCTGTATCAAATATTTACAAACCTCCAAAACCGATAATTGAATAGTTAGCTAATAGCTAATTTGCATATTAATAGCTTAAATGACAAGACAAAATTAGGACTTTTTAAATTATTCCAAAAATTATTAGGGTGGCTGAAGGGTTTTTGGGTGCGAGGAATCTGAGGAAATTGCTTACAAACCTCCACAACTAATTTGCATATTACCTTAATTGCTTACGTGTGTTCGAGCTTTGCTCAATAAATGTAGTCCCACTACGACTGGTATAATTTTGTTGTACACTTTAGACAAATAGAAAGTGCTTAAATTTTATAAACCAACCTGAGTTATTCAAAGTTTACATTGAACATAAATTATCTTAATCCATTAGAGTTAAATGACAAAGTATGGCGTATTGCTAATGTTTGACTAAACACATTGCCATCTTTATGACCACTGCATTTTAACTATCCATTTTTTAAAGTATAAAAATTTATCAATTCGTTGTAACTTTTGAAGCATTTATTTAGAAAACATTCTTGCAATGAATTGACCAAATTTGTGAATACCGGGACCGAAAACAGCGTAATTCACTCTTGCTCTAATAAAATTCATCAAGTTGCCTTGCCTTGACGCAGCAAAACTACTCCAGACAGTTTGTCACAGTTGCACAACTCAAACAAAAAGTGTTATACGGTAACGTTAACGTGGAACTAATTTTAAATTTGTGACACATTACCCTTCCTGATGAAAATTTTTTGTAGCAATGCAACATTTCTTATTGTGAACGATGCATAGTTTCAAGGATTTAAAGCTCAGAATGAGTTCAAACTATGCCAGGTCTAGTCTGAGCTGGCTTTAAAAACAATGAAAGTAAAAACAAGCGAACAGTGAGCCGTCCACCGATAATAATGCTGCACCAAAAAGACTCCATGGTTAAAAATTTTCCGCTCTGACAATACTTAGTACGCCACAACCACAGCATGAGCCGGTGTCCAGGCCTACGAGTTGTGTTGTTGATTATCGATTCGAGGCAACAGCCGCTGAAGGATCTGGACAATTGCGCGCGTATCTTCACGAAAATACTGCATCTAGCACTTGAAGACTGAAGAAATGCGCATGCGGTCACTTCCTCTGAAGGATTACGAAAAACATAACTTTTAGAAGCTTTGTATCCCTAAATATCTTGTGCTGGCATGCTCGCAAAATATAAACGGGATAAACGTTGAGTTGTTTTCAATTCAATGTCACCGCGCTGTAGAGACTCCGCTAACATTTCATTTTTTTTCTTAGTTTTATCTTCCAATTCTTTTTGCGTAAGCTGTCGGTGTTTCCAATTGCTGTGTCACTAACATTACGACTGAATTTAGCTTTCAAAGATATTGTCTGTGTGTCTCTGTCGTAGCAAACCTGAGTTTTCGAAAGCGTTTTACCATCCAACCCCAATTTCGGTTACGCCGTCTTGCTTCACAACGTAAAACCACCTCGTAGGCGCTTAAAACGGCGAACTAGCGAACCATGGTGTGTCTCTAACAATTATCATGATCGTCAGATTCGTGTCGTCGAAATACACGCTAATTTAGCTTGTTTGCAGAATGTTTCTTGAAGCCACAAAAAATTATTTCTACAAACGCTCGATCTAGGCTGCGTCTGAGCCATGCTCAGCTCAATATTTGACATCGCCATATGGTAAGTGTATGCATTTCTTAAACGTCACGGTGTATATTAAACTCAATTCGACTGAAACTACGATAAAATTAAAAGGATCAGTATCGGGGCCCGTGTTACACGTTTAGCGCCGTCCAAGTTTCTGGTGGGTCTGTATAACAGTAAGTTTGGATTCTAGATTATATTTCTGCTTATGCTAAGGTTTAAGCTTAGGCTTAGGCTTAGGCTTAGGAATACGCTTAATCTACTGTTACGAAGTTAATAGTACTGATCAAGTATCTGGTATGCAAGTGACATGAACATCTATAATTTATGATTCCAAAAGTTTCTTGTAATACATATGACAAAACGCAAAAAGTCTAACATTATTTTATTTGTCGACAAAGCAATTGTATTTAGCGGTTAGCCTCCTTCTTCGGGTCCTGTAGCAGCGTTTGAATGCAAGACTTTTCGTTTAGGTTCGAAATCTTTGTCGAACCCTATTTCCCAAGTTAGAACTGAGACCAACCTTCCCAGTTCGCTTTTGAAGTGTAAATTTTTTGTGGAATGACAGTGTGGACCGGACCTAATTAGCTACCACGTGAGCACTAGTTGAACAAGGTATTTTGAGCACAAGAGAAGAAATCCGGACACAGTATTATGTTACCGCAATTCAAAAAACCAGTTTGAAGTGTATCTGAAGAGAACCGAATACATAAATACCAGGTATCTGATCAACCGAAAGACAAAACAAACACAGGCAAAGAGCGCGAGGAAAAACAATTACAGTGTAACATTTGATAGCAACTATTTTCATTTTGCTTAAAAACTAAGGTCACTTTATGCCATTGGCACCGTACATCAATACCCCACCTTTGCATTCTGTTCTTATCATATTCTCAATAATAGTTCAGTGACTGTTAACTGCTAGAGCTTAAACAATAGATCGTGTATGTTCGATCCAATAAAAAACCTAAAGGTTCCTTCAAACAAAAAGCGCAACGCATTAGCCGACTCGTAAATATTGTTTTCTCAGTCAACAAATGTCGTTTTTATTGCAGGCATTTTTAAACTTTGAACAAATCGAGAACGGGTCGACATCGCATACAAGTGAGCTGGTATGCACAATCAAAATTTTGCTATTTCCACTTTGGATTAAGTTTTTGACAGCACTGTAACTGCGGCATATCGCTGCCAATTAATTTGCGGAATTACGCTTGACATTGTGTGGTGATTTGGAGCACGTCGAACAGCTATAAAATTTTCTGTTACAAGGTAACGAAATACTAAAATAAAAACGCTTTGCTTGAACGAGAACATTGAACAATTCATTGCGGTGCGCACACCACACCACGCCTTGATACAAGTCTTTCAAAAAATGGCACAAACACTAGTAGTAGAAAAAATAGAATTATAATACGCAGGGGTAATAATGAGAGACAATGTGGTGTGGTTTTCACTAAAAGTTGAAAATTCGTTTTAAAAATTAAAACATTTGAAGAAAGGTCGCTATTTTGAAGAGTGTCTACCTTAAGAAAAGTGGTAAGACGTGTTTCAAGTCGGTTGTAGCACGTTTCATGGCGTTCCGACATAAAAACATTATGTAGATCTTTTGCTGTTGATACGATTTTGTTAATTCTAGAAACCTAAAAGTTATCGAGTCTGGTACCGTGATGGAATTCATTTGTGGAACGGCTTACAGTCCTTACAGTTTTAAGAGTTACATGCTTGAGTTGATTGATCTCGACCGCAGGAAGAACATTTTTTCGTGGGGGGAGCAAAATTTTTTTGTTTGGCTGAGAGCCCTCGGCCCTCTCTCGCTACGGGCCCAAATGTAGGTGTTATGTTTTCGTAGTTGAAATTCTTAACCAATTTAAAAATATAGTGAAAGATTTTGTTTAGTAAACTGCGGTGTGATCTAAAGGAAGTGGTCTAACTGGTTGGTTCTCTGGTTGTAAAATCATACTTTCACGTTGATCATCTGCTAATTGGGTCGCAGCGTCAATCTGTATCGCCAAGCGCGTGTTTTAATATATTTGCGTAGCTGTCAATCTGAAAAGATTACAATAAATTTTTGTCTCTTCTGTACCGGATAGATTTTACCAATTGTTCTCATTGAACTATGGTCAATACTTGAAGTGGGATATATTACACAAGGTTTTTACAAGCACTCTAAATGTGGTATAAAAACCAGAGCTGCCCGCAACCCGCGTGTAAACGCAGGACGGGTAAGAAAATTTTGATTCGGGTATTCCCGCGAATTAAGAATTTCAAAGCGCGTGTAAAAATTTGTGATTTTCCACCCGCCTAAATTTTTCATAAAAAACTTCAAACCAATTAATGTTTTCATAAAAAACTTTATACCAATTAATGTAGAAAAATTTAAAATTTTAATCTGTTGTTACCGAATGAGTGAAACAAAAGTAGCGAGTAACTTCCATGCGCTGTAAAATAACACAATTGTATTGAACGCAGGAGAAAAAATAAGGGTGGATAAATGCGGGTAACGGGTAAGCAAATTTTCGCGGGTATTCCCGCCGGAAAAAAATTTTTCGCGAGCAAAGCGCCGCACAGGTAAAAAATCTTTACCCACTTACACCTCTGAGACAAACTATACAAGCCGACGCATAAGCATGGTTTTAAAGTTTCGCTCAAATTGTTTACCGAATTTCCAGGTGTGTCAACATCATGCAAGCTGTGCCGATTATTTATATATACACTTTTACTTTGAAATCGAGCCTATTTGGTATTTCTCAGAATTTCGCTGTTGCATTTGCGGCTTTATTGCGGAATGTAATTATCGTTTAAATCGTTTTTGTACTCTCTTTATTGCTTGTTTATAAGTAATTTTAAATACTGTGCTATCAACAAGTGCGATAGTCTGTATGATTTATTATCTAAGAATTTCGCACATTCATAATTAAAAACGAACTAAAACTTTGAAACGAAACTGAAATATTTGATGAAAAAATTACAGCAGTATAACAATTAGCCAAGATAAAGTTCCAAAACATACTTTGATTTTAATATGAGCCGTATTCTGAAATGTGTGTAGCACCTATAACCAGTTGGTAATCGGACTTGTAACTTTCGAACCAGTGAATGCTGACGCTCAAAATTCAGCACATTTTCGCATATGTATTGCTTTACTCCTGTATCAAATTTGCGTTCAACAAATAGTTAGCGAGTTTGAAAACCTATTACTAACTGATGGTAGTTGCAATAGACATTTAAAAATATCGGCCATAGTGCGTAGTGCGCCTTTATCCGGTCAGTGTTCATACATAGTACAGGGTTTTCCATTTTGCAAGGTGTAAAGTGTATGGCCAGCATTGGGTCAATTGCGCTACTGTTTGACACGCTAAATTTTCTCTGGTTTGGTATAAATAAAGATAATCAAAAGCTTTGATATGTTTGAAAAACAAAAAGTGCAAAATTAAAAAATCTCGGTTTTTCCAAGTGTGCTAGTAACAATTTGAAGTGTATGACAGGAAGTTACGTCTGGTAAACTGGAAAACTGGAAAATTCAAAACACCTAGGTTTTGGTAGTGAAAATCAGAAATCTAGGTATCGTGCGGAGGCGTAAAAGCGCTGCCCATCGACGCATAGAAAAAAAATTTTTCATTTCGCCTTTTTCAGGAAAACTTCCGATTTCGTTTTTGCCATTTTTAACACTTTTGCTACTAATAGGGCACCTCAAAGTAGCATGTGCCAAAGTATAAGTAGAAACCCATTTAGTTTAAGGTGTATTCTCTTGAAGTAGATCCTGATTACGATCCTTACTGAAAGTTAAAGCAGTCACAAAACAGTTGGAAGGTAGCCTGGTGAATATTTGGGCACAACAATTGTGTCTCCTGAAATATACATTAATGGTTATATACTTAAATATCTGTTTTCCGTTTTTGCTTTCCGTTGTTTTGACCACTATTGGTTTTCGTTTTCGTTTCAGTTTACAATTTAAGTACGCAGATTATGTCGCCTTGAAATTTGGTGCTAAATTGTATAGTGTTTTTAATAAACAATTTTCTAATACTTGTGACACGCAAGCGCGACAGTTGCGTCGAGCCGCGGCAGACAGCGTTAAATTCCCGTTCGTTGATTAGTGAAAAATGCAACAGATGCAAAAAAAACTGGGTCACCCGTCCCTGTCAACACATGGTAACGGAAACAAACTAAAATTTCAGAAACGTTCTAGATTTAAAATGTTTAATTTTAAGCTTAAATTTATATTAAGTAGGAAACTTTGCGTAAAATGAAAACTGTTTGCTTTGGCTTTGACTACGTTTTATGGTGAAAAATTTTCTGTTTTATCATTTGAACTTAAAGAATAGCTTTTATGTTTGTAACAACTCATTCTTTCGCCTTAATTCCTTGGTTAATTGCACGAATTTAAGTTTCAATATATCGTTGGCTCAGTTTCCGCGGAAGTATAGCTGCGTAACGGCGATGCCTGCATAAAGTTCTTTTTTCGTGTTGAAAAATGCAAAATTGTTATGCATTTGACTTCTGAGCTGTAGTCAAAATCAGTATATGTAACTTATAACCTACAACATATTGTACCATCTGTTTGCGCATTCTTTATTCTAAACCGCAACGTCTTTAGGGTTTACTTAGCTTTTTCTGCAATACATTGCATCTAAGCAGAAATCCAATGTTCACAATTGAACTGAAATTTACTAAAGCTTTTGGTATACTAAACCTAGTCGAGCTAACCGGGGTTAAATAGACATACTGTTTTTCGTACGCCTAAAATGTATGCTTCAGATTTTGAACTGGTGTGACCAGATCTGCATCTGTAAGGAGCAAGGCAGACTTCGCTCTTACCCATACTAAAATCTTAACCCTCTGGCTGAAAAACTATTCAACGCAAGAATATAAATTCTACGTTAGCAAAATTTTCCCTGTCCTCTTAGAAATATTTTTATCCCAATCTACTAACAATACCTGGTTGCAGGTGTGACAGCCTCACACGAATATTAATATTGATGATCGCGCCGTAACGTTCAAGGTAAATTAATTAATTGTCCCTGTCAGATCTTTAAACATAGTATACGGCGCTAAAACACAGGATAAATAGCATTTGGATTCGAAGCATTCAGAATTTTATATGTTTTTGCTACTTTTGCTTGCTTTGACTCACTGTTAGCATCTATAAATACTAACATTTTCAGCTTCTACTTGTACTTGTTATTTCATTCAATTTGCCTGTGAAGGCGCCTCAAACAGTTAATACGTCCATTGAGCGTCTGCTCATGGTCCGAAATGACCGTAAGACTGGCAGCAAACTTAGGAATCGCGTTAAAGAAACAAACCGCTGTTCGCGGTTCCAAAAAGTGTTTACATTGATGCCAAACTAGCGCTGAAATTCATCCAGTTACAAAATCACGTTTCAAAAAAATGCTGTTTGAAACGCAAAAAGCATTTGAAATAGCGTTATTTTCGACCCAGTTCATTTTACGATACACTTTAGAACGTTTAGTGTTCAAAATTTGAAAGACACTAAACAATCTAATATTTCAGTACGCTAAGCTCAAAAGCTTTAAGTTATAAACAATTCATAAGACATAGCCTCATTAATACTTTAAATATCATGAAACTAATAAATAACTCGCACAATACATTTTTGCAACGCTTAGGCTTAGGCTTTAGGCTTAGGAATACGCTTAATTTGCCGTTACACCCCTAAAAGTTACATTGACCCAATTTCTTCTCCAACACACAATTATTGTTAGGGTTACAATTAGTTTAATAGGCCTTTTAACTGGTCCTATGTTTTTACAAGAAACAATCTTGTTAAACGTCGCACCAAAGATTTCAAGATTGAACAATAAAAACTCTCAAACCTGGTATCTTTTGCAAGCCAGAATTGCTATTTTCAAATCAGCAGTTTTACTCGGATAGCACTAAAAAGCCCGAGAAAGATATGACGTTTACTTTTTGGTGAGTCATCAGATACAACAAAAAAGAAGTACCGGCCAGGGTACAACCGGAAGTGTGCTCCCGTTCCGGCAGAAATTCGACTTCCGGTTCAGGCTCGGATAGTGCGGTTACCAGAAATTCCGGCAATTTCGGAAGTAAAATTTTGCATAGTTTTACAAAATTTATTTGTTTGAAGCGTTTCGATTTAGCTTTTATTTACAATTTCGGCAAAAAAATTGACGATATTTAACAAAAAATAAGCGTAAAACCAAAAGATATTAGCTAAAATTAGCAAGGTAAACATCATTTAGCAACCTAACTTCGGATCGCCTCCAGCATCACCTGCGGCAAGTTTTGTTGGCCTCCAGGTCCGATATTTTTCAACTCCGGTTGCCGTTGCACCCTTGTACCTACAGTTTTCTTCAGCATTTAAAGTTCTGGCTTAGGTAAAAATTAAGACATACGAAAGATTTGTAAGAGTGAGCCAACTCCTAAATGTGAAGAAAAGTATACAGAAACCAAAATACAAAATATTTTATTAATTTTTAAGGCAGCGTATATATTTCTGTACATTTCCGGTTGTTGTTTGTATGCGCAATCAAATTTAATTGAGTACAGAAATGGTATATTTTTATTAAAACAGATGTTACGGTTTGACACAAACTAAACATTTCATAACAACAAAACCTACAAATGAAACATGACAATTTTACATCACGAGCAGCATCAATTATATACATTGTTCGATTTGTAAATAATTATTTCGTATTTATACGCTTTTTGAAGTAAAAACTGGCGAATATTTGACCGACGTACAGCATAATCCGTTTGGATATTCGTTGGCTTTTCTTTAGGTGATCACGTTTGAAACGCTTTTTATCGTTGCAGTTTTAAACCTTCAAAAGCGTTGCCGAAACCGCAAAATTACGTGTCACTTTAACAATTTTGATTACTTAAAATTAACAAATGAGCGTGGGTACGAAATGATTTTTAGCGTCGTCTGTAAAATGTTTCAATTAATTGTTTTAGTGCATGTGACCTTGGGTTAAAAAACAGCCCCAAGGTCTGGTCTGAACAGTGTATTTGTACTTTTAAATACTGTACATGGTTCTATTGAAATGTGGGCCTATGCAAAAATCAGGGGCGGAACGATTTTCTGCGCGACTGCAATAGGGCAAGCGTAAACTATAGACTAGTTTTTGGCTCAGTCTTAAGCTAAGGTTTAGGTATAAACTCATTGTTACGCCTAAGCGTTGGCTTAGGATTAAAAATATTCTTATATAATGTTCTATACATTGGCCAAAATGTATGCAGGCGCAGGGGAAATTCTATTTTGTGTTGCTAAGCTACGCTGCGAATAGTTGGTTGGCAATCTGCATTTGTTTATTTAAGCAAATAAATGTATTTCATTATCAGTTGTGAGAGATCAAATTAAAATATATTTTTTGTCATTTATCTAAATTACAATCGCGAAGGCATTGGATGTCGGCAAATTTTAAAAAGTTTTTTTGTCAATTGTTGTATAAAATGCGCTTCCGTTTTTATAGGAAATTTGTTCCTGAAAATTAGATTTTAAAATTTTCTACGGGAAAATTAACGTTCAGCGTATCACTAATACGCAACATTACAATATTCTAAGCTTTGATTAGCATGAAACTCGATTGCAAGTTACGATCCCAAAAAATTATTGCTGGCAAAGACATAAATGAATATACTCGATTTGAAAGCGAAAGATGTGTGAAATGATTTGAGATGACGCACAGTTTTGCTTAACATTGAAAATTGCAGCCTAAACATGGAACATTGCGTTTCCTGTTTGGAAGGAATTTAAACGCAAAATTGAAAACTCGTAAGGTCAAAACGTCACCTCGGCGTACGCCATATTCTCTATTCTGCGTGCGTTATTATTCGATTTCTTTTTTATTTTTCAAATCGACCAAATTTGTTTGATTCTACTGAGTTTATACTGGCTTCAAATACATAAGCAAAGTTGCTTTGAAAGTTTTGCTGTTGCTTTAAATATTTTTTTATATTAATACTCTTCATCACTGCCTGGGCCAAGGTTACTTTTATTTCCGTGACAGTAGATTAAGCGTATTCCTAAACCTTAAGCCTAAGCCTTAGCATATGCAAAAAAATGTAGTCTAGAATGTAAGCGTACTTTTTTACAGACCCACCAGATACAGGGACGGCCTTAAGAGTAACATGGGTCACTTTCTGTAAAGAAAGCAATATATTGTGTTCGGACTAATTCAAGTATCCGTATGTCATAATTTAAGGTAACCGCTACAGTGTGCTCATGTGTGAACGGTATGCAGTACGACTTTTGATGTTGAGAAAAAAATGCCCAAACTTCAAACGTATCAAACGTACGAAAATTTGAGACGAGGAATTTGAATTTTATTTTTTGCGACACTCTGTGTTTAAAAATCAGATTTTTCTCAAATATGACGAACGTTTCATAGATAGCGTCGATAGCAAGAAATCGTTTTTATTTTCAAGTTCGCGAATTTTATGCTTTAAGTGAATATTTTGCGCGTGTATTACTACTAAATCATGACAGGGTCATTACCGCTTTTAGTTATGTGCACAAAAAATGGCGAAAATGTTGCCAAAATTTGCTCTGTTCGGTGGTGTCTTTCTTTGCGCTGTTCGCTGTCTTGTTCACTCGTGGGATCAACGAAGACGCGTATTTGTTTCGTTTAATTGAGGCATCTCACCCAGAGGCGCAGTAGAATATTTTAGTGAAAAAAAGTTGTGTTCTGTTGTGGAAATTTTCAAAACAGCGTGATTTTTCGTGTTTTTATATACAATTGAAACCGTTTCTAAAACCGTCTCTGACCGACGAACCCAGCCTCAGCTGTGCCAGTTGGAGTCGCCGTCATTATTGCTTGTGAGATTTTGTCAAATTTTTTACAAATGTAATTTTCGAAAATTTTCACGCAGGATATGAGAATGTATTAAATATCAAATTCAATTGAACTTTGATATTTTTAAAGTCGATGTCGAATTATTCCCGATGGTATTTTCATAATCGGTCATTGTGAAAGGTTATTTGTTGAACTGAACTGGTACGTTTTTTTGCCTTTCAACTTTTAGTAGTCGATTTGGCTCAATGTTAAATTTGATTTTTTGCTAACTTTTCATTTGGGACCATATTAATATCGTATATGTTTGCCGCAAGTTCACTGGGGCGATCGACCTAGTATCGGGCCCGGAGCCACAGAGGAGCAATGGTGGCTCAGCCCCCTAAAAAACTTTTGGCCCCCTAGAAACCTTTCAACGATGGCTTGTAAGTCATCGAAAGCTGTTTATGTGCCTATCCTGAAAAACTTTTTAGCCCCCCTCCATAACAAGGTGAGCTGGCTACAGGCCATCCTAGTGTTAGTTTTAAGTCTACTTATATGAAGTTTGTTATTAGGCAGTAACCATTAAAAGAAACGCAATCAGTGCATCGCTTAATTGTCATGAGCGTAGATTTAAGTATGTGTACGGGGTTCTTATAAAATAAATGTGCAAACAGTACATCCCCTGTCAGCGGCCGTTTTTTGGCTAGGCGTAAGCTGTAACTGCACGTTTTTGAGACGGCCTGGAGGCCGTATCTTTTAGAAACACTTCATTTACGGGGTACCTATTTTAGACTTTTGTATGTTTTTGAAACAGTTAATATCTGGTCGACTGGAATTTTGTTCAGATTTAATAACATAGCTATTTAAATTTCATAATAATTGTACAAAAATTGGCAAAAAATGGTGCTTATACTTTAGGCCCTGAAAAAAGGCCCCATTTTTTACGCTGCGGTTCGTAACCGATATTTACAGTACCTATTGTTGACTTTTACACAGGAATTTGTTTTTAGCTCATTTGCATATACTTGTTTCGGTTTCAGCTAAAAGTCAATCCCTGTCGGTTTGAAATTCCTGGTCGATTGCAGCCATATCTTTATTAGAATGAAAATAAAATATAGTTTTGGCGAAAATTTAGAAACACTATATGGACATTGATTCTTCAAATGTACGCATTTTTTGAAAACATGATATTTTTAAAACTTACTCTTAAAACATTCCTTTTGTAAATCTTATTTCCAACATTATATCACATTTCGTTATGAAAAAACTGCCATTTTTGATCAAACAAATTAAATCTTAACAGCATTTTTGAAATTCAGTCAAGCTTCAAATGTTAATATGTAATATTGTTTATAAATAATGATGTTATCTAACCCAGCTCATACTATTTTTAGGTATATCTTGTTCACTTTTAGTTTACTGCTAAATGTGTTTTACATATGCAGGAAATGCGTACCCCGCTTCTCTGCCTTTTTTCGGGGTTGCTTGTTGAAACTTATGCCTAAGTATACTCCGGTACTGCATTAATATTACACCTAGTTTATTTGGAAGGGGGCGTCAACATAAATTCAAGACACTGCCTCCCAATGCTCGCCTGCGGTGACACCCTTGTCACGAGCTGTGTCTAACGGTGTTATAATTTTCTCGTGACTGGTCAGCCGGTTCTTAAATTACTGCCAAAACCCATTTGCGATTCCCTAAATTGCGGAAATAGTTCCTTTCAAAGTTAAAATTTAGCTCCAGCGTACATAAATCTACAGGTGTGCAAAGGTCGACTATTTGTCCTCAGCTAGATAATAAATAAATCTATGCATAGAGCTATATATAATTCATCAACATAATATGCAAATATATATAAATATATATATTTATATATCTATATATATTTATATATATCTATATATATTTATATATATCTGTATATATATTTATATATATTTATCTATATCTATATATATTTATATATATATTTATGCATCTCTATATATATTTATATATATCTATATATGTATATATGGGCGAATTTGTTCAATAGCACGCAAACTCTAACGTACAACCTTTGTCCAAGCTCGATGTCAAAAATTTCAAACGCTAGAAAAACCATTTCTCGATAGCAAGTAGTACAATCAATCGAACATTCATTAAAATTTAACATTTTTGGAGTTTGGAATTTTTCAAAAAAACTACACCCACCAGCGTTTCGTAGCTTTCGTATTCGAAAAAAAATTAAAATTGTCTCTTTCCACTCTCCCGGTCGTAAATTGTTTGAACTCAAAATCTCTCCGTGTTTTAGATAACTTTTAATCGCTCTCATCCTCGCAGCGAGCAAGAGCACTGTTTGTGTTATATACTTTTGCGAATACAAATGGTGGGCCCCCAATGCCATTGCCTACGCAGCAGAGATCAAAAGCTAAAAATCGTAATAAGATTTAGTAGTAAAATTGCATTTTTATGTCACTAGTTTCGCTCGTGAGCTTTATGCAATTATCGTGCGACACCCTGTTAGAAAGTTCTACATCACCCACTAATTATACATATGCTATGTATACATATTGAACATGCGTTTTCTGCGATTTGCATGTGGTGTAGCGGTCGGCGTGTTGCTTAAAATATGTGAAAATTGAAATTGCATTTTGTGAACGAATATCTAAAGTTCAGAAAATTTCAAACTTTTACTGAACTTTGTTTTGTCGGTGAGGTTTATCCTTACGTTTAGGCTTAGGCTTAGGTTTAAGCTTAGGCTTCGAAGTATGCCTATACTAGTGTTTCGGCCCTAGTTATACATTGGTCCATACACCAAAGAAAGCGGACATTAATTAATAATTAATTAATACCCTTAGGCGACTTCAATGGATCCGTATAATGTTTACTCAGTGCGTATTATCCTTAGGAACGTTTTGCAGTATTGTATAATACTAAAATCATCCTGTTCTTGTACACTTCCCCCCATTAAAGGCGTAGGCTCAGGTTTAGACTTAGGTTGCAGAAAAGGCTTACTTATGCCTAAACCTAACCATTTTCCTTAACCTTTACCAAAGTTTAGGCTTTAGCCTCAAATGTGGAAGGGGGGACTTACAAAAGCCAATTATCCGTTTAGACAGTAATGCGCTTGGCTGTTTAAATTTCGCAGTACTGAGAGGTAACGGAAGATTGATCGATTCTACAGCAATTACTACAGCAGCCGTCCCAAGCAAAAAAGAACGTTCTCAGTACTAGAGAGCACCATCACACGTCAGCACATGTTTAAAAAACCACAATACGAACAAAAATTTTAAATAATAATAATAATAATAATAACAATAATGGTAATAATTGTAGTGAGGTGGAGCATCGGATATATATAACTCAATCAATTTTTAAGTACGTAAGAGGACAGGGAGCCACGGTACAGTGAATTTTTTGGTCGAATTTATACTGAATAGCACTGCTAAACCGTTGCATTTTGTAGTCCAATAGTTTGACAGTTTTAAAAATATGATGATATGATAGAAATAGTGATTTTGATACTAAAATTGAAAACATCAGTTTGAGGTTGCCTACGCGACAGTACGGTTGAACTGACGGTATCGGCAAGCAGCGACCGTTGATTTATCGTTGAAAATTTGAATTAAACTTTTGTAGTATTTGTTGCATATTTTTTGTTGGAAATTAAACGCGGATAATAGCACGATGAAGTGTATGCGATATCAATTGTGGCACACAAAAATCTGATAATGAACTTGAAGTACGAAATAGAATTTTCATATCGAAAGCTGACGCTGTATTCATAAGTTTATAAAAGTTTATTTGAGTTCAACCGTAACGTTGTTTTCAATTGAATATTTTAATGCAGAGTAAAATTATTTCGGGCAAAATTTGGGTTATACATACGATAATTGTTGTATATTGTGTTTTAAGTGTTCCGGCCAATGTGAAGAACAGAGGCGGAACAGTATTATAAGCATATTCTTAAGCCTAAGCCTAAACGTAAGAATGAGGATGTTCCTATGCCTGAGCCGAAGCCTAAGCCTAAGCAAAAAAATTGGTCTAAAGCTTAAGCTTACTCTTTTCTAGTCCCACAGAAAAACGTTCCGCCTCTGATTTTTACATGGGCCAGCGTTCCAATCACTTTGCGGTCCGGTTACTTTTAGGCGCGTAGCATTTTTTTGCAGATGTCTAAACTAAAATATCGAAACACTTTACTTTATTTTTAGGCTTAGGTTAATATCTTGTTTTTTGAAGAAATCTCTTCACACTGAAGCCCAAAACTAATTGGTTTAGGCTTACGTTTAAGGATACGCTAATAAAAGTAACATTGAAAATTTTCGGGTATATAAAACTTTTCATGTTTACATTTTAGCAAGTTTTTCATGTTTCAGGCTGCGTACGCCGCTGTAGGTTATATTTTCGCTAAGTCTTGAGGATTATTAATTAAGTTTAGAAGCTTACGTTAGCTCCAAAAATGAAGTAATTCTTATGGCTTACAAATAGCCAAGTACCGCGCCAATACACCAGGCTCGTAGCAGCTTATCCAAAAACAGGGGGCATATACGCCAGGATGGATAGCGGAAAAAACACACCAACCTAGCGAGCGAGAAACCAAATAAGCATGAATAACGCAATGTTATACCTGACTCGCACCGAAAGCGCAAAAGTTTTTAAACACCATAGCGGATCGGTATTACCACAGGCTAGTGGGGGTGGTAGACTAAGCACTGGATTCACATGTGTATAATGACTTGAATAAACAGTACAAGAGGTCTCTCAGGATGTCCCATGGATCAAGTGAAAATTCATCCAAACTAAACGTCGTTGCTGCGATATTTGCGATGACAGTATTCTTTTAATGCCTATCATTAATGCAAATTAATAAATTTGCAATTTACTTTTTAGTTATTAGCGTTTTTTAACATTTTCAGACTAAAATATTGCTGCTGCAAAAATTTGGAATATCTCTACACCGCGCTACGTCACCTTGACCGATTATCTTAAAAACTTTCATAAATCATATTTTTCTAAAATGAAACGATGTATAAACCGATTTCAAGAAATCCATAATTCGCAGTATATATGCGTACACGGGCGCCATCAGACGATGGTGTTGCGGTGTGCAAGCAGAGCATTTAAGCAAAACGTATAATAGGGTGACCGTATGCCCATAATTAAGCAAAATTAACACCTCTGAACCAATGGGAACGGGTACAATTGAATCTTCTTGCACATACCACCCGTTTGCAACCATGTATACACAGTATTAATACAAACAAGTAGCAACGAATTAATTTTACATCTTGTCTCCGTGTTCACTACTCGCGTGCATCGATTTCTCAGATCGAATACTTACAGTTTTTTCAGTGGCAGATCCAAAGATTTTCAATGAGCCAAGCGACGCCGCATATATAATGGTGAAACAAGCTCACGAGCAAACTGATCAAAACGGCAAACAGTATTTTAGTGCTCAATTTTAAATCAAAAAATAATGGTTTTGATTGCGGCTTGGAGCAGGCAACGACCTGAAGCATCCCCGTTTTGATCTGTGGTTGGTAAAAGTTTAAAATTAACTTATTTCTTGGTGCGCGAAAACTTTTAAACAAGTGAAGGAATTGACGAAAAATAAATTTTTTCCGAACGTCACATCATGTAATTAAGTGCATTTGAATGTAACACATTTCTATTTCGAAATTGCATGTGCGTATTTTGGCGACTGTTTTTAAATACGCCAGCAATTGTTTACTAGTTTAGTGTGTCGTTCATGTTCAATGGGAACGCTTGCATTTACACCGCAGAGCGACCGATCAGTATGTCAAGATGGTTATTGTATTTGGCAGTTGGTAAACTTTGCCAGATGTTGAACTCTAGCCGGAAGTGAAACAAAATATACCGGCTAAACTTTATGTGGAAATCATTCATCTTAACAATATTTACTGAGATATTGCTAAAAATTGGCGTTTTTTAGACTTTTTGTTTACCAAATATTAATAATTGTATACACTATTAAATTGCCCAAAATTTCAGAAGCGTAGCCAGGATTTTAGAGAAAAGCTACGTTCTACGAACACTTTTTCGAACGGGTTTCTTGAGTTACATACACTGAAAAAGTATCTAAAAATCCCGTAACAAAATTTCCGACTACGGATGCTTTGGTCCCTTATCACCGCTTCCCTGGCTACGACCTAGTAACCTGAGGGGGAAAGCAGCGGCTCGTCACCCGTACCCACCGGCACCCAAGTTTAAATTTTTAACCACGTCTTAAACTAATAAAATTGCGAATAAAAACTGTTCCACCCAAAAAATTTACTACGTATCCAATCACGTTCATATCGAATTCTTGGGAAGATAAATTGTGAACATCATCTCTTTATATAAAACATACCCGTTATACACTCAAATATTTACTTTTGGCTTCTTTCAACACTCTGGGTATACACGAATAACGTCGTTTTATTTTATTAAGAAAAAAACTTTAAATTTGCGTTTATGATGCGTGATTATTATTTGCTCACAAAGGAATAAATAAAACAATATTTTTCACTCTTTTTTTATATGAGCAGCAAAAAAATCTTGCAATCACAGGTTGAGATACACCGTAATTTTAGAAACGGTTTTCATTTTAAATAAATTTATTATTGAGTATCGCCGCAAGTACACCGGAGCGAAGGGCGGCGTCTGTAAAAGGGCGTATACCAAGGAGATACATTGATGTTTATATTTGTCATCTCCTGAAATTTGTGGGGAGTCAGGAAATAAAATACTTTTATACGGTTTACAATAATGGTTTATAGGTTCTAGAGGACAAAAAACCTTTACATGGGGTCATTTCTCCTTACGAAATGAGATTCTAGCTACTGCCTTTTTGGGAGCCAGCATTATAGACATCTGCGCTCGTCGAACCGGTAACCAAGTTGGGGCAGGGAGGACTAACATCTCGCCCTGGAAAAACGAGAAAAATTTCCAATCTTGCTTGTAGGTCTGAAATCCCTTTGATGTCCCTTCTGGAAACTTGTTAGCCCCCCCCCAAAGTAAGTTGAACCATTATGAGGATCCCATATGTTAAAAAGTTTTTTCTTGACCCATTTATAATTCAGCGGGTTCCCGGTGCTAACAGGTTATGGTTTTAGGACGGTTGAGGTGTTTCTTTGGATCATTTTTAAAATATACATTTTAACACTCGTCACAAGCTGTCAGTCCAAACCTGTACGCTTTACACTATTTAATCTTGAAAATATATCAACGGCATGATTTCGTACCTTTCACACCTTTTATTAACCTGGACCATAGATACGTTACTAGAGTTAAATTTGCAAATTAATCATATGTTACTTGTTTAAGCTTTTAAATTTATTTCCTTGAAAACTAGCAAGCTATTCCAGCAAAATTTTGGCCCGGGACCGTTAGATGGGCTTAGACTTAGATAAAGCCGCATTTCTGTGAGCCAGTTTTTGCGGCATGAACTCGCAGCTTCATTTTGAACCTGCAAGCTGTGAACGAAAACCCGTTTATAGAAATTGCAGCTGTAAATTCGACCAACGCCAATTTGCACGTGTGAATGGGCGTAAAAATTTTGTTAAATAATTGGTTATCAATTGAAAATGACCAGAAAAACTGATTCTAAAAATCAATAGTTAAAAATACTGACGGTTGATGCAATTTCAATCGGATCATTTCTGATCTTCATTTTGTGTCGCAGCGGCAGAATCAAAAAGTCGCCGACGGGGAATTCCGCGCGATATATAATGCTGACACAAAGCTTGCGAACGAAGCGAACCAGAAACCAAACACAATTTGGGAACCGAAATCTTATCACAAAATTTTGGTTTTAATTCCTGTTGGGGGCCCTGTCTGTGTGACCCCTCTTGAATCTGTCAGTGTTGTGTTGTTTTTAATGTTAACGCAAGACCTGTAATGTGAAAAACATAACAGAGATGATGTGAGATTTTAAAAAATGAAATGTGAATATTTTTCGGTTTGACATTCAACGAAGACGTCACAACAATTTTAAAGTTTGTATTTTCCACTGAGGTAATCATATCCTTTTTAAACATTTGTGATTTATTTACTGTTTAATTTAATGCGCAAATAAATATATAAGTAGACAGGTTGTTTTGATTTTTATAAACTATAAATTTGAGTTAATGATTAGCAGCTGTCTACCGTTTCGACGAGTCTACCAGCAAATCCAGATGAGGGCGAACGCCTTTTCTCTTCTTGTCAGAATTTGTAATAAAATGGTAAGGTTTTTACCATTTTCCCCTCAGAAAATTAGCCAATATATAGCATACGATAAAAATTGCGTTTCATAATTGTTCCCAGCCCGCGCTGCTGTCTGAAATTTATGGATACGCCGCTGGCAAGAGTCTTGTGTATTAATTGAAGTTCATCGTTTCAAATTTAGCACAAGAGATGACTTTTGCTTTGCTTAGGAGGTATTAAAAATTCAAGATTAGTAAAACAAAACGCGTAAGAATGCCAAAAAAGATGTCAAAAGTATAAACGGTTCCAAAACGTTTTAAATACTCTCAACGTTTTCCTATAAACCTCTGTCTAAGCCTAAACCTAAGCACAAATATTGAGAAAATGTGCATGAACCATTTTATTTCCAATAAATCAGCAACCCATTCGCAACAGGTTGTTTTCCACATCATGTGAATTGCCAAAACAATTGTTCGACCACGTTTCAATATTTGTACAGAGCTTGAAGAGCCATACCGTGAAGTTTAACATCTACTTTATCGATTTGCAATAGAATCATTTTATTTAACCACAGATAGAAAGTTAATTATGGTTTCAAACCGTTTAAAAACCGAGAACCCTTGAAAGCTACTAAGCTACTAGTTTTACCGCTCTTTGGTTATTAAAAACGTCTGACCCGAGAGATGAATGTCACATCAAATTTCCTAGACGAATTATGTTTAGTTTATACTTAAACTTGTTTATCCGTACAAAAATTTATGTCACAAATTGTTGTTGTCTTATAAGAAAATCAAAATTTATTCTTTTACCAGCAAAAACAAATAAATGCTACAGTTTTCAATGACCAAAGTAGTTTCTACTCGCTTTAAAAACCATATAGACTTAAAATACTTTTTTACTATTAAAAACAAACGTACAAGTCATTTTTGAAAATTTTAATTTTTAGTCTGCAAAAAATGTAAAAATGCTATATTTTTTGCTGTGTTTCGTATATGCGTGGTCCTAAACATTTAGGGACCTGTCCATGCCATATAACGCTAATGTAAGCAAACTCTTGTACACTTTGCCCACAAATTTAAGGTTAAGGATTAAGGCAATGGGTTTGCTCAGTAGTTAGGGGTAGTCTTTTTCTCGCCAGTAATGGTAGGATCGATCAGAATGTCAAACCTTTAGCAGCTGATAAAGCGGGAGTCGGAATGTGTTCGATGTTTACGGATGGTTAACCGATTCAGGTGGGCCCGCCAGCCGTGTCGTAGTCGGTATTTCAGATCATTGAGGGTATATTCTGCTGTAAAAAAATTTTTACCTCTAGAATCCTGAAGACTATTTTAAATCCTGTTTTGTTAGGAATATATCTCCTTTATCCCACACCCCTTGCATACACTCTTGGTGCCCATCTGGTTAGTGCTAAGGCCCGTATTCTGTATGCAGCTCCAAGCGTCGTTTGGTGATAATTCTCGTAACTTTTAATTTAGTGAATGTTGAAGCTCAAAATTCAGCACACTTTTCACATATAAGTTACTCAACTCCAACATCCATTTTGAGTTCCGTAACTGCAATAATTAGTGAGTTTGAAAACATATTACTCACTGATGATAGTTGCTATACACATCTGAAAATATGGGCCTAGGTAAACAACTGTTTATCAAAGGCGATGTATTTGTTTCACTGAACCGATAACTAGATAGTAAATAGAAGGATGGACAAAACATTTTCAGCCATATTTACTCGTTTTTTGACCCTAAACCACAAGGGTTCATTTAAAACCATAATTGTTAAAAGAATTACGCCCGTAAAACATGTGACAGTGTCACACAGAGACGGCTAGGCCATGTGCGATTTAGGCCGCAGTGCAACAATTAAAACTTTTACACGATGAAAAAAAATCGAAACGATCGAAAAGATGTGTAGATTTCAAGAAGAACACCACTCTTGACTATATACTCTTTTTTGCAATAGAACTCCAGTGATGGATCCAGAAATTTCTAACGGGGCCGCCCGCGCGATATACAATAATGATGATACAAAAACTAGCGGAACGAGAAGCGAAACGCAATTTGAGTACGAAATTTTAATAAGAAAAATTGGCTTTTAATCTCAGTCGAAGTAAGCTTTTAGAACAGGCCGGCTACCCCATTGAATCTGCCAGCGGTAGAACTATTTCTATAAAATATATGTGTGTAGGAATCTCAGTTGTCCGAAATAATACAGAAATCAATGTGCTACAGAAACGTATTGGCTTTGAAAAGATGTTTCAGCGATAGCACGAGTTAGAAGAGAGTAATTGTTGCACACAAACATGTTGCAATAGTAGCAGTATATAGACTATATCAGACAGAGCAATTCGTGCATATTTTTTGTTCGTTCAATACATACTGCGCACGCGCTCTGAGTGCAATTATGGTTGTCGTTTAGTTTTTTTCATTCTGAAACATTTCGCTGAGATACAAGACGATAAAGAAAAGTTTTATCCGATTTAAATTGATTTTCGCAGTTGTCTTTTAAATTGCGAGTCGTAATTGACTTGTTCGAACACTTATCGCTAGCTGGAGATAATCGCCCGATATTATCCTAAACTTATGTCTAAGCCTCACCTGAGTATCTTTCGGGTACCAACATGTATGCTCGGTTTCCGCCCAAGGCACGTTACCAAAAAGGCCCGATGGTAATGCTCAAGTATAGCGATTTCAGCTTAGTAGCTTCAATTGACGAGTTTTCGGGAATTGTTAGAGAAAGATAATTCTGAGCTTTGGGGAATTTTCGAAATTTACCTATACACATAAATTGTACTTAGCTTCCAGCTCACTCTGCTATGACTTCTGGTGCCTAAAAATATTTCATATATATACAAAAAATGTCTCCTGCCAGACTCCAAACTAAAATTTTTAACTTGTGCTAAGGCACTAGTACCTGCCTAGCATTTGGCACATTGATGATTGTTCTGAATAGTCCATTTCCTTAGCACACAATAAATTAGAGAGTCTTAAAGAGAATTCGGAAACTCGTGTCTTTACTAACTTTAGAAGTTAGGTCAGCCTGTGATTTCCCTGCGAACATCGTAGATTCGACCCTAGGATTTCATAAGTTTGGTTGAGGGGCCACGGAACCCAAACCACACACCTGGATGCCGCGTCTGAATACAAAGTTGTTTGGTACGCCACTGCCTGCGTTTATTAAAGCCGATCACGACACTTCGTCACCCGATAACTCGTTGACCGACAGCATGTAATCCGGAATTTCATTGACTCGACAATTCATCGTCCAACATTATGCTTAGGTTTAGGCTTTGGCTTAAGATTGCGCTTAATTCACCGGATTTAAGGCACTGTTGGGCATCAATTTGTCGGGCGACGAATTGTCGTAGATTCGATAAAGCCTACTTGCCAGGGAAGTGTACAACAGCTGAATCCGCCACAATAGCATACTGATGATCTGAACGATGAACCCGTGGGTTCAACAAGCATATTTCAAACATCAACCGAGCTGACGATGCTCGCTGTTCTCCGCGGATCGGCATCATTTTAAGGCAAGAAATAGAAAAATCCAACAGCATTTTATTTCTCACCTTTGTTTTTAATTTTTTATTGTGTGTTTATTTTTTGTTTTTCTTTTCAAAAATGTACGTTTTTATTTTAACCGACACGATTCAGTGGAATTGTACAATCAAACAACGATGCCCGTGATGCGCATAGTAGCTTTTTTAAACCATCTCCAATGTTGGAGAATAAGCAGGTGAACTGAATTCCTCGAAGCGAAAAAATCATCAAGCTCGTATAATCGGCTGAACAAGTTGCGGTTGTTGACAATTTTTCAGATGGGCATGGACCGATCTCGCGTTACAATTTTACAAGCGATGTTACAATTTTGTTAGCATAGGCGATAATCTCTGGTCCTTCTCTTGCTTGGGACCTGATGGTCTATTAAAAATAGCATATACTACTGAAGAATGCACCCGATGCTTTGTTTAAATACATACCAGCTGCGACCTGTGATTAATAATTTTTTGTGACGCGAGTTATGATGGCACAAATAAACTAAACTGTTAATAGGGTAAGACTGGCTAACAAATGGACAATTTGAATGCTGCACGCTAGTTTGGGGTTTGGGGCCATTTGGCCTAAAATGGTTACATTTTGAAAATTTTTGCATATTTCAACTTTTCGTGGCTTAAACTCAGTGTCGCAAACTGTGCGTCGAATGAAACCTAAATTGGCAAACTTTTTGGCAAAAATACTTTGGTTCCCCAGAAGAAGACTTTAAGTGTCAAAAAATTGCATTCTTAAATAATTCCAATTTTGTAGAGGAATACATACCGGATGTCATGAGAACAGAGCAGCTAATTTTTTGTTAGCAAATAACATGGCGACTCGGCTAACGCTTATACTTAAGCCTCAGATCGGATTGTATTCGAATTCTGTTCAGCTAATTTTATTAAAATCGAGGTAGTAACAATTACTAGGATCTTTATCGTAACAAAGTTGAAATTGAATTAGTCCCGCTAGCGGACTCATGGATAAGTGGGAGGCGTAAGCCCCCCTCCCGCTAGAAAATATTTTGTAATAAAATGGTGTTACAAATTGTCTTCTCTCAGCAAATTGGCACATGTATTGCATGCAGTAAAAATTGCGTTTCTTTGAAATTTCCGGATCCGCTACTGATTAGTTCCAGAGTTTTTTGGGGATGCTCGTATACGGGTCTTTTTTCAATTTAGCGTCACATCATTTTTTCATTAAAATTTGAATTGTTGGTAAACCATTTCGGGGTAGTCCGCCACCCTAGCCGCCACTATCACTGCGACCATTCTTACGTATTTTATACGTGCAGATGACCGTGGGCAAAACCGACACTTACAGATTTATATTCTTTCGTTTTCCTGTCAAATTAAAATCGATGTGTTGTAACAGTTTACGCACACTATATTTGAAAAGAAAAATTAAGTTTTCAATGGTGTTTTTTTAAATTTACCGCAAAAATCATGCTGGCTGCGTTCGCTAAATTCGGTGTATGTTTGCGGTAAAAACATGCTTAATTAGCATAATGACAACGCACCATTTTGTATTGCGACCGTATAACAGCGAAAAAGAAATTATCACTCAGCTGCGGTCAAGTGCACAAATACTGCGGTGCATCGAGGAATTTGAATCATAGGGGCCGGCACAGATAACAAAACGAATAAAATACTGAGTTTTTAAGATAGAATTGGAAACCACCTATCGATGACCCAATAAAGCTGCGTATAATCCGATAGAAATAAATGCTGATTGGGTGCTCTTAATGTTCCCTATCCCATGCAATACGCCCATGCACAAATATTGCAAATTTGCAATTTTGAAATTAAATGCATGCACACGCTTAAACGATCACAATGTCGTCTGATTCATTACGCTGATCATTTACCAATTGTGTAAAATTTATAGAAATCTATTTAAGCAGGCTGGACTTCAAGTTTACTGAAACTCTGTAACTTTAAATGCAATTTAAATATGGTTTATGGTACACTCTTGTATCTGTATGCTTTTTCATATAATTGAGCGAATCACATCACCTTCCGGCGAGCTAACACCTCCAAATTGGTGCATTAACTTTTCACCGATTATTTTTTAACAACTCGTCTCAACAATTTACGCTGTGCCATCACTTGGAATCGAATCCCAACCTGTTGATTTTATAATACTCACGTATCAAAACCACTGCACCACATAGAAGCTATTGCACAGCGGCCAAAGATGCACTTGTCGCATTGTGCCTATCAAGTAACATTATAGCAACAAATACGGTACAATATTAACTCGTTTCGGGCAACTAAAAATGACAAAAATGTTTTAACGTCACACTATGAAAATACAAAGTAAACTTCCTCGCGTTTACATAAGTAGTAAAAATGCGCATAGCTTGTTGCACTCAAGTTACTATTAAGCATTCATTTTAGACTTAATTTGACTTTAAGCACTAATTTTGACTACTAAAACAGTTTTAGTTTTTCAAAAATGCTACCATTAACAGATGCGTCGACTGTCTAATTTTTCATTGTTTTCTTCTGTTATGACAGTAAATTATTGTTCATTTGGTTAGCTATGATGTTTTAACGGTAAAATATGCAGCTGTGAGTCCAACAAGTGGTATGACACTGGGAGTAATGTAGGCGCAATTGGTTCGCTTTGAAGGGTCTAAATGTCAAAACACGAAAAGTAATTTCTCCAACGCGAAAATCGTTGATCTTCTGTTTTGTCGTGAAGATGCGATATCGAATGCTTAGTGAAAGATACCCATACCAACTGGAGGGGGGCAAATGACGGTAGGCGTTAGTATTAATTGTGAAGCAAATTAATGAACTCCAAGGATGCGAGCGCAATTTTTTCTATGATGCGTGGAAGTTACTTTAACACTTGGGGAAACGAGAGTTAAAAAACTCAACCCATCCCTTTATCGTATCTTTTATTTATTCTGAGCAGTTTGGGTTGACATCCTGAGAAAAATTTTCGCACTTCTTAGAAAATTTGAAAACTTGCCTGTAAATCATCGCAAACCCTTGTATGTCCGTCCTCAAAAACATTCAGCTCTCTGGCTCGCTGAGCTAGCTACGGCTTGAAGACAGCACTGTGCCCACTTGCCTGGAATTCAATGGAATTTGATCCAAATAGTGTAAAAGCTTATAGTGCTACTAATAGCCAGAGTGGATGATATCAACATTGGAGAAGCGAGTGCAACAGAGCCGCTAGTCCATTGAACAAAATTTTCCGCACGTGGGTTTTTTGGTTTTGTGGTTTTTTTGTTCTTAGAAAATTTAGAAAACTTGCCTGCTAAATGGTTGGTTGTTTTTGGTTTCATAGGTAAAGCAAAGTTATGCTTCTAATCTGGTACAATTTAATTTGATTGTTTGCCCAATAATGTAGCCATGGGGGATGATGTTTAAAGAAACAACCTTCGAAATTTCACAGAACATAACCCATCTATTTTCTCAAATCCTGGCTGCGCTCTTGGTTCACACAGTTCTATGCGTGTTTTTAATATATTCATAAGCAGTAAAATGTTTTAGTCCTTCGAATTTTAATAGCGAAAATATAGCATAATCAACTTAGATTCAAATTTGTAGCTAATCTTAATTTAATAATCACCCAATGCAACCTCTGTCAGATCTGCAACCAAAGCGTTCCTGAACTATCTGTGATACAACGGCACTACCATTTTCAAGTAAATCTTACAATCAATGCTGCACGCTATGATCTAATTGCCAACGTCTAAATCTGTCCTTGCCGTACCTTAAACGTTTGAGTGCAATATTATTCGGTGTTTGCGTGAATGGTACAAGCGAAAAGTGCACTCCAGAAACATTTAAAGGTCTCCCCTGAAGTATGTCCCTGTCGTATAATCCTAATTCAGCCGGATATCGGCCTTCGCCGGACTTTCGACAAAATCAACGTCCGTTTACCAACGTCCACTATCGGATCCCAGCTTATGATAGCCATGGTCTAGTATTGAATTCAAATTGGTCAATTTCAACTACAGCTGTACCTCAAAGGGTAAGTGTAATGTTGAATTCAGTTTAACGAAAAAAAATATTTTTTCATTGGCAAGTTTAACGAACAGAGAAGTAAAAAAATATTTCTAGAGGTATCAGAGTTTCTCGAAATCATTGTTAGCGACTTTTCTTATAGCATCCATCGCAATAGGCCAACAATCTACGGCCCATGTAAAGATCAGTGGCGTAATGTTTTTCTGTGGGAATGCAATAGGGTAAGCTTAAAATTCAAACTAGCTTTTTTGCTTATTGTTACACTTAGGTTTAGGCTTAGGCTTTACGCTTAAGAATATGCTTATACTACTGTTACGGCCCTGTATAATACATTAGCCGAAAAAATTACAGACGAATGCAAAGGCTTGAATAACGGTGTTATACAACAGGGTTATTTGAGATGCAATTGACCTGCTGTTTGCAAAGTTTAATATTTCGATCCCAAACTATGTTGTGATTATTTATTGCACAAAAACGTTTCACTTTTAGCAAAATTCTTCAGGAAATCGCTTAAATTTATAGGTTAATTATTGCTGTTTACGACCGTTAGTTTGAACATGTGCTGTGCTCTTGCATTTCTGCAAGTCATACGCAACAAAAGTATAATTTTTAGATTTTTATATGATGCTGAAATATAAATAATTTCAATTTTTCAAAAATTCAAATTTTAATACTGTTTTAATTTGCGTTGTTATTATTAGACGTTTCCTGCTTTGAACTTCGGTTGAAATTCAACAAACACACTTTAAATGCAGATGTAACCATATGCAAAACCTGAATAATTGCTAATATAAACAAAATAAATGATCTTTTGATTTAATCTAGGTACAATTTTTTCACTAAAGCGGTTTCCACGGGGAAAGCTAGGCGAATTGAGTGAATGCGAATCATAAAACCGCAGCAGAGTGAGGAACATAGTAGTGCTTTGATACAAGTTTATAATCGCGAAGACTTTTCAGAAAAGTAGCTTAACTCTTCTGCTATGGGATTCATCAGTGTCGTAAGGCGTTACTGCTGTTGTAAGCATGCTTTACACTCAATTGCATGCTTCAAGATTATGCTCTTGCTGCGAAAGCGCAAATTTTTTCCAACAATTGCGCAACGCAATACAGGTTACTGGCAAAATTTTCAAATTGACCGAAATTTTAATTACCTAATTTAACGGCAAATTTTCAAAAGTTTAAAACTCTAATAACAGGAAATAGTTGTTGTAAATTAGTTTTTGTGTAGTTTTTTGAACACCATATTACAAAATTAATCGCTATATTTTGTTCTTTTGTCTTATGTTTTAACCACGTATAAATTACAGGCGTTAATTCACCAATTTTTCCTACTTTTTTTCTAGTAGTCTAGTGTTCACAATTAAAATTCCATTTTCATATCTTTGTCGCAGTCTTAACTCAGCAAGATATGTTAAGATAGTGGCCTGTTTTTGTCTGATTACTGAGTTTTATTGTGTTTAGAAGCGCATTAAGAGTACCGGTACTGCAATAGGCAGTTTATACTCGACACTTGTACAAACCCATTAATAAAATACACTATGGAATTGAGCCTATATAATCGGAGCGCATACGTTAGCTTATATGGTCAGAGCAACAGTGTTGAAATTAGTGCTCGTAATCTCAGTTGTGTGTAGCATTTATCACCAGTTGTCAATTGACCTAAAGGCCAGTGAGTGATCAAATAGTAGCTTACTTACTTATTCGCACATGAGTTCGTTCAACGCTAAACACAGCTGTGAATACAGCTCCTGACGTAAACAAATTTCTATCTGTTGTTCGAATCATTAACGTACTTTCGTCTCTATATTTTCAATTTCTTTGTTACTTTTTTCTCATTCATATTTCATTTTTAATTTTATCGTTGTTCAATTTGTCAAATATTAACCCCTTCTCACATTGAGTTGCCTATAGGCAACTCAACGCAGTGTATATACGTTAAATAATATATATCGCACCGTGTTTAACAATTGCAACACGTATATATAGTACTAAATCACCACAAGACGTGAGAGCCCCCTCGGGCCCGAGCGTCAAGCTCTTATAGCTGAGTGGCGATGGTATACGCCTCCAACTCTAGTCACTGGAGTTCGAATCCTAGCATAAATGTATGTCTCAGGGGAAATAGAAAATATTCATGTGAGAAAGGGTTAACCATATTTCCAGTGGCGTTCGTCTTCTTTCCTGTTAAAACACTACAGCCTCATCAAGCCAGGAAATGTTGCATCAGGGAGCACGAAGTCTTCTACAGAAGACAAGCAAATTGTTCTTAACATAGAATTTTTCTAGTGTTGGTCAAATTGATTCGGGGAACAGAATATATCCATCGCCCCCCCCTCCTCGCCCCGCAATAAACTTTTTCTGCTAATGGTAAAAGTTAAGATTTTCGCAAGAAATTGTTGACAATTCGCTTTTTACCACTTCAGTGAAATGGTTTCTGAAATTCGGACTGCATGTGAATTGATACAATCATTTGTTAACAAATTTGCATTCGCTTGTGGCATATACGTGTGAAATTGTATATTTCCACGAAATGCTTCAGGTGTCCACCATTACTGTGAGCACAGAACGTCCATTTGGATACTAATGCTGCTATGGTTCCAAACAAATTTTCATAAAGTGTTGTTATATTAATTTTATTACAAATACAAACTTACTAAGCAATGGACATGTTTACCTATACATCCAGTTAAATAAACTGTGCCACGATGATAACCGTGCTGCAATCTACTTCCGGTTTAGCCTTAAACAAAATGTTCGCCACGCCTTAGGCTTAGCAAAGCCTTTTCCAAAACCTAAACCTAAACATAAGTATGAGTGCTAAGCCTAAGCATACAAAAGCCTACGGATATTTGTATTGGTTTCAACTAAAACCCACATATTTTCATAGATTCCATAGCAATACATAAACGATAATACAATTGCAGTGTTATAGTATAATTTGAACAAATTTTTATCGAAAGTCACAATTAAATACTGCAATAGATTGCACATTAAATCAGTGCAAATCACTGCCTATAGTGATTACTCTTGGGAGGCAGTTTCCATAATTATGCAACATAATGATAATATTGGTTGTTGTTAGTGCATGTAATAATCTCAACTTCTATCAACGTAAAACGCGCACAACACCGTTTTTTTATTGTTCGATTTTGTTCAGAATTTCGTTGCACACCGAGAATGAAAAAAACGCGGATGAAGCCAAAGGTCATTTACATTGTACGCGAAAATGATATTTGGAAAAATTTATTCAGTATATACAAGAGTTTGCAATTTTCTCGATATTCACCTGTACTTATACGATGATTTTGAACGTTCCTCGACGGAGACATTACGGATTTGAAATTTAGAATTGGAAAGTGTAAAAGAGAACGCGTAGTAAAATAGAGAAAACTGCTACATTAAGTTTTGGGGGTTGGGAATTGCTAAAAGTTGTGAACTATTTCAAATATTACATTTTCTTGACCTTTCACTTTTTCACGACGATTCAAATATTGTTTGTGTGAAAACAAAAAGCTGAAATGCAGCCATTAATGTTGATGTTTCGATTTAATTAATATGGTGTCGCAGCGATTTCTCACATTAAAAGTAAAAACTCAATTTACAATCTTTTGATTTGAAATTTTATTATTATGATGTTTTCAGTTTCACAACCTCTATCATTAAAGTTGCAACACCCATCATACACTGTAAATTTCAGTTAGTTGAATTTAACTCAGAATGAATTGAATCACTCAGTCTGAGTTAGAAATATCAGAACTCAGAATTCTGAGTTGATTCCGCTCATTGCGACGTAATTAATCAACTCACTCAGAATCAACTGTTTACTGGTATTAATTCAGAAATAGCTAACTCATCAGACGAGTTGATTAATGAACTCATTGAAATTTACGGTGTATGTGTTTTGGGCATCGTCTGGCACAGAACAGGACAATTTTGTTTTCGTATATTCCGCATATGTTTGAACTTTTATTGCATTTTCTTAAACCAACTTAGATTAACATGGTTATGCTTCAAACGCTTTAAGATACTTGTGTTACAAATCTTGAAACTACTTTGAATATTTTAATAAAATGTTCTCGCTTTGAAGCGTAACGCTATGTTTAGTTCAAGAACAGTTTAAAAAGTTAAATTAATTTCATTCTGTTGAATTTGAACGATGAATGAAAAAGCAATGACACTGTATTATTGTAATCTACAATAAGCTAATGCAGTTTGGTTGACTAAATATGCTGCATAATTTAAAAAGTTTTTACGACATAAATCCAAGTCGGTATTCTCAAATGTGTCTAGCGCCTTTTATTAGTTAGTAATAGATCTCGAAACTTCCAACCGGTAAACAATAAACGTCCGAAACTGTCAAGTATTTTGCATTTGTCCCGTGTTAGTTAATTGGGCCTGTCCATTAAGCCTAATTCTGAACCTTGACGCTTAAGCCAAAGTTTAAGTTTATGCCCACAGTCCTTGAAGCCTTCCACCACCAGTGCCTTCCAGTGGACAATTCCTGATAATCAAAATGGGGCTGGTGTTTTGTTTACCGTCCTACGGTGCTGGCTTTCAACTACATGGATGAGGCATATTTGAGAACCTGTCGCTAAAATGGCGATATGACTACTTGAGCATATGGCTCATAGGTATTTTACTAAAATTGTTATCACTGAATCGGTTTAGGGAATATTACCGTGATAAAAACTGCAACGTTGAAATAAGCAAGAATGGTAAAATAGTTTCAAAAAAATATATATTTAAATACTCTTAATGAATACTTAAATGTCTTTGAACAATAATGGTGAGCATATATCTACACTTACGTGTGTGCATTATATGAGCCCAACGTCTGGTAGTGGGAAGGCCGACGACCAGGAACTGTTAAACAGGGTGCAAAAAGATTAACAGATGTAAGGATAATTTTCGCAAAATAGATTTATTTCAAAACTGCAAAAGTACTTTTACTACTAAAGGGTGACCCTTGTCGGCAGGATAGCGATCTCTTACCCCAGTCCCCAGTTGGGGACTCAGTAGTAAGCGGTTGATTTTTGAATTTATTACTCTTTTGTAAGAAATTATTGTTTTGTCTTTCTCGCATGCGCTCTCGTGTGTCGTTTAACTTTTTTCCGACAAGGCTTCAGCTAAAATAAAATATTTTTTAAATCATTTTATGAAGTAGAAACAATTTTTACTTTCTACGATTTGCAGTGCGCCGACTGAGCGTTTATTTTGAAAATATGAGCAAAAACCGCACTGACAAAAATTGCAATTGCGTGAGAGAAACAGTGGCCACCGCCTGCATTCGATACTGTAAAGTCTTGATGAGCCAAGTACACTCTATATTTACTTAAACGTGTAAAATACTGTGATATAAAAAATTTTTTAAATAAGGCAGCAAGCGAAACTGTTAAATATTTGAGAATAATACAAGTGAACTCGAAAAAATTGTACTCTACTGCCGCGTAAAAGCGTTATCAAAAATACTGATTGCTGATTTTTTATTAATTAATTTGTTTGAAGTATCACACATTGTCACTGACATATGTATCCAAGGTTTGATTGACTTAACACTGATAAATGACCATTGGTCAGTTTTAAGATGATGAAAAAAATTGCCGGAACTTTGAAATGTTTATATTTGTCTTTATATTAAGATTAAAATGCGGAAATATTAAAATTTCAAATTAAAAAATATTCCTTTCGTTTTTGTGAAATTTTTTTTGTGAAACCAAATAAATCACTAATTTCGAACAGTTTAGGATCGGCTGAAATCAATAACTAAGCAGTTAGCTTTATTGGTTGGATTGGCAACGTTTAAAAGTTTTATCTGCTTTGATATAGTATCAGACACTTCCGAGGGGTGGCCTCCAAGGACTTGCCTTCCGCCATGCTGGTATCAAAATCGCAATTTTGTTCAAAAGTTTAGCACAAAAATTGCGTTTTAATTTCTGGATCACGTCAGTAAATTAATAAATATAATAAGTTTATGACACTAGAGTAGATATAAAATGCCGGTTTTCCCCATCCTTTCGAAGGAAGGTCTATGACGTCATCAGAAGCCTCATCCGGGCTTGAGATCAGCAGGAGTAGATGAAAAATGAGGGTTTTACAACATCTACCGGCAAGAAATCAGGTGATTACACATTACTTCCGGAAATGACGTGACGACTTCCGCATTTCCCGGTGATTAATCATTATTTCCGGAAATGACGTCATTTGATGATGTCATCCACCACCCTTCGAAAGGGCGGGCTAAAACGCCCATTTTATAACTATTGACAAGTGTATAACATGAGGAGTGTAGCATCCGGTTTTCGCTACCTTTCCGTTTCAGTTTCAGCTATAGAAATACCGAAAATTCCGTTATTTTTATTTCTATACTCCATAGCTTGTTTTTATGATTTTTGAATTATTCCGATTTGCAATGCGTTTATTTTGTACAGTTGGAATTGAATAAAAATGAAAACAATAAAACTCAACCAAAATCATAAAATAAGTTTCCGAATATCCGCCACAGATTTAGCCAAATGCATAGGGAATGCGAAGTGCCGGAGTATCCACCGCCGTACCCCCTATTTAGGGTGCCACTTCGATGAGGGGCCCCCTGCCCCCATCCTAACAATATTTTAAAGAAAAATTTTGAAAAATATTTTGATCCTCGCAAGGATCCCGCACACCGGAATTTTGGGAATGGCACCCTAGCATGCTCGTGCACTGGGCATCTGCCAATTGTATTGTCAGAGAAATAGATGATCTAATAAAAATTTGCACACTTGAATATCCGTTTTGCATTTTAGTTTCCGATATTTTCGCTTTCCGATCACGTGGGTACCAGCTTCCTGTTTCGATTTATATTTCAGTCAGACACAAAATTATGCATACTATGATCAATTATGACAAACTTTTAACTTAACCCATAAACAAGAAGCCAAACCCGGCGAAATGACAACGAACCAAACCTATATCGATTATTTCATCTCTACAAACGATAATGACATAGTTAAAGTAATGTTATATTGACATAGTGGTACACTTATGCAATTTCGGGTACTCAGATTAATATTTTCCCCAACAGGTGTTAATTTGATAGAAGGCAAACGTTTCTTCGCCCCGCATAACTGTTTGTTTTATTTTCGTAAGCCTAAAACACGGACTTATGCTGAGGCTTTATGGTAAACATAGGTCACAGCCAGGGTTTAACCGGAATTCCTGTTCCGGCCAGAATTCCTGCAAAAATTCAATTCATGTTCCTGTTAATGTTGCTGCATTCAATGATTCAGGAAGCGGATTTACTACGGTTTCGTGGTAAATTATGCCTAATCATTTAAACATTGGAAACTTTGTCTTTAAAATGGTTATTTCGACGTGAGTGTTTTTCCGATTATTTCAATTTTGTTAATAAACTATTTCTGTTGTGTTTTCGCAAAACTTGATGATAAAATAGTGGAAATTCGTTTAAGCCATTTTCTGAATCATTCAACAGTAATTCGGTAATAAAAATTATTTCAAATCCCGGTTTCTGTTCCTGTTCTTGTTCCTTCAAAATTAAGTTATTGTTGGAACCTTGGCACAGCCTGTATATTTTATTAATGAAGTCATTATGTGTTGGTACTTTTTGTGAGGCGAACTATACAAATACCAAACAACTTTATATACTATTGCAGTATATTTTAAAGTGAATTTTACCTTTCTAGGGTTGTATATATATTGTTTTTTAAAACGCGAAGACATCTCTCCTCTCCTTCGGAGTAAGGGCAACTTTACACCCTTGGCCGAAATTTTTTTACAAAATTAAACCAATTTTATGTTAAAAATATTTTAATTGCGCCGTTTTGGAAATGTTCTTTCCTCTCTGCTAATACCTGCCGGCTGCGATGCGGTAAAATAAGAGACGTCAAATTTTATTCCGCGGTTGCGTTAAAATCACGACTGCCGAGCGATATATAATAGTGAAGACAGCTCACAAGCAAAGCGAGCGAGAAACCAAACGAAATTTTAGCACGAAATCTTTGCAAAAAATTGGTTATTATCTGTTGCGAATGAATAAGCCTGGACGACATCACTTGGTTCCGCCTGCGCTGAATTGTTTGTGCCTAACATCAACACGATATTTATATACTTTCAGGATCCTATTCACTGGCGCTCACCGGAAACTTCGGGTACACTTCAAGTCGCGCGACAACCGGAACTGTCGACTCCATCAATCCTTGGCAGCCACACGTCTGTGCTACTTGTCATCGGGTTTTCATTGGGTATTGTTGCAGTTGCAGTTGTTGCTGCTTTCGTGCAATACTACTATTGTACTCGAAAATCACGCAGCAGACAATCGGAACTCGGTGGTAAGTTTTCACTTTTTTGAATTAGTCGCCAACGCTCTATTTCCAGGGCTCATATTCTCAAATGCATACGGCACCTATCATATAAAATTGTTGAAAGTTTATTAAACTCACGAATTTGTGCAGTCGGCCTTCTGCAAATGAGCGTGGAGAAGTAGGATATATCAAATGCGAAAAATGTGCTCAACTTGGGCCCTCACAATGGTTCGAAAGCGACGAGACATACCAACTGATGATGATGATAAGTGATATACATATTTGACGACACGAAAATAAAATATGAAGAGGAGGTAATAGGAAGTGGTTCCCCATTTTGAATTTTAATCAACAGGAGTTTGTATTTCTAATAAGAGTCCGTGAGCGGATGCAGTTCCTATACCCTAATTTAGGGTCCATATTATCTGTAAGTGTAATGCACAAGTAACTCCGGGCTCAAATAAAGCTGAGTGTGAAACTTTAAAACATAGTTCAGTTTTGAAAGTACATTCCAAAATATAACCTGTATTATCGCTCAAGCTTTTGATACTGAGAAAAAACGTTTAATTCAACGCATAATTGCAGTGCCAGATATGTATCAGTAACGAAGGGTGGTGAAGCGTTTGGTTAAAAATAATCGGTCCGTAACCGAATAACAGGGGTATTCCATCTGGAGAGGCCAAGTAGCCATTAGTCATCCCTCTTATTCGGGTCACTACAGCATAGCTGCATGAAGGCTTGATTCAACCGCTAACAACAATTTTGCTACTCTTACTCTTTAGCAAATCAGTAACCTGTAATCTCGCTTAATCCTTGATCTGCCATTGTACTCGTAACATAGGCTGGCTGTAAATTAGTTAATAGCTCACAGATGATAATATTTTTGTTACCTGTGTATATACACCAAATGCTTTTGTCATTTCGCTAAACTAAATTAACACAAAAGTATGATAATAAGCTAATCTGACGTCATCTGTGATTGTTACTAAAAAGAACCAATCGCGCTGAATATGTTGAAAGATTGGGATGTCACATATTTTGCGATACCGAGGGAAGAACCTATAAATTTGGAAACGGTTGGGAAGGGAAGTGTACAAGTGTACGCAGTTTCCTTAGGGTTGCGCTATGCCTGACGTCCGGTGACGGACGGCGTCGTGCGTCATCCGTCCGACGCCGTGTGTCACCCGCCCATCAGCGTTCGTACCACAAGTTATCATCCGTAAGTTATTAGCGTACGATAGCGCACAGTGACGGGGACAGCGCCGTACGGGTGATGGACGGCGCCGGACGTCAACAAAAGTATAGCGCAACCCTTATGCAACACAATTAAGCGCAGAAATGTTTTATTGCAATATAAGTGTATTGCAGTGTGCAATATTAGCAACTTTATGCAAAAAAATCACCAAACAGAGCACAGTTTATTCTTCGTTTTGTGAATATTTCCTCATTTCTGTTTTCTTTTAAACATCTGATCGCATTGCGCAAATTGTCTGTGCATTGACGCTATTCATATTTTACAGGCATTTTTGTGAAGCAAACGTTAATTACGCAGTTTCATTTCAGTATGTCAGTTAAGTAACTCGTTTTTTCTCCCTTTAAATTAGTTAAACTTGAGTTTTATTATGAATCTAAAAGTGAAAAAGGTATAATTCTGTATGATTTACGCAATTATAAATGGCCAATATATAACCTACGTTAGTGGACATTTTAAGACTCTGATTAATAAATGACACAGACTGTTATTGATTAAGACTCAAAATTGGCGCTCATTAATATTTGCCTACACCTCATATTGTGATCTTTACAACACCGCCTTTGCGATAACTGAATGCTGCTTCAATATAGCTGCCCATTTTAGTATTAGTTTCGAATAAAATAAGTACATTAAATTTCGCAATTTCAACGGTAAATATTTTCAACTTTATGGGTTTTTGATAAACAAACGCTAAAATGCTAATTTCAAATACTACCGTCAACTTAGCCAGAATATACCAGTTTGCCAGTGTTTGCATATCTTAAAATCAGTGCTGGAGCAGACCGACGAGGGGGCGTCCCCCAAACTCCAGGGTGGGAAACCTAAACGTAGAGGTGGAGTCAGAATTTTTCAGTGTTTGATCTGAGGTTGTCAACCTTCCCAAAAAAACAGTCTCCCATGAAAGTTGCAAAATGGTGGATCTAGAAATCGTAACCATAAATTAAGTATTTGAAGGGCAACTTTGGCAAAGGTGTCGCAGTATCAGCGAATATTCAATGTTCTCAAAACATGGCCGAGAAAGTATACTAATTAGCGGAATGTGTACAATAATCATTGATATGTTATAACTTCATACAGAAAGAAATTAAATTTGCTACAATCGTATTGAACAATTTTAACTGCAGTTAATAAATTTACTTGCAAATTTCGCAGCCGCCGCACCAGGATAGAAACTGATTTTGATTTAAAGGAACGGACCGATTAGAAACCTATGCTGGACTGTTTTAAATGTTTGAACGTTTGTGTCTAGTGCTCAGAAGAGTTATTTATGATGGTGAAACTTAATCTTGCTTTAAATGTAGCTGAAGAAACTTGTGAACACTAATACTTACAAGAAGACCTTCACCAGTTGCTGTGTTTTTCGCCAAGCTGTAATACCTTAGTGATACAGTTGTTAAAAGATTAAAATGTACCTAAACTTTTAATTGCCATCGCAAAAATGGACGAATTAAAGCAGGAAACTTTGCTCCTTTTATGAAATCTCCTTTGTAAATAAGGTTTGTGCATGCCAATTATAGATGCCTCCCGTCTCGAAGACAGGAAAACCAGAATATTTACAGAATGATCTGTTTAGGCTTAGGCTAAGAATTAGAATTAGGTTTACATTAGTCTTACGCTTGGGCTAAGAATTCAGTTTAGTTGTCAGATTCATATTTGGACCTAACTTTTTAACGAACTCAACTGGTACCAGTTTCAAACATGGCACCACTTCGTTGAACAATTTCACGTGTTCCTGAACTCTTCGATCGCATCGTTCGTTAACTGTTTAATCATATTTGAATATACCACAGAGCGCACATTTATATATTAACATCTGACTGCTGATTGAAATTTAATTTTGTTTTTTGAATCTACAAAAAATAAGACCGACATTCAGCATTCCAACGGGAATATAATTTTATCGGAATCAGAATAAGAGTCGAAATTGAATTTGTTTTGTTACAACCGGAATTGGAACCGGAATTTTAAATTTTGTATGGTTTATGGTTTGGTTAACTTCTAATAGTAAACCGAATGGGTGGGATCTTTCAACCATAAGGTACGATTCCCAAAATTAAGTAAATTTGCTGTTTCTTTTTCGCTCTTTTTTATTGAAGTAAGGAAATGTGGAACACACTGACTTTAAACGTGAAATAATATTGATCGAAAAACACACCTACCGAAAATGCCAAAATTCCGGTGTCGGAATCACACTACGACGGAATCGAAATCGGAACACAATTTTTGTCAAAATTTCAGCGAACTCTGCAACCATTAGGTACAAGCGCTGATTTTTGAATCACTGACTGAAATTTTAAGATGTTAGTTACCATTGAAGTTTGTTTTTTTCAAAACCTATCGCTAAATAGTGTTAGATACGGATCGTAGACACTTTTTACCCACAAAGTTAAGCCTAAGCCTACGGCTAAACGTCCTATAAAATAGAGCGTATTATTCAAATCCTGAACGGAATCCTAATTCAAAATTGTATAAAAATTTAAAAATTTCCAAACTGTTTGGAAAATTGTACAAGAGCCAATAAAAGCTATAGCCATTTAAGAATACGGTCTTAGAAAATATATCGACCTATTGTTTGAATTAACTACAAAGTTGAAGTTACACAACCAACGTGACCGCCTCCTTGTCCATCACCAGTGAACTTATGTCGTGTTCGTGTTTATAGTTTCAAGTACACCCAGCTTAAGCTGTAACTAGTCGAACCGTTGTTGTGCAACAAACTTTTTTTATCGTTGAATTTTCTCATCTCTAAAAACCCCGTATATCATTTTATATTTTGTAGACAACACCGATGCCAACTTATTAAAACCATCAATCTATATATGTGTGTGACTTCCATACATATTTCGGCCCATAATGTTACTTTTAGGGCCGTAACAGTAGATTAAGCGTATTACTAACTTTACGCCTGCCTAAGCGTTGCAAAAGGGTATTCCTAAGCGTAAGCATTGCAAAAGCGTGTTCCTAAGCATAAGCCTAAGGCTAAGCCTAAGCCTAAGCAACAAAATGTAGTCTAGAATGTCCCACTTTTTCACAGACCCACCAGAAAGCGGGACGGCCTTAAAAGTAACATGGGCCCATATTTCTAAAGAGTTTGCAGCATCCTAGTTTTTCTAAAACACTACATTCTAACTCAGAATTCTATTTAATGGAATTTTCTTTGCTGGAGGTGGGGGCATAACCAGATGAGGGGTCTCCAATCAATTCGGAAACCAAAACGTTGCAACATTTCAGGTGCTAATCTATAATTTTTAACACAACCTGTTGTACATGATTATTATACCGGAACGGGAAAGTTTCAAGATTTTTGACTGAAACTTCTGGCTACGACTATGGCTCGTGCGAAGGATTAAAGTTTTGATTTTTACATAGGCTAATATTCGAACCGAAACACTCGAACAAACTGCAGTTTAGAACTTGTTTATCAATTGTTTTCGCATTTTAATTACAGCAAAGTCTGACACAAATTAGTCAATACTGCGCCTTATTTTGAACTGACTTTAATAAAATTAAATGACATATATTCGTCGTAAGTGTTAAGTGATGCTAGCAATTTTGCAAAGGTATATACTGTGTTCGCCAAAAAAATTTTGACCACAATAAATCTGTGTCGTTAAAAATTTATTAAAATTTCCTAATAACCACACCTGCCAACCTTACTTTGAAGGCCCGTAGCCAGCTTTGCCTTGCTAAGGCGGCTGAAAAATGTTCAAAAGAAGCATGCAAAGGTTTTCAATGACTTACAAGCAAGGTTGAAAATTTTCTAGGCGAAGGGCGAAAATTTTTTCAGGAGCTAAGAGCAACCCTTGCACCCCAGTTGAGTACATGTTAGCTACGCTGGCCGCCCCAAATTAATAACTGTTTCAACTCGACCATATGGCTAATACCGCATAAATTCATATATAATTGCTAAAAATAAAACCTTTCTTAGTCGAAAGTTTTCAGCTGGGAACCAACGTGTACGTCAACTGTATCAGGGTACTAATTAGCTTGAATGTTACCGGTTAAAAGTGTCTCTTTAAAAGCTTACCAAATGGTAAGTTCGCGTTTTTTTTCTGTTGGTTTCAAGCTAAACAACCAGCATATGACGGGAAATTATGATCGATTGCTGTAGCAGGTTTGAAACGTGTCGAACTCCAATTTGACGCGATGGGGATGGCTTTTTTCAAATTCTTAGGCAGGCAGAATCATGAAGGCAGAAATTTTAAATGTGCATAGAGTGATGTGGCTATAGCTACAGATTTATATTTAGGAAAAGTCTTGGCTGGCACTTTTACTCAGTGGATTACACACTGCTGATCGAATGTTTTCAAATTCAATATAGAAAGATATGCAGTTGTGGACTGGTCATCCGGTCTACTGGGCAAATGCCCGGTGGACCAGTTGGAATTTGGGATGCTAAGCAAAATGAAAAAGTTTTGGTTTTACTTAATAATTATTTTTTGTATTCAGTGTTGAGCCGTATGTATTAAATATCAGGGCGATAACGGTACCAGCTCAATCCTCTCTGAGCTCACGATGCACCTTTACGGCGGCTTAAAGTTTTGTAAAACAGCCAAATCTAAATGTAGGCAGTTGGAAAAGATTTGCTGAAGATTCGTTGAAAATCTTCAGCATCACAAGCAGGATTTTTGCTAAAACCGAGGTTTTAAATCTGTTTTGGAGGATCGAATATAATTGGCTAAAACAATTTTTTGGGGTGAAATCTGACGAACGAAGGCACTCAATCTGAGGATGGCTGTGTATGCGGGTTGCGAACATTGCCAACAACTACTGCTGTGTGCATAGTTCACTTGCAGATTTAATGATGGTTGTTTGTTTTGTATGTTTCAATTATACGTTTTATCTCACGGCGACGGTATGTTCGTTACATCGGGAGCTACAACAAATGTATACTTTTATAGGCATCAGAATATAACCTGCTGGATCCATGAGTGCATAATAATTTTCTCACTCACTTCGCTCGTTCGCAAAAAACCTTCTCTTTGGAGTTATACTCCACGAAATGAAAATCTAGCAATGCCCCTGACCGATTAATGAGTTTTCCTGTTTTGAAACATTCTACTCTACACAAACAGCAGTAGAGTTTTCAAATGCGACAAGCGAAACGTTTTTCAAAGCTTTGATTCGCAATTCCATTCGGTTGTTTTGCGTGTATGTATACCGCTGGGTACTAAAAACAAACAAACAGGATATTAATAGTAGTAGTGTAGTGTTTTTTGGAAACGAACGAAGTGATGTTGAGGGGCTTTAACTCGCAGCTGTCTTCTTTAACAATACAACGTTTGGCTCTTGTACACTCTCTATAAAGATAAGGGTACACGTCAATTAGCAATAATGCTTCGGAGCCAATCAGTTCATTTCAAAGGACCGAATGTTTGGGTCACCGAAGCCAGTCTGAGCCTGAGTCTAAAGCCTGTTGCGGAATGTACAAAAGCTTCAGATTTAAACCGTATAATATTGTTGTGGAATTTAGGGATTTTAGACTAAACCCTTCCAATCAATAACGAAAAATTATTTGGGAACATTTCATATTTTCATTTACTGCGGCGATGAATTTAGCTGTATACCACTTTTTGTCTAGTACACTTTTTTCCGATTCAAAAATTCACATAAACGATATGAATTAACCTGTTTATTTGGTTTCAGTTAACAAACTGCTATTTCCATAATATAGGAATTTGAAAAATTTTCAATTTCGACTGGTGATTGAGAAACCGTTTGATTTGTTCTGTAGTTATCAATTCCATCGTTCTAATTTAAATAGTCGACCTGGTTGGTATCCGGTGTTTCATCCTTCAGTTACCAGTTTAAACTTAATCCAATCTTGTTTTCAATTTATTTCTCATCTCTTTATATATTATATGTTATATATACTGTACCCACGTCGTAATTTAGCCCAATTCCGAATTAGGCTAGTCCAGGGCGCAATTGCTATTTGACCTAGCCCACGACGTAATTCTTTCTATGCGACAAGTGTATGCCTTGCGATTGGTTCCTACCTTAATACCACCAACAGTCTTTTCTGATCGGCTAAGTGATAGCCGCCTGTTGCCAACCAAACCACACAGCTTGTTTTACTAAGCAAAGTGGAATCAAACAGGAGTACAGCTATCAGGTAACAAATCGCCAAACGCACAGCTTTATCTGACATGATTCCGCCTTAGACTAGCCCAAGTTGTAATTCCGTTTTGGGCTAGCTCAATTCTGAATTTGGCTGAATATAAGTTAAGCTACGATATATGCCTAAAACGCATTAGCGACACATTTGTGTTCAGGTGTATAGTATGCACAGCGTGTAAAAAATTTTGTACTTTAGGATTAATTGGGTTATTTAAATATCGGTGAAAGTACTTTTTTCTTGTCTCTCTAAAAATCTCCGTAAAGATATACCCCCCTATGCCCCTGAATACGCCACAGGTTCTGTTATCTGTTCGATGTAGTAAACAATTTGTTTATAAACAATTTAATGTGTTTGCGTAAGCCCCGCTTTGAGCCATTTCAAACAGACAACCCTACGCTTTGTTTACGACGAAAGCATTCTAAATCCTTTTAGAAACTTTTGTGATTTTCCATAAACTATTTAGGAAACTCTGAATTTGCACAGTTTAGACAATCGTTTCCCAGCGGATTAAATGCGGCAACTAGAAATTATGCTCCGATTTCGAAAGTAAAAATAATTTTCTATTGTTTATTTAGAATTTTGGAAATTGTCAGCACAAACTTGTAGAATTGCCAATTTGGCAGCACAAACTGCAAACGAAATACAACTTTCCCTGAATAAGCATACCGATATAGCTATAATTCTGGACGTTTGTGCACACTCGCAGGATGCGAAATATATAAATTTTGGCATAATTAAGCCGTAGGATTAGGTGTAGAAGGCTTCGCCTTAGGCTTAGGCTTTAGACGAAAACTTTATATAAACTGACCAGCGTACAAGAGCCAATATATGCTGTATGCTTGTAGAAACTAGACCATTGGTAATACTGTATTTAAGTCAAAAAAGTACGTTGCATTCAGTTAGCGAAACTGTTTCAAATATGATTTCACATAAATTTAGTAAAAAAAAAATAAATTTGAATGAATCAGTTTTCACAAAATTCCAAAGAAACAATTTTTTAAATATTTCACAACAGCTACAATTCCCGCATTCGAAAACTGATTATCTTTCAAAACAGAGTAATATTTTGTTTATTTCAGCCATTCAATCGAACGCTTAAGTTCCGAAACAATAGCGCCTCAAAATGCTATCAATATATATAATTTTGCTATAGTTGTTGACCAAAGGCTATTGTTCCAAAACAAACCAGTGAACCGCAAGAGACACATAATCTGTCTTAGAAGTACCTGGTACGATTTAATACAACCGTTGGCGCTAGGTTTATGATACAGGATGGCTCTAGGTCTGCTACTAAGAATAGTGGACAAGAGAAAATTTTCCTAGCACACCAATTCATTTAATGCTGTCGATAAATGTTTCGAACAGGAGGGATCAAGATGTCAATATTAAAGGCGTCCCCCGCACACACTCGCAACACCTTTGTAGATGTGACCCGGACGGCATAGATACAGATTTAATTACGTTAAGAACTATTCAGCCGTTTATAGGCTAGAAAATCAGTTTTAGTGTCTTGTCGACGTTTTGGCTACTCATGCGTTTACGGATACTGAAGGTGGGGTTTATAGAAATTAACGACGTAGTAGGAGTTGGTTGGGGGCAGTACGTCCAGTTTTGTTGACAAGTTCGTGGACACGTTGGCCATATTTTTATGGCTGGCTTATTGCTTGGTGCAGTAATATTTTCAGCACCTTGTGCAGAAAAATGAATACGTTTTCACAGAAAATATCACGGCCTTCAATTGAAACGATTATTTTATAAGGTCGTAAGGTCATAAAAGAAGCTTTCAAATTTAATATTTAACTTTCAATTTTAAAAATAAATCTTTTTCGTATTAAATATTGGCTTTTAATATCAGTTGTGTGTTTTTTTATATTTCAGTAAAAATCGCTCTTTATTTACTACAAGGCTACCAATTATGATAAAACGTCCACGTTTTATATACTCTGAATATACCTCATAATGATAAAATTGCGTTATAGTATAGCCGGACCCGTAGCCTGAAGGAAGCCGGAGACGCGGTTAGCTCCCGTGGGAAAATTTTGCCCCCCCCCATTAGTAAAGTTTCAATCCTCGCTTGCAAAGTCAAGTGAATTCTTCACATTAAGCTCCTCAAAAGCTGCCTACAGACCTGGGTATACCTTTCCGTGACTTTATACCGCATAAACTGCAGTAATATCATAGAGATATCAGCTTTATAGCAAAAAACATTAGTGAAAATAGTTTGTGACAGCATAGACAGGTACTATTTATATACCCTGGAAACGAAAGCTTTTTAAAACCGTGAAAATATACCTGGAGGCTCTATTAACCACGTATCCTGTTTGATTTTCCTTTCGAGACGGTGTTACATGGTCAGGCTATCACTGAAATGTAGAAATCTAAAATGAATATACCTTTAAAAAGAATATATTGTGCTTTTTGATTTTTTGTTCAGAGACGTACGCAACTGGGAGTTGTGCTTTTTTTGAAACGAAATTGTGAATACGCAACTATTCTTATTTAGTTCGGTGCCTTAAGTTTCGCTGATTATTTTTTGTGACATCGACTAATTTTCTCAAGTGATTTTTCATAGCCCTTAAATTAGAATAATAAATTTTCGGTATCTTGCAAATAGGTACTATTTCAAAGGTTGTAAGATAAAAATTGTTCCACACAGCTGCAGTTTGAAGTTGCCACACTTCCCTCACAGTTTTTGAAGTTTTTAGTTATTGACATAACTTGGTTCGGTGTCAAGGAGAATGCAACCAAAACCTACCCCTATTCTAGGGCATTTTGAAGAGCTTTTGTCAAAACCGTTTCACCAGGCTGTTTCAAAAAATTTTGTGCTTTTGTCTCAACTCAAATAAGAATTGTGTTATTCACTTTTAATTGGCTTTTCGTTCGCTTTGCTCGTGAGATTTCGTCCATTATATGTTGCGCTCACGCTTATGTACGCCCTGCCTTTGGATAGCTGTTGCCCTCTTGGTTGAAATCTTTACATGGGTGCCCATCTCGCAGCCGAATAGGGGCCTCGGATAATCTGGTCGCGGTACTGCTTAAAAGCTTTAGGAGGTTTAGGCTTAGGTTTAAGCTAAAGCTTTGGCTCAAGCAGTAAGCTTTGTCTAAGCGTAAACTGACAGAAAGCAGTGTACATTCAAAATCTGCCACAAAAAACAGAATTAGGCAAGAAATGGTTCAAAAAATAAATTTTTGAATCGGAACTGCTAATGAGAGTTAATGGTTGTCATTTTAATATTTGGTTTCATTTGTAAGTACCCCTACTCAACGTATATCGCGATGAATATTTGATGATGTTTGCTTGTGATAAACAACTACAAACTCCAACCAACTGGACCCAACGCATTAAAACAATCAACTGAAGGCATGGGCGTAGTCACGATTTTGGAAAGTGAAGGTTAAAGTTCAATAAAAATATCGATGCAGTGCTTCTTGCATTGAAAACAGACACCGTGTCTACAAATCCCTAAACTAAACTCCCAAATGGTGGTTGGTTGACGCCTGAAACCCATCCCTTACGCCCTTGACTGGACGCCGTAGACCAGATATCTTATGTGAAAAACATGACGATATTTTGCGTTTCTAGAGCCCTGTTAGACTTTTGTTTGGTGATTTCAATCGAGCGTTTGGTGTTCTATAAAATTCCAAGCTTGTGGTTTCTTTACAAACCTTAAAGGTTAATCCATCATAAGGATAATATTCCCAATGTTGACCTGTTGTCCAACGCACAGTTTGGACATTGTCCACAAAGACCGATTCAATATTGAAATGTTATGCGGTTAGTTTTCTGGTTTGCAATATAACTGAACGTTTTAAATCCGTTATGCTGCTTTTTGAGTTCACTTTTAAACTGATATTATTTAAATGACCAGTTCTAAAATTGACCTTGCGGGCAACCGAGAAATAATTGAAGAATGTCTAAAAAGTGAAATACGATTTGCATTCAGCATCAACGTCGTATGGCTATATTTTGATAAAAAGGTTCGAACCTTTACGTTTTGAACGGTGCCGGCACCTCTGAAAAACCACACTACAAAAGAAAAATATCTATTTTGCGCACCCATCTGACTTTAAAACCGCTGTACCGATTCGTCTCAATTTTAATTGACTGGTTTTTGGGGTTTTGGTATATGGAAAAAATTGAATTTGAAACGACACTCATTTCATGCTTCACCGGCTAATCATGGCGTGCCGAATAGGGGTCCACAGGAGCCGTTCCGATCCCGAAATGCAAATTTTCGTCATTGAGAAGTTATTACCTTATTGAAAAATCGTTAACGATTTGGCAATTTTATTTTACAGGTGAATATTTCAGTCATGTTTCGGTGCTGTCCCTCGCATATACAAATGTCCGGTTGTGTGACGGATAAGCTTTCATGTGCTGAAAAATTGGTTTTTCTAGTATAATGGAACGCACATAATTAACGAGAACACACGGAAATAAATCTGTTGTGATTTCGAAGCGATAATACATGAAAGGCTATTATTACCATACATTCCTGCGCTTTAGTCTTGGTTTTTTGCGGGCCCGTAGACAGATGGTTGCCAAAGGGGCTCAGCTCCCCCCTGGAAGAATTTCGATTTTGCGCCGCCTCCGAAAAAAATTTAACCTAAATTGTAAGCCATCGAAAACTTTTATTCCTGAAAAAATTATAGCCCCCCCCCACAGGAAGATGATCTGGCTACGGGCTTGGGTTTTTGTTTTGTTCAGGTTCAACACTGTCTGATTATGTGTAGGTATTTAATTATCTGTTCGTGCGATAAGAGGGCGTGCAGGTAAAGGGTACCAGCCGATGAATGACCAAAAATAGTTTTACCCTGTTTTGGTTCTGAGTGCAAACATTTGTGAAATCATGGAAAACGTAAAAATAACATTGGTTATATATTGTGGTTTGCGCCTACCGGCAGAATGCGGGTTCAATATCAAATACAGATAGTCTGTTGATTGGTGCGTACATTTAATGATAAGGTGCACATCAGTTAATTTCGGCATTGTTTTCAAACTCAACTGCTTATTTTGGTATCAGCTTATAAAATTTTAGGTGAAAAGCTCAGCAGCATTCGACAGGCATTTATTGGTTATAAACTGTAAAATGATCGAATTATCCGTGTTGTTACCTTCGTGGTTAATATTTGTAACGGTGATTATTATTTAGAAGAAGAATTATTGTTGAAAAAGTGCACAATATTATTAATTCAATGAAAATATTAATAATAAACGGTTCCTGTGATGTGAAAAAGTATCATATTTTTAACTTGGCGACCAATTTTGTGTTCAAAACTACAGTTCAAAATTTAATGTCTACTTAATATTAAGCTTAATTTTTAAACAAAGTTTTCTACCAAATTGTCAAATAATTTTAAAACTTTTATTACTAAAATAAGCGAATTATATACGTGATTTTTGAGCAAAACTAAAAGCGTTCACGTTGATATAAACTGCAAATGCAAATCGTTCTTCTACTGCTTGCTTGCACTTTTTTTTCGTCAAAAAATTTGCTTCAACTGTACAAAATCGCTTCACGTTTCCACTTAAAAATTTGACTAAACACCACTTTTATAATAACAGCGAACATGCGCGATTATTAAAAATTAACGTACTCGGCGAAATTAATTTTTTTGTGTTTAATATACTTTCAATTTGAAAAATTATAAAGTTTTCAAATTTACTAACTGTCTCGCTTTTAAACGCTTTAGCTCGTTACAATTTAAGCTTACACTACTACGGTTGTTTCTCGATTTGCTCAAAACACAGTGTTGGTTCTCTTGATTGTATTATCGTATTAACTTCCTTTGGACTTACGCTTTAATACTTATAAAACTCGCGTTAATTCCAGACTTTTAAAAAATGGAATATATTGAAAAAGTGCTAAAAACTTTTCATAAAAATAGCATAAAAGCAGCTGATAAATGTTAACCTGTGCGGTATTTAAAGGTAACAGGCTGGCTTCCCCAAGGTACACCTACGATCTAAATCCTTGTTGTCACCTTTAATAACCGAATGCTGTCAAGTGAATCCAGGTCCGCAGCCAACTCAAAATGTTAGGTGGTCAAAAATGTTAGGAGGTGCATGTGGGGTTTCACGTGTGATTTGCAAGAGGGGCTAAAAGTTTTTCTGTGGTGGTATTTTTTCATAACGAAGGGTAGTGAGCCTTTTCTGGCCCACTTTAGACCTCAGGTCCAAGTTCATACCATTTTTTCACTGTAACACTGAGTTTATTAATTTTTCGGTAGGCACGTTTGTTACAAAAAACCTGTTTTGTTTGAAATTTCACTACGATGTGTATATAAATGCTCAAAATAACCATCCGTTTAACATCGAACGAAAAAGAGTAAACGTATGACGAGCAAACAAAGACAAATAAAGCACTGAATGTGAGCGAATATGCGCTAAAAATTGAGTATACAAATGTTGTTTTCACTTTCAGAAAACCTGAGTCACTGAGTATATACTAATGAAAAAGATTGAATAAATTGAGCGTAAAGATAGTTTTTATCTTTTTGTAATATTTCCACATTTCCTCAATTTCACTAAACAAATATACACAAGGTGTTAAAATTTATTATATTAAATGAATTTGTGAGCGTTCTTCGTTCCCATCAGTGATCGGTAAGAGGTTTCCACATCGAGTAGATACCAGGCGGCAGTTTTCATCCTTACTAAAATTGATAGGTTAAACCGACTAAAAAGTTTTGCCCAATAGAAATTTTTCGATCTTGCTTGTAAAATTAAATGCAATCCTTGTATGTTCGTTTTGAAAATTATTTAGCCCAATCAGCATGTTGAGCTGACTACGAGTTTGATTCTTTTCTATTTTGACGTTCACCGAAAGTAGTTACATCATAAGCAACTTATATTTAAGCGAAACTTGAACCGACTTTTTGGAATTTTAAATGACAAATTGAAACATATCGCATTTTTACTTTAGCTCTTTTAAGCTGAAATTCACTACAATTCTTATATATTTATGTTGTATTTCGAGTCAACGATGAAAACTTCTAACGTTGAATCTTGACTAGAGCACACTATACGTCATTTTTCGGGTTACCGTTAGCTGAAATTTATGACGTATATTGCCACCAGATATCCATCCGCAAAGAAACATGCAATGCGGATGTTCGTATCCGGCAAACATTGCCGTATATACGAATATAAAAGGATCTCCGATGTCTGCGATGTATGCGTGTCATGTTATAAACTATTATACATTCATTAATACGGCTAGTTTGACCTTTAATCTTTCCTTGCTACCATGTTCTGTTCGACTAGCTTGAGTCAAATTTTACAAACATTCTCTAATGTCCTTCGGATGCTAATAAGTAAAATCCCCTCTCGTAGTATTAATTAGATTCATTCTTGGGTTTTGAGGCACCTTAATTGGTCAGAATTTTTAGAAATACTATAGACAACCTTAAAAAATGTTAGCATAACGGTATATACTGTGCAGCCAGTCTAAGACCACAGGCAAAGTTTTGGAGAGGTAGGCCGAGCGCCTATGCTGTCTGCAATGCTCTGCAAAACTGTGCTGTTTGTAGCTTAAGTTAAAATTAATTGGCTTATAGTGCGCGAACGCTTGCCTGTATCAAATTTCTCATATAAACTTGTTTGTTTGCTTTACTTTAAAATCAATATTGTAATAACTTTTTCGTTTCGAGGTCGGCATTCTTTAGCTTCGGGATAGCTTCAGTTCCTCCGCTTAGACACAGGTGACCAACTGGTAATGGTACATAGAAATATGCAGATGTTCGTTAAAAATTTAAAAAAGAACTCAAAAACATATTTGGTACGAAATTGTTTACAGAAGTGTTGAAGTCTAAATAGTAGTAACTTTTAAAAATTGTTTTAATAAAAGACTGTGTCAAAACGCGGCTCGTTCGTATCCAATAACATCTGCGCAAAGTATATTTTCAGTTATATTTAAACGTATTTAAAGCTATGAGCCAAGCTTATCATATTATTGTTGTACAAAATTACCGTTCGGCTCAGGCAAGTTTAGGAGACACCCCGCCCTCTCTGTGTAATAATTCTCTAATTGTCTGAACGAAACTGCGCCTTTCCATTTAAGAACAAACGTGGACGATTTCTATACGGACGTCTTATTGCTACGTCTTGTTGTGTATTAGCTTTGAAAAACACTTTGTTCCGTTCCCTTTCAAAGGCGAAAGACAGGAATGGCTAAAAGGGCTGTAGGCTTCCCCCAACTACCGAGATCCCAATGAGACACTTCTGAATTCGTTACTGGTTTTTTTTCGTTTAGCACAGAAACCAATTTAATCCACGAATTATTTTTCATAATGAAATAAGCCTATTTTACCAGATATTTGCATTCAGGTCACGTTCAACTTGGTGAGCCAAAACAAGACCAGTATCTGCTCATACCTTTAGTTAACCTCATTTTTAATTTATTTATTGAAGAATTGTATTGGATTTCTTTAAATTGCAAATCTATACGATGTTGTGTCGAGAAAACGAAAACGTATATATTCAGCCAAATCCGTCAATAAAACCTGAGTTTTAAATTAAGCTTTTTATATTGAAATTAATTTTTAAAATTAAATTTTGTACAGGATTTTATTTTGATGTTTACACCGGTTTTGGCTGTATTTTTGGACTAAATTGCGATATCAAATGACATTTTGTTTCATGAAATGCAACGAACCAAGCTTAAATTAAACAGTTTCATTTCGATACAATGACGAAACTAATAGCTCGCATACTAATTATGAATTAAAATTTAGATTTAAAGTATAAATTACAACTAACATATGACATAACTGAATTTAAGGGTTCAAAAGAAACAAAAACACCGCTAATCTTTTAGTCATGCAGACCCGTAGCTAGGTCATCTTTATAAGGGGGCCAAACATTTTCAGGATGGGTATACAAGGGTTTCCGATGACTTACAAGCAATGTTAAAAAATTTTCTCAGGGGGTAAAGCTTTTCCAAGAGGCTGAGCACATCCTGTTGCCAAGCCGTTGGCTACGGGCTCGTAGCCATACAGTCTAAATATAGTACAGTACTTTAAGTGAATTCTACTAATATTTACTAAGTTTCATTCAGTATAGAAATGAGACGTTTCGACAGTCTGCAATTCACAATGAATTTTCGAATGGATGTAATTTAATAAAGAATCACAATAATGAAGAAACAAATGGCTCGTATAGTATTTATGAATCCGTTGTCGTATTTCGAAGACAGTGACAGCTATCGATCAGATAGCGAGTCAGTGTACAGCGATGAAACACCGTCTTCTCATCATCGACATTCTTCCGGTACGCCTTTAGTTGGGTACCCCGTCGGAACCAGCGACGAATCCGACGCTTCATTTTAGTAGATCATAACAGCGAATGTTGAGAATGAAAATATTGGATTGACTTTTGCAGATTTTATTCTACGATTCTACAGCCTTCAAAAGCTTTTTTTCAAGATTTTCGAGACATTTCGGAGAAATATATCTCGGTTTTCACTCCCTTTTGTCTACGTCACTCCTGTACTTGCAGTTTTCAAGTGGGGCTTTTGAGCAAAACGTATATAAATCCGGAATCTAAACCTCAATCTTGAATGTAGGAAAAGTTACAAAACCCCTTGCGTGCACTCGAAGCTATTTTTCGTGCAGTAAATTTTTTACATCTGCTGTTTGTTTTTTTCAGGAAGCAGTAACGCATACAGCCTTATGTCACAAATCAATACCGAATTACGAGCGACAATTAGCGATCTCTTGATTTCGTCCGACAGTATCACACTCGAAGAAATGGTTGGCAAAGGCTATTTTGGGAATGTATATCGTGGCCGAATGCATGACCAACGTACAGGGCAACTTGTGCCAGTCGCCGTAAAAACATTAAAAGGTGCATCAGAATCAGAGAGTATTGGACGCAGTCGTTGACTGGCGGCGGTCTCTTGTATATTTCACTCATAATTTTAGGCTCTTGATTAGGCTTAGGCTTATACTTAAAGCCTAAGCTTGTGACAAAATGCTTGCCCTATCCTTTACCTATCCCTAAGGTTTAACCTTCAATGTTGGAGGGAAATGTACACGAGACGCATGAGACATATCAGTGTTCTATCGGAATTCCGATTCCGGCTAAAATTTCTGCAAAATTTGACTTCCGATTTCGATTTTGGCTGACTTCGTTTTTGAGTTTTTAAGATGATTGAACTTAGATTTTGCTTGTTTTGTTTTGTTTCGTGCATTTGCAATTATTCTGTTTGGTTTTTTCCTAGTAAATATTCCGAGTTGTTGCATGTATTCCGTCAGCTATATAAACAATTTTTGCTGAAACTATGAACAGTAACGGAAACAGGCATACTGTAAAACAAAAAGTCATACACCTTTAAGTTTTTAATAGAATTACTAAAACTTGATTCCGATTCCGGGTCCGATTCCGGTTCCGACAGAAAAATTTGATTCCGATTCCGATTCCGCTTCCGACAAAATCTAGTTCCGGTTGGAACCCTGGGGCATATTATTGACTTATTACGTTTGTGTGGCATGTATAAAGTTATTTTTGGAAGAATAATGCTGAAACTATGTTTTGACGTATGACCAAAATTGTCGAACTTTTTCTGGTTTTTGGCTAGAATTTTTACAGCTGCTTAAAGCGAAATTGAAACTTTAAATCGCAATCCATCCAAATCGAGCAAACCTATATTTTATTAGTAGCTATTAAAAATATGAGGTTCAAGACACAAAGGTGCGGTTAAACAAATATAAAAATATATTTATTTTAGGTAGCCTTCGTACCAGAGTTTATTTTTCGCCAATGTAAACGCTATGGCGCCTTGAAATATCAAAGTCAAGGTTTCGGTTCGGCACACCATTAATGGGTTAATAGTATGCGCTTTTTCAACCCAAAACAATTTGAATTTAAAAAAACGTAAAATTGTCTTTACCGGTTCAAACTTTTGAACTGGTGGTAAGAACATTTATATCTACTCGTCAGTTGGGCGGGGGGGGCGGCTAGGCATGAAACAAAAAATAAAAACACAGATGTGCACAAATATATATTACATAAGGCATTTTTGTGAAATTTTACCGTTTTAGGTGAAAAGATACGCGACCTTGGTGCAATTGAGCGATTTCTACGTGAAGGTGCAATTATGCGAGATTTCGATCATCATCACGTGTTACGTTTGCTAGGAATGTCTATCAGTCGTAACGGCGTTCCGTGGGTTATCTTGCCGTTTATGGCGCAAGGTGACCTTCGAACATACATATCTGATCAGCGAAAGGTAAACCATTTTTTAAATATTATAACGCTGGCGAATAAACTAGGTGTACCTCGTTCCTGAGGTAATCTCTACTCATTGTGGTTCAGTGGCATTTGACAGAGCCGAAGCATCCAGCAATTTCAGTTCACATGTTTTCAAATTTTTTCCAAATTTTTGTAATAACTTTTTCAATATTTCAGCAGCGTCAAGTTATTTTAAATACACATCTGGAAATGAAATACAGATGCTTTTAAGTTGCTAAATTTTGGTCCAATTGGATAAAGGTTCTGTAGCCATTCGGATTGCGCAAGTGATACGGATAAAAGCTATCGATTTATAAATCACAGTTGACATTTTAATAAGAACTCTACTGATGAATATTACAAGCTTAACCCTTTCTCACATGAATATTTTCTATTTCCCCTGAGACCCACTTTTATGCTAGGATTCGAACTCCGGTGACTGGAGTGGGAGGCGTATACCATCACCACTCAGCTATAGGAGCTTGACGCTCGAGCCCGAGGGGGCTCTCACGTCTTGTGGTGATTTAGTACTATATATACGTGTTGCAATTGTTAAACACGGTGCGATATATATTATTTAACGTATATACACTGCGCTTAGTTGCCTATAGGCAACTCAATGTGAGAAGGGGTTATACTGTTCCCACAGCACGTCGAATGAAATTATAGTTTTTAAGTTCGACTATGAAAAAATTTGGAAAGGTTTTGTTGACAAAGATCATTTGGTGCGGAATATATTTGCAGAACTCGAGTACAAGGATGAGTAGTGGTGACATATTTATTCCAGAACTTTTGGAGCAACACTAAACTTTTACAGGCATTAGAATAAATACTCGGAACTTAGTAATATATTTTTATACATACATATATAGACATATATAAATTATTTATAGATATATCGGCCAATGTTACTTTGAGGAGCGTAAGATTAAGCGTATTTTAAGCGTATTCCTAAGCCTAACCCTAAGATTAAGCCCAAGCCTAATCAAAAAATGTATATAATCTAGAATCTAAAATTAATCTTTTATAGACCAACCAGAAACCTGGACGCCCCTTAAAGTAACATGGGCCGATATATCTATATATCAATACATATTTATATATAACGAGATTATAGTTTTCTGAAATAGAACCTAGGCAACGCGTTTTCCTGAAAAGTACACCGTTTTCATAGTCTTGAATTTCGTTTCAGCCTCTCATAGTGATGGAGCTTCTAGACTTCGCATATCAAGTCGCTCAAGGCATGGCATATCTATCTGGGCTCAAATTCGTTCACCGTGATTTAGCGGCACGAAACTGCATGTAGGCTGTGTTTGCAAGTATTTTTTCTTGCAGAATAAAAACGTACATAAGGTTTGCCAAAACAAACTTTACGCTAAATGATTCTATAGACGGGCAAATCCCGCAGTTTGCCATTTAATATGTTCATGGTATACTTTATACGGGAAAGGGTTATAGTTAGTGACTAAAGCATTTTCCATTAAACATACACACTGAAATTCCATTCAGTACAACTCTGACTGTGTTTTAGACGATTATATCATTGGCTGGGTTCCTGAAATCTTAATGTTATATTTAAATGATTACAAAAGCCAATTGTGGTCCATTGTCATCAAAAGAAAGCAAGTTTTAAAAACGACAAAATGGTTAAGTAATTAATACTTATCACAATGTCAAATTAAGACGTTTTTAACAGACATGATGTTATATTAAAGCATGACTGCTTGCAGGATGACCCATGATCGTGTAGTGAAAGTTGCTGATTTTGGCCTTGCACTTGATTTATACGAAAAAGACGCTCTGACCGCAGCCACTGAAGACACTCCAGCACGTTTGCCTGTAAAATGGATGGCGTTAGAAAGTTTACACAACCGACGAATATTCAACACAAAGACAGACGTGGTAAGAACTTGTACTTCACCAATACTAAACGCCACCTAAACACGGAAGTTTTGACTGTTGCCGTGCCGTTAATGATGGTATGCTTGGCTTCAGTTGAGACTTGGATTTAAGTTTAAACTTTGACAGGTAACTAATTCGAGTTTAAAATTCGCTGTAAACCTGTACAATTTATCCGAACAATTTGAGTTCTACTCTCATGCGTTTTAGGTATACGTCGCATCACAGGAAAGAGTTGCGTTTCGTACTACAATTTCCTTAGCAAGGTTTAATTCGTAACAGTGTTCCTCAATAATGTACATGTTGTTTCACCCGCTATATGTGCTATATTTTTACTAGGGTTAACGGTTACGACGACGTTAAATATTGCTAATGCGCCAACTAACTCGCCTTCTCAAATAATTTAACGCTTCAAAAAGCTACTGCTGAAACTGATGGATTCATGGTTAGCCAGACGGAAACGTAATCTTAAGCCTAAACTTGTCTAACCAAGTCCGAACCTACTGTACGCTAGAACGCATTAAACTTTAAGTTACCATAACCTACTTTAATGCTAAAATGTATGGCACGGAATTTCTCAGGTTTGTAAAATGTGTGTTTTCAGTGGTCGTTTGGAGTCTTACTGTGGGAGCTTATGACTCGAGGCGTGGTCCCGTACTCTGATGTCGGTAATCAAAAGCTACGCGACTTTCTCGATGCCGGCAATCGACTCGCGCAACCATTGCAATGTCCCGATGAGATGTAAGAGATGTGTAACCCATTTGCGCATTTTCGTATACTGGTAACAAGGCCGTTATCAGTCACCTTGTAATTGGGGCTAAAATTTTTGCAAGGAGCGGCATGCAACGATATTCGTTGGCTTACAAGCAAGGTTGAAAATTTTCTACAGTGGCCAAAAGGTTCGAGGGCTGGCTGAGTCCCCTTCATACTGCTTAACTTTATCAACGGCTCTTGTACAGTTCCACCACATGAAATGTTAACGCTTAGGCTTAAGTTCAGCCTCATGCTAAGGTAACGGATACAAATATTATGGCGGACGATGCTTAAACCCATAAAACTGTCATTTATTTTTATTTAATACTAATCAGAGCAGTTGCGAATTGCGATAGTTAGCTTAACAATTATAAACCAGTTGGTAAATTGTCTAACCATTGCGAAATTAGTTGTTCTATGTTTTGTTATATCTACATAAACTACAAAAACAGCCAGAAAAACGGCAAAATTATATTACCCATGGTGCAGGGTCTCCAACGGCACGTGAAAATACCGAAACCGGAGTCAAAACTACTTTCCCTGCCACAGGCATAGGCTAAGACTCATGCATAGGTTTAACGTTAGGTTTCGGGAAAGGATGGCCAAAGTCTTCGCCAAAGCCTAAACCATTGCCTAAGCCTTTACTACCTAAGCCTACGCCTTAATCTCAAGTATAGAATGAAGTGTACAATAGCCGTAAAAATTCTGGTTTTAGGTTTATTTCTTAACAGAAATCTCGACACTCTTAGCTCCTGAAAATCATACCACGTTGAAACCAAACCAAACGCACGAAACAATTTTAGCAAAACACGAGGAAATTTTACTACCGAAGTTGCCAGAACTTCTGGCAGAAACAACCCGAGCCAGAGTTTGATTTTTTGTTGGACCCGGACGCAGACCTACGGTTGTACCCTTAGTATAGTGGGCTTTCCAGCATTATTAATGTATAAAAATAGATTTAATGTAAACCGATAAATATGCACGACGGAATTGTAAACAAAATACACAAGCCTAAAACTTTTGTTAAAGCTTGATACTAAATTTAGCCCAATTTCAACGCTTTAAAGAGTATTACACGATACCTATATTAGGCCAGCACACACAACCTGTTATCTTTACTGTTGCTGTTACCGGCAAAACATTGGAGTAGAATATAGTTTGGTTTTTTCAGTTACCTAACGATGCTTTCATGCTGGCACGAAAACGCATCTGAACGTCCCGATTTTTCAAGCCTAGTCATCCAGCATCGAACGATAATGGGCCACCATTCGATGGACCCGTACGTTCGTTATATTCGACCCGAATCTGAGCCTTACTATACGCCGATAATGCCAGGACAAGTTTATGCTAATTTTTTACCCTCAAGCACTACAGCGAGCAATGCTGGAACACTGCCACATCCAGGTACAACGGTTGCTTCCGCTGGGCAAACAGCCAATCAACAGCCTTTATTTAATCAACATTTTCAGCATCATCATCATCATCATGCACAACGTATGCCTCATCGTACTTCTTCGCAACATTCGTCACATTTAACGCTGCCTCGTTGTTGAAATTATAGATGCTTATTTTGCCCAGTGAAAAGGTTTCATTGCGACTGGCTGCTTGTCGAGGTCATCAATCAGCCGTTTAACCAATAAACCGTGTGTAACACCTATCACCAGTTCACCAGTTAGCAATTGGTACTTTCGCGTTGCTGATGTTGGTTGCCAAGAGCCAATGCTTCGTGTTCATTGGCTGTTTTGCCTCTTTCTTCAAGAACCGTATTCTCTACTGTAAGTCGCACCTATCACCAGTTAATAAATTAATACTACCTCGTTGGTGAGAATGGATACTTTGACCAGTGCCAATACTTCGTTTTGATAGGCTGTTCTGTCACTGTGTTTGATGATCCGGTCATTACAACCGTGTCTAGCACGTATCACTAGTTTAATTGGATGCTGTCTTATGGCTGCGGTTTGATAATTGTCCGGGTGATAAAGCTTAAGTTTCATTGGCTGTTTTTCGCTATCAACAATGAGTGGTATTCTCTCAGAACCAATCACCAATTTTTTAGTACGGTTTCCAAATAGGCGAAGAGAGGCATATCGGTTGTTTTACAATGCGTTCCAGTACCGGGTGATAAATGCTACACACATTTGGGAATATGGAAAATTCAGGGTCCAGAGAGAATGGCTACATTACGTTTCAATGGTTGTTTTGAGGATGACTTGAATCTGATTGGCTGTGCGCCACTCAGTCGGATTTTTACGCTGCAAATTTTAGTAGCTATGGAATTTTAGAACTGTTAGCTTCCTGTCTTGTGTAAACATTACATGCTTCTTTCGAACTCTGCTTGTGGTCTTGTTATTGTGATGTCACAGTGTTGTGAACGCGTTTTTGAAGTCATCAAGTTTTCAATAGCTATCGCTACAATTTGTGAACTGCGGTCGCCAAAGATTAAACATGCATTTTTGCCTCTAACTGCCTTCACTCGTGCTGACAATTCGAGCGTTATCTATATGGCTCTGGCTAAAAATCGACCTGATTCGGGCTTCAGTAGAAGTTTTGCCGGAAATACCAACAATTTTTTCATTGAAAATTTCAGCATTATCCTATGCACCGTCATTATTTATGCATGCGTTTTATTTCAGCTGACTATACAGTCTCTGCGTCACCACTTTAATCGCCATGGCAGGCAGCCGTACCAAGTTTCGTGCATACATAAACATTAAATATAAAATTCAGAGGTGCAAACACTATTGGTACAGTGTTTGAATCTCAGGACAGTCCTTATCAAATTTTTTTACGAAAGGTACTTCCTGGAATGAACGTAGCAAATTTGAATTTAAAGATGTTGAGTTGAGTAGTGTTCAAAATTTTACTACGAATTTATACGTTTCGGTTTAAAATCTATTAAGCTTAATCGCGTTAAATTCATGCTATGGCTAGCATCAAATATAAACGAATTATGTATTTGAAGCATAAACTGTCACAGTGTCACAGGTATGTTAGTTTGATTTGATAAGCTATATACTTACCTTATTTTGTTACTGCCAATTTGTATTAATAAATTGTCTCATTGTCGTTCAGTAAATTTAACTTAAAGTTATTCATTTCAAAAGTGCATAAACTTGGCCGATATTTTGTATACAACGCAAATCAGACTATATTCGCTCGGAAAAATGTACAGCCATGAATGTAACACTGAAACGGCCAATGTTACTTTTAGGGGCGTAACAGTAGATTAAGAGCATTCCTAAGCCTAAGCATAGCCTTAGCGTTGCAAAAGCGTATTCCTCAGCCTAATCCTAAGCATAAGCAAAAAATGTAGTCTAGAATGTAAGCCTACTATTTTACAGACCCAACAGAAACCGGGACGACCCTAGGCCATACCATTAAACATGGATGGAAGTGGGGTGGGTCGAAATTGCAGCCATCAGGAGCAAAATGGGGCAAAAAGCGGAAGATAATTTTCTCTCAGTGTTGAAAATTATATGTGCATATGTCAACTGGTGTTGGAACAAAAATAAAACATCTGCGACACTTGTATACTTCAACATCCGTTTTCCTTTCCGTTATTTTCATGATCCGTTTACACCCTGCTCAAAAGTAAACTGAAAATTTTTAAGCGTTTTCGAGAAGGTCCATTGGTGGCTACAAAAAATCATCGTGAGGGGAAACGGAGTTGGGCAACCATAAACAGCCCCGCTATTATCTTTGCTATTCACCAATATCCTGCTACAAATGTCACGCAAACAGTGAAAATATAACTAATTGTTAGGTTCACGTCAAGTATAGAATCCTGGTCACTGGCGACAAGGGGGATTTAAAAGACTGGGAAGCTTACGCGTAGGTTTCGGTTTAGGCTTCTGGCTAGTGGGCAGGCCTCTATTCTTTATACGGGCCATGGTATATATATTGCCAAGAGGCAATCGTTCTTGCTGGATAGAAATAGTTTTTTACGCTATTTATCCTCACAAATTGTTTTACAAAATTTTTCGACTCCACTCAATAAGACAGTTCCAAATGCAGTTGAAGCAAACGTTTTCATAAAGTTCTAATTTTTCTCTCGCTTAAAATACACAAAAACCCTTCTTTGAATTGAAGTTATACCCTACCGACCTACAATCTTGGCTTCAGTTCTCGTAGTATTTAGAAATTGTAGTTATATCATATACGCCCCCTATTTTAACCTAAAGCTGGTCGACATAAATTTTCAGACACAAAAGGCACGTGATGTTTATTAGGTATATATAACAACACTACAAACATTTTACGACGTACTTTTTTTGCATTATGCATGCTGTAAAACGCTTAAAATAGACAAATAATGCTGTAAAACAAAACTGCAATTGAATCTATAACAAACGTTCTCGGAACCAAACCAAGCGGACTATTTTTAAAAAATTATTGCAGGAAAATCTGATAAACCCTTTGTAACAAACAATAGTGCAACGTGTTGCACAAATACATAAATATAATTTTGTTCCAGAGCATGCAAACGATACATAAATACAAAGGTATGAATTATACCACTTTTTAGCAACATTTAGCACTAAACTTGAATTTGAATTCTCGCAAGCAATATGGTTTCACTATTCCAAAATTTCCGGATCCGCTACTGAATTATATTACAATATTATGTTCCTAGTTATATACACCTACCATATTACGAAATTAGATATTCAAAACATCATTTGGATAATTTACACGTAATTAATTACATCCGCTATACTTAAGTTGAAAACTTTTTATCAGCCGCCAATTATATGTACACCAAATAACACCATTAGCCTTTTATTTAACCATATCCGGCTTGTGTTTTAACATTTTAAACCAATACATACACACTAAATATAGATTATAAGTTAGAAAATTAAACGCAATCTACAAACTGATTTTTGAAAAGCTCTATTTCTAATGACATATGTGACTCTTTTCAAACAACCGATTCCAAGCTTCTTTCAGATCGCTGTATCCATTATATCCATTATCGCAAATAAAACAATTATCTGCTAATTGTATACAGTTTTCTCAAACAACGTTTCATGATTGTGTCTAAACAAAATCCTTAGATTCACCACGTTATCAGTCGCACAATTTTAATCAGATTTTTGACTGGCAGAAAATTAAATCTATTCCAAGCTAAGCAGTACCATATAGAGTCGTTCACGAAACTTTTGCTGTGAATGTGGTGGCGCTCGAACCCACGATGTAAATATTGCTATAAACGATTCACCATGATGTCAACTGTCCATTTTGATATTTCGTGATACAAACGCTTACATCACAACCCAACTGTACTTGAGTTTTATAAATCTCAAGCGATAAGTTTTCCTTGGGTATTCCAGCTTCTTCTCGTATCTTCGCAATATTTTCAAAATCCTGATGCAATTTCCGCAAATCCATGGATATAAATATAGGAACAACGCATCTGTATCCATCACCCGCCACCCTAAAAATCACCTGCCACGCACAATTGCAAAAACAGCATCAATCTCAAGTATTGCATCCTTTCCCAGCAGAATTTGCTGTTTTCCTTGTCATACTACAACCAGTTCCGTCAGTATAAACCGCAGTTAAACTTATTTTTCCACAATCTGCTCGGGTTCCGTCCATTCGTACTACAGCGCCACAACTATGAACATGTGCACTAGCATCGTTTCCTATGAGCTGCGCTGATTGGTTTTCCACTACTGCCGTTGAATCTACTCCTAACCCAGTTCCAATTGTTGTATTTTCCAACATTGTCGCATCGCTAAGCTGAGGATTGAAAGTTTGCTGTCCACCTTGCCTTGATTTGCAGCCCATCGATGGATCCCTCACCTCAGTTTCAATCATTTCTGGGCCTAAAAGGCACTGGCCCAGCTCATCAAAGCTAGCTGTGTTCCTGAGTTGTTGAACAGTGTCACATGAATAAGTGGTTGTTGTCACTGTTTCGTTATTGCGTCTAAAACTGTCGTCACAGCACACACCTGGGCTATTGTTATTACTCTGCTTACAAGCATATAGCGTCACTGGTTTACTGGTAGTGTTCTTCAATGGCTTAGTTGTTCTAGATACCTGGCAGTCTGTTAATTTGCAAGGCAATGGCTGACAATTATGCAAATCAGTCTTGATTGTCAATTGCGTTTCATCGCCTGTGTCAAGCTGGTTTTCGCGACAGTTTTGGGAGACCAAAGGTCCCGCTGTAATTTCGCTGCTATTGCGACGATCACGGCAACTCAGTTTCCATTCCACAAAATCATCGATCAACGAAGGCCAAGCTTCATCCGCTGAATAAGTTTCGTAGTTGGTTCCAACGGTATCGACAAAATGCAAAAACATATTCCAAGTGTCTCTTGTGATACCTGGAAACAACAACAATAACATCTAAGCATACGTATATGTAACTGAGCATCATTTTAACCTTTATTCTTTTCTATCACTAAAAGAAACTTTCAGTGACTGTAATCTAAATAATTAGCGGTATCTTGCATCCGAAACATTTAAGCTTCTTCCTATGCGCGTAATCCCGTTCAATCATTAAATTTATAAGGACTGTCGTTTACAAACGCATATTTCTAATGGCATACAACGCAATATCAGTTTTATGCCGATGGTTCAAAAATACTTTGTCTTTTCTTGTTTTCATATTACCAAACAGAATAACGATTTACTTAAACGTAGTTTAATAGTAAAAAGTGGAATATTACGTCCCAGATATTTAAATTTTATCCTAGATACTAAATCAAGCTGAATAGTTAAAATGCCTTGACTGTTGTCCAAAAACGTAACTAATGGCACATGTACGACATGTTTTTATGTTTATGGAAAAACTATGGCCCATATTCTCAAATGGAGTTAGTAACTATGATCAGTCAGTAATAGGTTTTCAAACTAACTTATTGGCGTTGTTGCACTCAAAATTAGTGCAGAGTAGGGCAAAATCATTTCAAAAATGTGCTGAATTTTGAGCTTCAGCATTCCCTGGTCCGAAAGTTACAAGCCCTATCACCATCTGGTGATAAGGCTTAACACATTTGAAAATACGGCCTATGTTATAGAAAGTGAATATTACAGAACTTGTAAACACCGTTTTCGACCATCGAAATTCAAAAGTCGTAATGTTTGGTACTCGATGCAATAACAGCTCAGCCTAACTCTGTTCGAAAAAACCAAACTGAACAATGACACTTCTTGTTTAGTTCAATTTCGCTCACCTTTGACAGCACTAGATGCTTCCGTCAGAAACATGATCCAATCATCAAGCACAGGCACCGGACGAGGTGTGAATACTAATCGCCACAGCTGCATTGCTAAATCTAACGCTAGAATACGCTGTCCAACGTCAGAATCGACTGCAAACCGATACGACCAGCGATAAAAGTCCTAGAAAACATGACTAATAATTAAAACATATTAACACATTATGATTTCCATTGAAGCAATACAAACTTAATACGTTTAACAACTTATGTTTTAATGTTTCATTCAGCGATAATTCAAAATCAGTGTTGACAAATGCAAAATACGCACTTCAGCCCGTATGCCTTCATTAAACATCGCTACCATAAGTCGCGCCTTCAACACATCATGCGCTTTACCCCATAACTCATACAAAATACTCCGCCTGTTATCTAAGGAACCCAACCTTATTTCCTTTCATTACCCGTCTCTTACCTTCAAACCGTCACAGCCATTTCCTTTTACTTGTCCTCCCTAACCTTCTAAACCTCACACCACATACCTCGCCCAACAACTTGTCTGCCCTATACCAAACGATGTTATCTTCCTATCCAAAATTCCACCAGAGGTGTTGCCAGGATTTCATTTCGAAAGGAAATAACCACGTCTAAACGTTTTTTGCAAGCGAACGTAGCGAGCAATAAGTGAAATTTCCAAGTCTTCGCTGAAATTTCGGCGTGGGATCTATCCATCCACCATATACCCCCCTTGAATACGCTTCTGTACCTAACTCCATTTTATTTCACTATTGCTCACTCACCTTAAAACTCGTCTTCGACACCGCGAGCTCTCGTTCAATCTGTGGGAGCGAGTCACGAAGCGATTTCAAATCGTCCGATTTCAGCCGGCGTGCGCCGACTAAAAACTCAGCTCGTGAGAAGCGGCACATCTGTGACGCATCACACCGCCACGCAAACGCCAGTATTGCGAACGCGTTCGGGTCAAGCCGGAGGTCGGCGGCGAACCGGATAATACCGTCAGCGCTGATAACATCGGGATGACCGTTTGTTCGATCACAGTAGCGATCAAACACGGCATTCAGACGTGCGTCCGCTGCAGACATTTTAACTCCACGAAATGTTCGGCAAGAATCGTCTTCTGAAACAAAACCAAACTTCTATGAATTTGAGTAAGCGCCATGGAACTAGATTATGCTCAAATCATAATCGTTATTTAAACAAGCAAGCGTCAAGATGTCAAACGGAACTGAATTATATCGGAAACCAAATCGGAACTTGATTTGAACCGAAAAAGTTCTGCAAACATAAAAAATGCCTAAAATGACCTTAAGTTACAAGCAAACAAGCAAGTAATTAATTACACGCGGACATGCAACCGAGTACTATATCTTGAAACAAGCAAATGAATACATTAGTTTGAACAAGCTAGCGGTTAGCTTCATGACACATCCTATCTTTGATGACAACTAACAATCTATCACTCCCATTAAACTATTTCAACACACTTGGCGCCCTCCGCGGTTGCGGATACGATTTTGATTTCGCCCCGCCTTCTCCAATAATTTCGACCAATTAATTTGTATTCATAACTAAGCGCTAGCTGAAGCTGAGACTTGCACACTTACCACATATATTCAACTAACTCACGTTGCCTTCCTCAAACTAGACTCCTGGCTAAACACATGACACTTGCGTTTGGTGAACTTACTATCCATGCTTGTGCGTTTTGGAACCGCAGGCTTTTTCGGATAGACAAACGCACGCTGACAGTAGCTGTTTCCATTTGTCGAGCCAGCTAAACAGCAAGTGCCATTCCCAGCCGTATGATCACAGCCTGCTATAACGCCACCGCCACTCTGTTGAAGTCCGTCAGACGATATTTGCAGTCCGTTGCCGCATTGAAGATGACACGCCCCGGCAGCTGCACCATTGGAACTGTGACGTTTTAAGGCAGTGACCAGACTGGACGTACTCAAATGATGATGACTATGTGCATTTGAATTTGTTGAATCAAACCCTTTATTGCGTAGCGGTCGTCGACATTGAACAACACTGCCAGATGCAATTGACGACGCTGATGAGTCATGTTTCGAACAACACGTTCCCATAATTGCGCTGAAATACGTATCATTGATGTATTTCGATGTATGACAAATGCATCAAACTTCACATGTAAAGATCTACTTTTTTTCTCGCAGCTGGCTGGATACTAAGTATTCATACGCACGTATCATTAATGTATATGTTAAGGTGGGGGCACAACAATTTTTGGAGGGTCATGTTCAGTTCTCAGGGCTTATATATAAGCGGGCCTACAACTTTCCTGGGGATGGAGAGAGTAAAATTTTTCTAGGAGGGCAAAATTTCTTTAGGAAGGGAGGGAGGGGCTGAGATCTCTGGCTACCTATGGCTATGCGCCTACAAACGTAAATAGAAACGCTTACCATAACTGCGACGTGAATGTTTCCCACATTAAGAATAATTTTCTTTGTATGATAATAAAATGGGCGATATTTTTATACCTCAATACAATATGATACAGTTTTTCCAAAAGCAATAAACATATGAATGTATTATGTCGTAACCCAAGCCGTAATTCAGCCCAAATCCGAATTGGACTAGTCCAGCGCAGAATTACGGTTTGGGCTAGCCCACGGTGTAATTCTTGCTCTACTACAAGTGCACACCTTGTGATTGGTTACTTCGTTAATGCGATACTCGAATACGATTAGATGATGCAAATCCTCTTTTTTCTTTGGCTAGGTAATCGTTAAGTTCCTGTTGGCTACCAATCAGTTTGTTTTCCTACGCTAATTCGCCGGTATCAAGTAGCCAATCAGAAAACGCACGGGTTTATCAGATATGATTCCGCCTTGGGCTAACCCAAGTCGTAATTCCGCGTTGGACTACTCGATTCGGATTAGGCTGAATTACGACTTGGACTACGACATAGATGTATCATATTTACACAACAACTTTTCAATTTTTCGTTCACAACTATTCCAATTTGTAAGTACTTATTTCTGCCTTTTGTAATGAACAAGATACTGGGCAAGTGCAGAAGACAAAACTACGACAATTCGTCCGACAACCCGTCGACTGACATGACGCGTAACCGACCCATTGTTACCGGAACCTCTCGTAAATCCAGCGCATATAAACGGAAACAGGGCGACAAATTATCGGGTCGACTATTTGTCGTTCGTACTGTTGGGCGACGAGTTGCTGGGGTCGATGAGATATCGAGATATTCGGTTACAAGTTGTCGGTCGTCGAACTTTCGGACGAAGAATTGTCATGATACCCTACCCTACGTGACAGTGCAAAGCAACAGACAGCTCTTGGGACAACACAGGTGACTTGCTACTTGCTGAAGCAAACAACTGTTGACGACACGACATACAAAACTAACGAAAAATACACCTTTATCGCTACACAAAATCGTGTTTGTTTCATAACTGAACGTACATGAAACTCTGACAACCATGAAAAAATAGAAAACCTAAGAAAAAAAGCGCTGCTGGAGCCTAAGCGGCAGGCAGGCTGTTTTAACGTCATTCGCCATCAGTCGTACAAAACGAGATGACAGTAGTTTTGCGCTGTCATTTCCAACGTCGGTACCAACCAAGAGAGAGTTACACGTACAGGGGTCGTATCGTAACCGCCTCCCTTGGCAACAAACAGCCCAAAATTTAAGATAGTGTCAAATACTGGACCAGCCACTCACGTTTGCTTGCTAGCACAGGCGTCGCCAATAACCAAATTCTTTTTACCGTTTTTGTAGACGGATTTTTAGCAACTTTTCAAGTTGGAACCACAAGTACCCCTTCAAATTTTTTTAAATCATGACCTTTTTCCAAAAGTTTGGCTACCCCTCCACCCCTTTTGGATATACTGTCTCTGCAATTTTCGGCTAGGTTTCAATTTTCGCCGATGCCATCGCCTATTGACGCATAATTTAGTTATGTGTGCTGTTCAAATTTCGTTTCCCAAACAAAAAAACATCGCTGCGGGTAAAACATTAAACACATTACTAAAGAAATCGTTGTGTATGTGTGTGTATGCTTTACCCAATGGTACGTTTTGTCAGACTGTTTGGTTACAGAAAAACCTTTGGGAATATTACAATTTTGATATAAATAGTGTACAAAAGTAACAACCAAATTTGAAAGTTAAATATAAAAGAAGCACAAACGATTGGTAGATAAAGAAAACAGCATCATGTATTAACAAGCAGACCCTAAAACGGTCATGAAGACGGGCTGCGCTTATGCTACATCAGTGGCATATTCAAAAAATTTTGAGAGTAAACTCCATGATAGCGCTAAACCGTAATACACAATCTCGGGTTAAAAATGTGTAATAAGCCAAGGCACATCATCGGTGAAACCAGGATTCTCGTTTGGCAAGTACCATATCAATTACTTAAAAATACATGGTTTGTTTTGGGTCTACTTGATTTCTAAAAGTCATTAGACGGGACACATGGCTCACTTGAGCCTCGCATTTGGTTGCGCCCGCGTGGCAAACACTTTGAACAAAAGCATAAAAATCATCCGCACCGATTCAAATGTGCAGATATTTGTATTTTGAAAACCAAAACAACGGCATTTAACCAAGTTTTTCTGATAAACATAAAACTTCGATTTTGGCTGCATCTCGTTCAACGGTTTCACAATGCTCAGATGACACCGGTTAACTGGTACACATTCCTGATATCATTGAAGCAGCCTCTTGTCCCCTAAGGCTTGTCACCAATACCTAAGCCTTCACCTGGCTGAGCCTTTATCTAACCCTAAACCTTAACTGTTTAATGCTGGTGAAACCATACAAGAGACTCGTTAATTTTTCTGAAATTTTCAACTTAGCAAGTTTCCTCAGCTAACCTCTGCCTCGCGTTTGATTATACACACAAATAGGTTTTTTTCAATTACACAACTTTTCTTTCTAAACACAAAATAGGAAACGAGGCACAAACGGAGAAAGGGTTGATTATTTGTTTTATAAACGAGTAACATTCATCCGACTCATTTTGTCTGGCACACAACCTACAATTAAACCATACGTATATTCGTATATCTTACACCGTAAAACAAAATATCGGTCATCAAACTGGCTTCGGTCTGAAAAGTTTAACCCGGCAATTATATTTAACCTAAACAGCACAGTAGTAATAAAGCATTGGATAGCAGCTTTGTCATCGCCGTTCTCTTCTACTACTACTAAGTCAACAAACTGTCCAAACTTGACTGGTTTTGTAAACAAGAATATAAATACACAAAATCCTTGATCTGCCAATCAAATATTCATTTTCAAATGATCGCCGAGTCTCCAAAGCTCAAAGCTTTCAAATAAACCTTTTTTTTACTACAAAAAATATAATTTACATAAAACAAAACTAAATGTATATGTATACTGAGCTCAAGAGACAACTCTCAATACTCAACACTGTGTATACAGTGGTGTGTATATACGTATACCTAAGGATTAGGCTTGGTTATGACCGTCACACAACAAAACGACTAAAATATTAACCAGGATGTATATAACTGGAATTCCGGTTCCGACATTTTTTCGCCTTCCGGTTCCGGTAAATTTTTATGCGAATTAAAAATTCCAGCAGTATTAAACTTTGGTCGTTTTTTAAATTTACTATTCTTTAAGAAACCTTTCTAAAGTCACTTGTTCAATTAATGACGATAAAAATGAAAAAGGTTTAATTCGTATAGTATATATAACTTGAAAATCACGAAAAATAAACCATCGAAGTTAGATTTCGCGGCGGAAGTACGGAATATGGACCCGCCTAGGAATTTAATAAAAACAGTTCATTTTATAGATTTGAACGCACTAAGTTCAGCGGTTCCATATTTAGCGCTGAGGGGGCTCCGGTACAATACTTATGGCCCTTAAACTTTCAACTTTTTACTATATAAAACATGTACAGACGGCAAATTTGTTTAAGAAATAAACCTAGTAAAGTTTATATTTAACGATCATGCGAATGATAGATACTTCCTCGTCCAACCTTTTCGTGTTTACACTATTAAAATCATAGTGGGCCCAGATTCCGTACTTCCGCCGATTTCGCTTCTGGATAAGGAAAATCTAATATACAGCAGATTAAGTCACTACCTATCTTCAATTAAGTTTATTTCACCAACAAGTTCAAAAAGACAGCGTCTTAAGCTAGCAACCAAGGAAGGCGCATTCATCGCTTTGTTTTTAACATTATTCAATCTGAATAACAAACATCCGAAGATTTGTTTTTTGCTCAACAAATTCACAACAGCCAAACCCAGCCTTCGTGGCGACCGAAGGTGCTAGCATATTTTCCTCACGTATTATTTTAAAGAATATATACTACTAGAAAATTATAAATCGTCAACAAATATGTTTTTCAACATCTGCACTTTGTTGTTATTTTCAAACCGTAACAATTATATAGGTCGCGATCATAACCACATATATTATATATACGTACACAGCTGAACTTGCCAAATTACGAAGAAAATTTATATTCTGTTTCTAAGCTGCTGTAATTGAGCATTTGGCCATGTTGGTATCAGAGTCGGACATTGCCCGCGGGTGCCCGCCCTTACCTGCGCGGGTAAACGCGGATCGGGTGAAGAATTTCAGGCGGGCTATGCAAGCGGGTAAAGATTTCTATCACGCGGGTAAAAAATTAGTTTTTTAAGGTGGAAAACTTACGCTATTGTCTGTTTTATTTCTGGTCAGATGCGGCCCGTGCTTTATTTAGCTGGGTTGGAAATTCTGTTGTTTATAGTAGAATTTCATTTGTAAAACTGATTGAAGCTATATCGCAAAACTTCATTAAAGCGCGAATCACCAACGATCTGTAAAATATTGGTTTGACTTCACTACATCAGACGCGAGTAAAAGGTGGGTCGTGGCTGTGTAGATCTTTTGTGCGCGAGTATACCCGCGGGTAAAAAATTCTTGTTTTAGAAGGTAAAGCGCGGGTCGTATAAAAAATCCTTACCCACTTCCCACTGTGGGTTGTATACGTACGTTACGTCCGTATACAACCCAATCGTAGTAAAATGGTTCGATTTCGAAAATTTTTGCATATTTGGGCTTCACATGACCTCCCCTAATCCTTTCACGGCTAAATTTGATTTTATATTCGATTTTTTCTGTCTGATCAAATTACACGTTTTGCCTGGTTAATAAATAAACATCAGTCAATTTAAAATATAACTAAAATAATAAGTAAGCATTACAAGACAATGTTTATAGTTCAAGTTGTTAAATACGCGATGATTCACAAGGATATTAGCGCCCTAGGCCTAAAATATCTCAAGGTGGCCCTAAAGACTTCACTGTGCAAAGTGTTTACGACCAAATACCCATTCTAAACAGTAAAAAAACCCTCAAAAAGGCCTATATACGGCTCTAAAACACGCCCCAAACGCGATCACAACATATAACTGAAACGCAGCTCAATTGATCATTTGGATTTGATCAAAAACTGTTCAAAACGCTCTCTTTCTCTCAATGCACATGGCGGCGGCTGGCTAGTTTCCCCGATTCTAGTGCTAAAGCAACAAAAAAATGAATAAACGTCTCGGTGATACAGATGGAAAAAACCTGAAAAACGTAATAAACATTAATTATGCAAGCCAATGGCACTATTTAATCCTATATATACTGTGCACAGCACCAAATTACCATGCTTTGCGTGTAAATATACGCAAAGGCTGTGCAGCTGATCCAAAACCAAGGGGAAAGCAATAAGTAATATCGGACAAATTCTCACGAATGAAACAAAAAGCCACGGTTATATAAATGTTCCACCGTGTCTTGCTAAGCCCCTAAATACATTCATATCAAGTTTCCTGCTGTTTCCAAAAGCAACGCTCAATAATAGATGTTTAATTTAAAATAAGTACATTACGTTCAAGCAGTGTACCAATCAACACACGCAAGAACAATTATATATAATGCTTCGATGAATGAATCGAACCGCATTTGAGTTTAATATCTAAAAACATCAAACCATACAACCGCTCAATGCTATAAGCATTACGAAATATTTATCTAAAACAGATAAACAAAGCGATGCAGTTTACGCTATTTCGTTCAACTGCGTGAATATCTCCAACTTCAGCTATTTCACCCTAAAAACATCAAACCATACAACCGCTCAATGCTATAAGCATTACGAAATATTTATCTAAAACAGATAAACAAAGCGATGCAGTTTACGCTATTTCGTTCAACTGCGTGAATATCTCCAACTTCAGCTATTTCACCAATAATATTGCAAAAAAGTTGAAATAAATTTTTCAGTGGCATGTATTCGTCATTTTCTGGTTCTGTTCCTGTAATTTATTCAAATTGCGGTTCCGGTAAATTGTAATTACAGATGCACCGTGATCGCAACGGAACTACATATTTTTGAGCGAACAAAAGTACCATTTCCGATGTCTTACACAGTTTTCCAATTCCCAAGCTCGAAAACCTCCGGTCTCGGTCTCGCTTTTTTGAGTCTCGGTGGTTTGGAACAGAGACCAAAAGAGGAAGATTCTGCAAATGTATAATTGTCCTGTTGAATTAATTGATGGTTAATGATTAAATTTTTTTTGTGAAATTATGAAATTTCATAGTTACACAATAATCACCGAGCAGGTATTCTGAAAAAAAACACAAAAAAGCTGTAAAAACACAAAAATACGAAAAAAGCATTAAAAATAATTTATTTTGGAAATTTTCATTTTTTTCGATGATGATCAAAAATTAACCCAGACCAACACCTTTTTAGCCGGTCTCGGTAGTCAGGTCTCGGTCTCATTCTGGGTTTTCAACCGAGTCCGCACATCCCTGTACCGGATACCGGATACGGATATCGTTCTTCGCAGGAAATTACACCGAGAGGATATCCAATCACATCCCAAACATAATCCGGCTCTTGTACCCTTCCCTTCACACATTAAAGTTAAGTCTTAGGCTCAGACATAGGCGCAGTAAAGGCTTAAACATACGTTTTGGCTTCGCCTTTACACGTTTTCCGAAACCTAAGCCTAAGCGTACGCCAAAACCTGAACCTAAGCTTATGTCTGTGAGACAAACTGTATAAAAGCCAACAACACTATCATTGCGTGTTGAAAGCGCAATTGTAGTAACTTTTTTTGAACGTATAATTAATTTGCTCCGCTGTCATCGAAACAAGACGGCGGTGAAAGATTTAAAGGACCGGCATGTGTTACAATGAAACGAAGGGGCTTTATGTACCTATCAAGCATGTATTACGTATCTAAAATAATAAACAACAGGCAGTGGCGGATCCAGGATCTCAAAATGTGGGGGGGCAAAAATTTCACAGGTAATAAACTTATTTTTGACCCACACACAAACCACGAACTATTGTCACAAAATTGCTATATAATTTTTGTCGAGATGCTGTTGGGGGGCCCACGGCCGCTATGGCCCCCCATGGATCCGCCAGTGGCAACAGGATTGATTAAAAATAAAAACACAGAGAAAAAAATCTGAACGCCAGGTGAAATTGCTTGTTTGTCATTCGCAACAAACTTATATACTTACCGTCACAATATGTCACCTACATAATGGTTTTGTTTGTACAGAACATACAGACCCGTACCCAAGGTCGGCCATGGGACTCAGCCCTCCCTGGACAATTTTGGCCCCCTAGAAAATTTTCAAACCTGCTTGCAAGTCAAATAAACTTTTATATGTTCCTCCTAAAAATTTTTTAGCCCCATTAACAACAAGGTAAGCTGGCTATGGGCCTGAGAAAATAGCCTGAGACTGCAGTTTCTAGCCGAAACAAAACTTCAACAAATGCAGCAGACCACAACCGCCTCTCAGTTTTCATTTCATTCTTACACACGTATGTACCAAAAAGTATATACAGGCTAATATAATGCGTATTGTACTTTACGTAGTTTATAAACATATAAACGATTTTTAATAAGAAACTGCAATCTAGAAATATGACCCTAATTACCTCGGTGAAGGTATATGCATTGATTTTGAACCATTAAATTAATAAACAGAAAGATGTATATATTTGATTAAACAAAAGTGCCCACATATCTAAAATCTATAGACAGACGCATGAAACGAAATTACCATACAAATATAAACCTTATATCAAAGTGCAACCTGAATTCCGGTTTCTGTTTAAAAACATAGTATGTATGTCGTAGGGCAATTGGCCGAGGCCAATGTGCTTTTCGAAGCCAATGGCAGATTGGCCTAGGCCAATAGCAGATTGGCCTAGGCCAAATAGCGAATGAAGTCCAACGTTGATTGGTTAACGATAATATGTCTGTCAAACAATCAAATCTCAATGGTCTATACGTTCAATAGCAGTTTGGCCCAGGCCAAACTGCTATTACATAAAATAGGAAATTTTCCTAGATCAATTATTAATTGGACTGAATAGCAGATTGTTGGCCTACGATATATATGTTCTTCACAGTTTGGTTCCTTCCTTGATAATTAATGTTTGGTATGCAAGCGGTGACAGTAAAACTATTATCTTATACCTCCGGGTTTCCTGTACGATTAAGTGTTGTGAACCCTAGGGATATAGAATATTTTAACGAACATGACTAAATATTATTGTAATTAAAATTCCCACACTTACAAATTAGTTAGCTACTCGATAATTAGGCTTTATAAGCTTGTAATACTGAAATCGACGACTAGAACAAAGTAAGTGAGCCAAACTACAGGTTTGTGCTTTATAACGTTGGACTGTTTAACTAGACTGATTAAAAAACGTAGTAGGGATGTGCGAGTTTTGCTCAATTCATGTAGTTTCATTAAAACAATCGTACGTAACTTACTGCTGAACGTATCCAAAAATTCATCTAGTAATAACCACTGAAACTCCAAAATTGACAAATATAAGCGTATACTTAAAAAAGCCAATAATTACATACAAAAACTCCAAAAGTCACTTCAATAGAAAGAGGCGCACGCCTTGTACACGGCTAACATGAATCGAATAGAACAGATGGCACTCACATCTTTTTAGCGGACAAACCAGCCAAGCAACTCTCAAACAATAAATTATTAATATATCTTTCGTGAACAAAACTAAGACAGCCAGTATTTCCAATGCACATTATCTTTATTACATTGGCATATACAAAACGGGACCAGGAGATGTGTCCCTTTTCGAAATATCCGGGGACACAAAACAGTACGAATCGATCAGCAGGCTTTAGTATAACTTAATGGATTGTTGAGCTAACAACATTGTCGTATTGTCAACACTCTCTCAGCAAAACGGTTTACATACAATTTATACATTAGCGATGTGCTGATACCAAAGCTGATGTCGAACCGATGCCGATTCTAACTTTAGTACACCACGTTTAATAAACAAATAGGATACTACATTACATCATTATATAAAAACTTAAACTCCAACCATCATAAACGATTAAAATTTTATAACTACAGTTCATTTCAATAAATTTTTTCAAACACAAACGCGAGATGACAGTTTTCCTGATCAGAAACACTCATCTGCGCCCAGAAACGAAATAGGTAGCATTCCAACTGACTGTTGTGTGCAAAAAGTATCGTCAAAGAATCGGCAATAATTTTGCAGTGCCGATGCCGATACCGATACTGGCGAAAACTGCCGATTATTACCGATGCCGATTAATCGGCACATCCCTACACCTATGAAATAAAATCATGGCTACTCCCCTGCTTTGTTACCAAAGCACACATCACAAAAAACAACTATATATGTTAAAATGAGTTGTACATCCGCAACAACGAACAATATATTTTAGACCCATTCAGAAAAATTAAAAACTATACTTTAATACAACAGCACCCACTCGGTATACTGCCACTGCCAAATCGAGCGAAATTAATTTCGATTCATCCTAAACCCCATATGTTTCTATCTGTTGTGATCTACTATTTTAGTTTATTACAGAGCACGATACAATATCAAAGATACAACACTGTAAGGGTTGCGCTATACTCGGCGTACGGTGCCGCGTGCCGCTTTCTAAAGTTCTTTCTTGAGTGATCTGAGGAGTCGCATATGGCACAGTTCCTGAACAGCACGGCTTCACAATTTTCACAAAAATGAAATCGGGGTACAAAAGTCCGGAATTCAATTCCGGTTGGAAAATCCGGTATTTTTCACTATCCGGTTCCGGTGATAAATCCGCTATTTTTTCACCATTGCAAATTTTTCGCTTTCAAGAATTTAAGAACAATTGTTACGTATTTTATCCTGGTGTTATTTTATCCTGGGTGTTAGACATCAGCAACCAAAACTTTAACGATTTTGCTAATTCACTACGTTTACTTGTCGCATCTTTGGCATACAATCTTGTGACTCGCATATTTTTGGGGTTTTCTACGTTTTTGGTTCTGTCACCATCTGCTGTCAGACACTCAACAACATATGCGCAGCACCGTTTCCTTTCGCTTCCCCGGAGAAAATGCAAAGTGTTTATATACCTTATTTCATGTTGCGGGACAAAGTTACAATAAAACATAATACGCAGTAACAAAAAACAGATATGTGCAATTCCAAAAAATAAATATATTAGAGGTACCCCGCAGCAGATTCTCTGTGCCAACGCCCGCGTCTCGACCTCGGGCCTGAATCTACACTTGAAATGCCGGTACAACTTGCAGCAACACGTACGAACTTACAATGTTATATATATATATATTCAGCTTTAGTATTCGAGTCTCATACTTTCGTTGTCGTACTAATTAAAAGTATAAGCTCCTTGGTAATTCAAAGCATAAGCTACTAGAAATTCCGCTTATAAAATTAATTTAAAGTTACGTAACAAGTTAATTAAATGACCTTTGACCCGGAACATCTGTAAAATGTATACTATCAAGGTGGTACATAATCCATTATTTTACCGAATCCTAATGAATTGATGTTACTTGCCGAATCCTAACCTTACATTTTGCAAAACCCGATATATCAATACCTTGCTTCAGAATATAACGCAACACTACCAAGTTGTTCATAAGCTCAAATAATCTAGAAAGTTAATAAAATTAGAATATTGCTTTTTGATCTGAAACACTAATAACATTTATTATTCCAGTAAATCTGTTTTTTGTAAAGCCCACGTCTGATCAGCTATCCGGAAGCGGTAGAAAAATCACGTCCGGCTCCGGTAATCCACATTCCCCAATATTAAATGCTGTAAAGTAAGTATATACTGCATACCTCACCTTTTGTAAGCATCAGGCTCAGGTATTTTTGTTTACTACGCATTTTAATCATACATATATATTCAGAATGATCAACAACAAATACGTACCTATACTTATCGCGACTGACATAAGCAAAGTATGTTCCTAACTAATGTTAGTACAAACAGAAATTGAATTTCCGCCAGAATACAAGAAGAAACAGTTCAGTAATAAAAGAGAGTTCACATCACTCATACTACTGTGCATTTTGCATACTATTCAAAAGAGTAAGCTAAGCCCACTTTAACTGAGAAAGGCATCCATCTGAGAGCAAGCCGTAAGTGAGGGAACTTGGCTGTGTAGGGGAGGTTACATGGAGAGCCCGGTACTATCTCGAGCATCAAAATTTCATTAAAGATGCTCTACCGAAACCTATACCAGAAATTGTTCAGCAGCAAATCCAGTTCAGGTCGGAATTCCTGCAAAAGCCCTCTCCTGTTATTGAACTGCTCGTATTGTAGCAGATTTTAGTTCCATTTTGAGATTTTATATCTATTTGCAAGTCGAAACTTAACAAAGCTTACCTGAACAAATTCACACGCAGGAGGCTGCAACGTTCGACAACCAATATATACCACCAAAATAATACGTATTTATTTTTAATGACAGTTCGACAGCAATGCAGCTAAAACAGCTTTAGTAATCATTGCTGAAACATGTTATCGTCAAGTTGGGGCGATGGTTGTTTCCATGTGTAAAATGAAACCTGTCAATCAATGTCGAATTGGTAGCGAATGCAGACCTTTTGACTTCGCAGTCGCCAACCAGACACACGTCGAGTAAATGTCAGTACAAAACACGCGGACAGTATACGTGTCGAAATATAACCGACAACAAATGCGGATCAAGAAGCTGGCTGTGTAACTCAGTGGCAGATCGTCGGTTTATAACTCTAAAAGATTGTCACTTTAGGCAGGAACCAAGACTTTAGGCGTTCTTATTAAACAGATTGAAAAGCGGGTTACGGGTAATTTCGAAACAGCGACCATAGAACCTAGGCAAGCACTCTACCACTGCGCCACGTAACCCGCCTTTTCAACTGCTTCTATCGTCGACTATACGTCGACGATATAATGTCCGCTAGCATACATACAATGCACTGCACTATATTGCATGTGTACGTTACAGACAAGCATGTCTCACATATTTAGATGCCTTATTTTTCAACAAGGTCGTCCTTGAACCGTCCACACTTTTTTTGACCGGATCCCGTGTTCAGCTCGCGGCGTGGCCTAATGTTAGTCTAGGTAGGAACCGAGACTTCAACCTTTTAACTATTTTCACGCAGCGGGAAATGTAAGCATACAGCGTGGCTCGAACTAAAATCCTTAGAATTCAGAGGCAAGAGATATACCACTGCGTCATGTAGCCCACCCTTCCAACTACTTTTCTCGTCGGCTATATGTGTAGATCCGAAAATATTTTGCCGGCTGGCATACATACAGTACACTAGTGCACTATATTGCTTTTGCACATAACGAACAACAATGTCTCACATGCTTACATGATCAAATTTGCAACGAGGTCGTCCCTTGACCGTCCACCCTCGGCGGTACCTCAATGTTGGATACGCGGTCAGGACGACAACTTGTAAACAAGGGAATGTTGTATAACTTGCGGACGCATGGAAGCAAAATATAAAAACCTCACGCTGATGCTGCACATCGGTTAAAACACTGATGCATATGCAGTGCCTTCACATGCAGCAGCAGTAAACCACGGAAGAATTAAGATACTGAGTGTAATGTTGAGGTTCTTATAAATCATAAAAACCTGAAAACTCAGCAGCCGATTGTGAGGCGGCGTGGCTTAAAGTTGTTGCAATCGGCCATATGGTGCAGTGGCAGCATGCCTGACCCGAGTGAACAGGGCCGAGGTTCTTAACTTTGGGCAAAACACATACTTGGAACAGGTGTCACGCATACCGTACAGATCCAACAATGACATAAGTTTGAATCCACCCAGTACCTGCTGTGTCGGCTAATAAATCCAAGAGCCTGACGTTTTCAAACCATGCTAGCTTGACAGACACTATGCTCGGATAAACGTTGTTTCGGGTGAGCCCCTGCATGCACTCTATGCCACCCAAGTTATCAGTGTATCTCTTTCATCTAGCTATGGCTTTCCCTAGTACTTGCACGTGTCATGAAGGTTAAGTAAATGGCCCAGAACCTACGTCAAAACACAAATATTAAAGCACAATTCCACAGTGCATATTTGCACAACCATTGTTTTTTTCAGACTGCGCGTGTACTCGGTCCAAATTCTCCACAAGACGGGAGGACCCAAAACTCAGAGCACCTCCCTCATATTCCTACAAGTGAGTCGTAAACCAAACCCCAAACCTTGAAAACTACCCGTGTCAACTCAAAACTGTTGATGGGCATTGTAAATAGTTCGTGATTGCAGATACGTATGGAAACCTCCAACTCCGCGTCTAGGTTCGTATTTCAATGCCGCTTTATAAATCGCTCTGATTCAGTAATGCAGTCAGTTTTCGCATTTTATTTCCCCCAACACCGTATAAAGCTATACAAGTAAAGCACGAGTACCGGAACAATACAAGTAATGCTTAGACTACCGTCCTTATTCAAATAATTGTTCTGAAAGTTCCTTTGCTTTGTGCTTTGGGCACGTCCACTACTATCACCGATCCTGTTGATCCACTAAAAGTCACAAGCTCACACCGTACCAAAACAAAATGACAACTTTAACGTGACAATCCCCCAGCCGAAACTAGCCCCACTAGCACCGACCAACCCCAGAAAACAACTCCAAACATCCCCCAGAACCCCGTTAACACATCCCCAGAATTCTCGATATATTACCTACCAAGTACTGCCCGAAGGCTATTCGCTATGCGCTCCAGTTACTGCAACTCCTAAATACCGGTGCACCGTAGGCTCACATTGAGCTGCCGTGACTGTTAATCAATTACTATTCCAATAAAAGTCTAAGTATCTCGGAATCCTTTTATGCCAATGAAGCAATGTAAATAATCTTCGCCAAACTGTTAATGCAACAAATAGAAAACGCAAAGAAAATAACCGCAATTCATTCTTGGGGAATATTTGGAGTTGTTTCTGGGGTTTGTCAATTCTAGCGGGGCTAGTTTCGGCTGTTTTCTGGGGATCAGGTGGACCTTAATGTAGGGCGGGATCTTACCATTTTATCGCAAAAAATTTATGACATGGGGCGTCCACCGCCTCCCGCCTTCTCTCTAAATCTGTTAGTTTCGGCGTTTCACTAGACCGTAATAGAGTACGTTAAAAGTGAGACGACCTTTTTCGCCTGGGACTTTAAGGCTAAGCTATCTTTTACACTCGTGTTTACTACACTGAGAAGGCTAAACTTAGGAATATTTTGCGGTTGTTACATTGCTAAAAAGTAATATTGGTCCAAATCTTGAAAACCCACTAGTCTTAATATATTGAAACATATGCCAATTTGGCTCCTCCTAACCTACCATGGGCGTGGCCAGGATTTCTGTTTTGGGAGCCACGCAATATACTTTAAATATACTGTGCAGGATACAACCGGAAGTCTGCCTCCGGCTCCATCTCCGACAGAAAATCGGCCTCAGGCCCCGGCTACGTCTCCGGTAGTATTTTTGCCGGAGTTTCCGGCAATTTCGGTAGTAAAATTTTGCACAATTTTCCAAAATGTATCTGTTTAGCGCGTTTCGTTTTACTTTTGTCACAATTTTCAGGAAATAAAGCTTAAAATAAAACAACTTTTAACAGAATGTTGCAGATATTAGCTAAAATTAACCAATTAACCATCATTTTTACTACCTAATTTCGTCTCATCTTCAGCTTCACCTCCGGCTCCGGCTCCGACAAATTTCGTTGACCTCCTGCTCCGGCCCTGGTTCCGATATGTTTCATCTTCGGTTGCACTCTAATAGTGTGTTAATCTTCATCAATTGTCATGTGCAGCAGGGTGCAAAACGGAACTGGATTATACCGGAATCAGAATCAAAACTACGACAATTTTCAAAAACGTCGCATCAACATATTGTCATTGTTTTTGGTTTGGTAAAGCTAAACTACAATCAATTATTGTTATTTTTAAAATAAAACGGTAGTTTTGTTTGTGTAGATGTTGCGATCGAGAGAATTTTTATGCAACCAAAGTATGATTAAATTTTGCAAAATTCAAATTCCGATCGATTGTGCAATCGGAATCAGAGTCGAAACTCGTTAGCGGTTTAATCGGATCGAGACTACCCAAATCAACTCAATTTCAGGTGGCCAACGCAAGTGTTTATTTAGCACTCTTCTAAACCAAAAGTTTCGGCTATCCGAAATAGAAATTTAATTACGGATATTCGGATTCAATGAAACTCACAAGTGGTTCCCTATATTTCATGCAGTCCCCCATTTCAGAGCTTGCTGGATCCACCACTGATTCCTCCCTAGCAAGTATTCCTTCGCGCAGATGGGAGGGTGCGAAAAGTCAGTTTCTAACGGTTTCTGCAATGTTTTGTCGCTGTTTTGCGAGCAACTGAGATTATAATAAAAGGTTTTTTCCGTTTAATTTTATGTTACATTATACTATCATGTTTAGTAAATTGTGCCATAAAAGTGTTCGATTTGAAAGAAAAATGGCTACTTAAATTCAACCAAATTTTACATTATAACTTGAATACAATCGCTATATTATCCAGCTCCGACAAAATTTTTTGACCTCCTGCTCTTTTTTGAACGACAATCTGTGCCCTTAATACTTTAATGGCCAAGAATGACATATGAACGCAAGCGCTATATAATGCACTGTTTTCGTGACATTTTTTGCATATACTAGATTTTAAAAGTTCTACTGTTTTGGTTTTAGGATCGATTTTAGAGTAAAAACACATTTCATGGTTGTTGCTGATTTGCTATAGTCGGATATAAATTTGGTCAACCTGATATCTAATTTTACACAAACCTAATAAAAACATGCCAAAAACACACGACATTAATTGGACCAGGTGAAACATTGGCGTATACTGGTTAATTTACATAATTTTTAATTCGTGCAAAACTATCATTAAACCTCTTATATAATTTGCTCAAGTGGGTTTAGCTACATTATCCGAGAGAACGTTGATATTGCTGAATTTACTTTAATCATTGTGTTTAAAAACAACAGCTAATATTTTTTCTACCGTTGTTGTAACGAGAAGTTTTCATTTCGTTTTTCGTGTCGGAATTGAAGGTTTACGTGACTTCAGATAGTATTTTGGTTCATTTTTATACAAATGCAGAATGTAAGTGGTTATTGGGTTTATTGCGCGTTAAATAATTTATCAAGGTCGTCAGTTTTTACGCGTAAAACTACGAAAAATTAAACAGGAACCACCGGAAATTTTGGTAGCAGTCAAGGTTTAGTGTTTTAGCGAACAGAAATCAAAAGTTTTCTGAAATCAACGTGTATCTGTATAATTAAAGCTGGAACGCTTAACGTACGTATTTTCTGCGGTACTGCGAACGAATCAGAGAGACTGTTGACCTACCAATGATAAAGCCGTCGTCTCTTATGAATGATGTTCCCCCTGGCATGGCAAAAGCTTGCTAGAGTCGCAGGAATCATTTACCCGGTACACATTTGGTTTTATACTAGGCTTTTGTTCGAAACATTGGCGTCAGGGTACAACCAGAATTATAAAATACCGGAACCGAAAAACAATAACGCTCACTTCAGCTCCGGTAGAGTTTCTGGCTGTGGTTCCTACAATTTCGGTAATGAAATTTTGCAAGTTTTACAACATTTATCTGTTTAACGTATTTCGATTTAACATTTGGCACAATTTTCAGGAAAGAATTGCCACGATTTTGTATAAATAACCGTAAAACCAAACGATTTAACAACATATTACAGATATTTGCTGAAATTAAGAAATTAAACATTATTTTAACTACCTATAATTTCACCTCATCTCCAGCTTCACCTCCGGCTCAGGCTCCGGCAAGCTTTATTGACCTCCGGCTCCGGCTCCGCTATTTTAACCTCCGGTTGTACCCTGGTGGAAACGTTCAATAAATTATGAATTATGGCACAAATTGAAAATTTTGGCAATACACGATCAGACAATTTTAAAAATATAAGTTAGAATATGGCAATTTTTCTTAAATTTTTGGATGAGAAAAATTTTTAATACCGAAAATACCGGAAAATTCCGGTGAAAAAATACCAGAATTATTGCCGGAACCGGATAGTGAATAATACCGGGTTTCCCTACCGGAACCAGAATTCCGGTTGCACCCTGGTTGCCGATGAGCATAAAGTAACAACTTTGACTTTGAATTTTGTATATTTGCCTGTTACAGAATAAAATATACGTAACAATTTATATAAAGAGCATTGGTACAGCCTAAGCAGATGTCTAAGCCCAAATTAATCACATTACTGTGGGTATTATTTTACAATCTTGAAATCTTAAATTTAACCTTTCTTCTTGTATCCGGGGTCTGGTTCTGAGACTCTACCGGCAAAGAAATAGACCTTATGCCTGAGGCAAAAAGCTGGTCATTTGAAAATTCTAAGCTTAACAAAATTTTACGAACCAAAGTTTGTTGAATTTCTTTCACACTGTCCACCACAGCAGAGTCGAATTTAGCCAAAATACGGGTATACATAAACACATACACATAACTGCGTCTATCGACAATACATGTTTAATATGTGAAGGTTCAACTGAAATGAGCTCCACTGCAGGGTACAACAGGAGGGCTGTCTCCGGCTCCGGCAGAAAATCGACTTCCGGCTCTGGTAGCAGTTTTGCCGGAAGTGCCAGCAATTTGAGAAGTGAAATTTTGCATAGATTTGCAACGTCTATCTGGTTGGTGGGTTGCGTTTTAACCTTTGACACAATTTTGAGGAAAAATGCCGAGATTTCGTAAAAAAACAAGCGTAAAGCCAAACACGTCTGTTGGCTTCATGATCTGCGGCACATGCTTTGAGACGTTGACGATGCTTATGTTGCAACCACTTTGTTAACAGTTGATGTTAAAATCTGAAATTTTTACTGGGATATAAGCAAAAAATAACTTAAAACAATTTTGACAACGCAATAAAATAAGTATTGTCTTTAATGGTCTTTGAATAAAAGTTAATTTTATGCGGCTGTGTAGAATTGTTGAACCCCGTTCGGCTTTCGAAAATGAATTTTTCAATATTTGCCGTTCAAAATAACTAATGGTATTTCAATTTTGTTGCAATTGTTTTTTTACACCGAATGTTCGCAACTGAAAATTAGATGAAGCACTGTAGTTCACACAGGCTGATCCGAGACCGGACATACGGGTCTTTGCCACTAACATTAATTCAAAGTTGAAACCAAAATTTTTTGTTAAAATTTAGTATAGTTTTTACGCTTTTCGCTCGCAAGTTGTTTTTGCACTTATATCGTATCGGAGGTCTGGTCCTTCACGTCACAACTTTCTAAATCCGCCACTGAATGAATTTTGCCAACACTCAAACGCAAGCGTCAGGCAATTATGCAACTGCTTGACTGCATTTTTTAACGCGCCTGCTTTAGGTTTAATATTGTACTCCAAAAACCCCGTCGTTAAAAATTAAAATAACATCGCAAAGCCGAAAACAAAAAGAGAAAATTTTTGACACATTTACGCGACTGTAAAAGTGTAAAAAATTCCGACGTTCATCTTTTTTAAAAGCTCGACTTCAAGTTTTAAACCTCTCAAATTTCAAGCCGCTACCCGAATGTTTCCTGTTTATATGTGCGTTTTCCAGCTCATTTTTTCGAAGAATTTGCCTTTACATTGCTCGGAGAAGAGTTATTATTGCCAAATATTTTTACGGTATTTTTTCAAACTATGATATGTATAGTGTTTTTTCTGTAGTATGATTTTGTAGTTAAATAGTATTGATGTGTTGAAAACAGTTTAAGCCAACGTTTCAGGGCTGCACGCTACCCGCGGCGACCCGCGGGTAAAACGTGGGACGAGTAAGAAAATTATGACGCCGGGATACCAGCGGGTAAAGAATTTAAAAGCGCGAGTAAATATTTATTCATTACCCACCTAAAATTTTCATTAAACTACTAGAAACAAGATAATATAGAAATACTTGAATTTGCAAACTCTTTTTACCGTATGAGTGAAAAGTAGCTAGTAGGATCAATGCACAGTGAAATTATACACAATACTATTGAACCCAGAAGAAAAAATAAGAACGGGCAAAGGTGAGTAACAGTAAAGGAATTTTGAACAGGTAAAGGCGGGTAGCGAGAAAATAAATTTTGCGCGGATATATATACCCGCGGGCAAAAAATATAATTTCCGCGGGTAAAACGCAGCGCGCGTAAAAAACTATTACTCACATACACCTATGCTTATATTTAAAGGCGTAACAGTAGTATAGTCATATTTCTAAGCAAATCCTGAAAGTCTATCTCTCAACGTAAGGATAACCTTTAGCTATGTCCCGGTCTAAGCTTAAGCCTAAGTAAAGAAATGGTCTGAAAACAACTGGTACGCCTCTTAAAGTAACATTGGTCTAGTGGGAATATTTGAAGAGGTTGAGTAAGAGTACGCTAGCGGCGGCTCTGCATACATGTGAAAACATTGTGTTACGTAGGTATTTTAAATATGTCGGTGCCCTCAAATAATTATATTGTTTACTATGCCCCTAAGTTTTATTTCATATTGAAAACATTTTGTTTTCAAATCTAAAATATACAGCTCAATCAGGAATGTTTAATTCGCTTTTATTCCATCATTACGATTGTTTCCGTTGCAATATTTCACGATTTTATATAAGCAATTAAATATCCTTTGTAATGTAACAGTTCAAAAGCCTTGGTCTTAAAACTTGTAAAAAATTTCTTTATCCGTAAACCATATTCAACTTGGACGGGGCCAACAATACATACAATCTAAAAAATTGGTACGTTTTCTACGACTACCGTATGATTTATTTATCACGTTGGCAGTTTTGTCTACCATTCTTGTGCGCACACACAAAGACGCAAGCTTGTAATATTACTTTTGGAAAATCAAGACAGAGTAACACACAATACCTATTAAAAAGTGTCTATTTTTGCGCAATGGAAATATGTTGCCAAACCCGTGCACCCGGTTGCAAAATATTGGTTTGTAACTTTTATTAATCATATCGTATTTTTTGGTAGTAGCTATGTAATTTACGACACTATCTAAAAAATAGCTTCAAAAATCGACAACGACTACAAAACTGCAACGTCTCTTGTGCCAAAAGAAACTCATTAAGGTTTGTTGTGTACGCGGCGCGGCACGTTGTTTCTTTTGTTCTTGTCTCTTGCTGTGTGTCCCGATGAGAGTTTCACATATTGATTAGGCATAGTTGCAAAAGAGAAATTTATTTTTTGCCACGCTAGTATGGCTGTTGAAAAGAAAAGAGATCGATCGGACGGACCAGAGAATCAGCTGGGAAATGGTTGTTTCTTGGAATTTGCACTATAAAAATGATGTTCAAAGCAGGGTCGCAACAAAAAGGACGGTGAGGGGGACACCCGTAGGGACGTTTTTGCCAGCAGCCTGTTAATTTTTTTTTCGCATTGCCGTTTAGAAACAATTTACGTCTCTACGGCTCATGTAAAGATCAGGGGCGAAACGTTTTTCTGTGAGACTAGAAAAGAGTAAGCTTAAACGTTGGACTATTTTTTGCTTGGCTTAGGCTTAGGGATATGCTCATTCTTACGCTTATGCTAAGGTTTTGGCTTAGGCTTAGGCTTAGGTATATGCTTATAATAGTGTTCCGCCCCTGTTCTTTACATGGCATTCTCTACTAATAGAATTTTTTGACTGGCTATGGGGTTGTTTAGGGTGTGGAGCGATGTTGAATAAAAAATTGCAGAGAACGTGGCAACTGCTGGCAAAATTAATAATTCGGTATCAAAAAGATTAGGGTGTGCCGGCTAAAGAAATAAGACGTGTTTGGAATCAGTGTTTGGTAGTGTTATGTTTTACGTAGGATTTACGGACTGAGATTATACATTTTTTAAGCCTCTCATTTATTTCTTATATCTGTTTTGTGTTTTGTTGATTACAATGGCAAATTTTAGCAGAAAACGTATTTTGCAAAAAATTTTACTTGTTTTATTTTGTGAAGATTATAGTTGATGTTTACTCGGTTCAGTTTGTCATTGTGCATCGTGTATGCAAACTGCAAATGCCATATTTCCACCCTGAGTTTTGTATTAAAAAGCTAGCAACATATCAAAATTTATGAAGATATCGAGTTTAGTATTGGTTTAAAGGTCGTATTTGTATAGAATCGGTCTTGAACGAATTTTTTTCTAATGCGTATCCAATCCTATATCGCTAAAACTCACATTTCATATATATATTACTGTTAAAATTAGTAAATTTAACATCATCTTTACCTCTGGTTGTGGCAAAATTTGTTTGCCTACGGATCCGGTAATTTTCGTATTTGCCTACGATTTGACATAAAACCATCGGCTAAATTTGCGTGTATATAAATCAGAATATAATCAATTTTTGTTGGGATTGCAGGTTGTTCAAATTGTTTCGTAGTTTTGTGCTTTTTACAATGTGATAAATTTCACTAGGATTTTTCTGTTTTTGACATTCAACGATTCTCTGAAAATTTTACTGGAAACTAAAGTGGAAAAAATAAGCACATCGCGACTGTAATTTGTTACTGCTTTCTTAAATCAGCAATATGGGTTCTTCCCAGTGGCGGATCCAGGATCTCAAAATGGGGGAGCCAAAATTTCCCAGGTAATAAACTTATTTTTGGCGCATACTGTGTGTCCCAAATGATAGGGGATGAAATAAGACGGAGCTTATTATAAGCTGCTTATACTATTGTGTATAAAACAAAGAAATAAACAGCGTAGAACAGCAATTGACTCTCTATATAATTTTTGTCGGTGGCCCCCCATGGATCCGCCATCTTCCAAAATCTAAGCGCAACACTCGTGCTGCGCAGTTAATGAAGCGTTGGCTCATTTCACGCACAAGAATTTTTTTCGTAGCAGACACTAGTAATTTTGTTCCATCATACTTAATGCGGACCACTGGGAGTTTGGCTTAAACCGTTGTCGCCAAACGCCTAGCAACCTTGGTTCACAACAAAACAGGATATGGCCGCAGTCAGCATTATCGAGCATAGTGAAAACCGAAAATCTTTTTGTATTATACTGTAAAAACCAGCTGGTTATATATATTTGTGAAACATGTACATATATATACTTATTTTTTTGAAAGTTTCAAATAGATATATCCTTTAATGACCCTTGTATACGGGCCAAACACCTGGATCTACAATATATAAAAGTAAAACCACTACTACAGAGTTTCATTTTGTCACAATTTTTTGCCCAGTTTTACGCGCACTGGCCGCAGTTATTCAGTATAACAATGGTGTTGCAACGATTTCAAGTTTGACGGGTTTATCTTAATGTATAGGAACATTTCTTTGATCTCTAATATCGAGATTATATTGAAAAGTCTGTTAAAACTGCTATTTTTTCTTGTTTCTTCAGAAATTTACGGAAAAAGACATATCATCCAGCGTTCGTGTTATATACGCCCCTGTCGCATACGCTCAGGGTTGCCATTGACCTGAGAGCAGCATTCGCATTTTGTAGCCGTCCAGTCCAACCAGCCAGCCAGCAAGCCGGGTGGCCTGTTTCCACTCGTATCGGGTTTAGTTGTAGAATGGTTTTCGCCCTTTCGTTGGCAGCTTTTTTAACAACCGTATAGTTTTTTTCAAGGTCTTGACGAGAGTGCCTATACACAACTGAGCGTATACAAGCTCATTTCTCAAGAATGTCTTCTAAGAGTACACCCCCGTCCATACAGACGCATACTTTTGTATATACATTATATATACATATATGTATAATATATATGTATATATATCGTATGTGTTTATTGCTGTTAGCAGCTTATTCGCAACTATCGAAGATGTATTTATAGTGTTTCATGTGACACAAACTAGTACTCTCTGCAACTCTGCTGTCTTCACTTCAAAATGTTGGAGAACCAAGTGAGAGCAGTTTGGTTTGTTGCGTTTTAGTAGCAAATTGAGTACAAGTCCAAGAGTAGGAGCATCGAGAGAGAGAGAAAAAGAGCAGAAAAGTAGAAAAAAAACGCCCGCTACAAAATACTTACAAACCTGTAAGACATGCCATATGATAGTGAACTTATGTACGCAAAACCGTTTCACACTATATATACTTATAGTATCCGTATCGCTTGCATTGAATTTGTTGCCGGGGCAGAGGCGTTGACAAGAGTTCGTTTGGAGAGATGATAACGGATTGAAAGTTTTTTTTGTAAGCGAGCGTAGCGAATGAGAAAAATATTTGACCTTTGCAGGTGTATTACAGCTTGTAAAATTGTATTTTTCGAATGTTTCAAGAAATTTCCGAGTATAATCCGTGTATCCCTGTCTTGTATACGTCCACGTTCCGGAGTATAGCACCTAGGTCTCTTTGCATGCGACGCACAGCAGTGTAACAGAATATAATTTAGTTTCATTTTTAGTTTTGACTAACGAAGAAAAAAACATAACCCTTGGTACAAAAAATACTCTTTTGTTGTCGGCATTAAAAGAACGCCGATGATATAATTTTTTTGGTTGTGCTTGTGTGCGTACGACAGTAGTTGTGAAAGTCCAAAACCATGTATACAGGATGAGGGATATGAGGTATATCTTGTCCATCGAAATTTCATAAGATGACAGAACCAGGCTTAACGGATTGTAGGGGTCATAAAAAATTTTATTTTATATGAAACTGTACACGCTGTATATCCTTGCGGCACCCGTGGCGATAATGCGATAAACCTATTGGAGACAATCAGTTTTACGTGTCACTATCAGCTGTTGCAACTAGAGCGTTGTACCGGATGGAAAACGTGTCACGTACAACGATGGCAACGATTTGTATATAAAGTGGATACTCTAGTGTCCAGTGTTTAATATTTATAAAAAGCTTTATACAATATTGATTGTTTTAGGATAGTTGTTTGCTAGCTATGTGATTATACTGAACAACGTAATAGTTTGATATATTAAAAATGTAACTTATTTTAATGAAATTGAACCCATTTTGTAGTTAAAGTCTGAAATAATGGTGTCGTTAGAGAGTGTTTGAGCTGATTTTTCTGTCTTTATTTGGAATTGTAAGCGAGCACTCGATTTACTATACGCATAGGGTAACGTGTATATCATATATTACAATTTAGTGTTTGTATTTAAAGGCAAATACTACGGAATAATAAAGTGTATGCTTTACGAGCTTACGAGCTATGAAAGTTAGATACTGGTCATTTTTTATGCGTTCAATTTTCTAAGTGCAAAACAAGCATAATTGTTGCTAATTACTACTGTTTTAAATTAACACCAAAATGAAGTAAAATGTAAACTTTACGCAGCGGCAATTATATAATAGTAATGACGTGGTTATGTGCCTCCTGAATTTGCACCCCGGCTTCGTACCCAGTAGAAGTAAAATTCTTGGCAAAATATATAACGCCTTATCGGTAGGCCTTTTCCGCGCTCCACATTTAAGGTTTATGCTTTGACTTAGCCGTCGCAAAAAAATAATCCCTAAGCCTGTAGGGAAAATGTACAACCAAAATCTGTCAGTAATTAGAAAACTTTGAAACCATTGTAAAAAGGTTTTAATTTTGTTGCTTCATGATACAAATGACAAAACGACTGTTCACAGCTCTGTGAACAGGAAAATTTGACCGCTTATCGCTTGTTTGTCGTGGGTTAAATGATTAATGCTACGCTGCTATAGAACCTACGCGTGAAACTTAACCCATAGCAAAAAAATTACATAAAATGTGTACACACGCAATCTGGAAGACATGTAAAATTTATAAAAAAAATAATTGCAAAATTAACGTTTTTCAAGCAGAGAACAGTTTTGCTACGCCTGTTCCGTTTAAAAATCGAATTGGTATCGGCATTGTAGATGCCAATCAGTTGATTAATCAACTCTACTAGTGAATTAATTGGTTATGAGTTAATATCACAGTGTGCATTAATTCGTTCTGAGTTGAGTTGGTTCTCATCCTGAATAAAAGTTAATGTCGGGCGCGTCAATTAATTTTACTCAAAAGTTTAATCAATTCAGAATTCTGAGTTCTGAAAGACCTAATTTAGACTGAGTAATTCAATTCATTATGAATTAAAATCAACTCACTATGGGATTTACAGTGAGTATTACTGTGATAATTATTTCATTTTAGTTGCATGGAACATTTTTTCATTTCTCGTTTGTCTATTATAATTATTGTTTTCCGACACAATTATTCATAAAGCTTTCTGTGTCAAGCAAGGGTGGTGATAAGGGGGACGATGGGGCTCCCCCCATTTAGTACGAGCCGAAGAATTTTTTTTCGCCTAATTTGTAAGTTTCTGCCCGTGTTCTGAAAAACATGTGAAAACAATTTGCGCTTCGCGCATATTAACCAAGCGCAATGGCGGATCCATGGGGGGCCACTCCGGCGGTGGCCGCCCCCAACAGCATCACGACAAAAATTATATAGCAATTTTGTGACAATAGTTTGTGATTTGTGTGTGGGTCAAAAATAAGTTTATTACCGGTGAAATTTTGCCCCCCCCCCCCATTTTGAGATTCTGAATCCGCCACTGACTAAGCAACCTTTATGGTTGTATTTTCAACGTATAATCATCAACTGTGTTTCAAAGCACCTATGAAAAACGTAGGCTAACCGCAGTGTCTTGTTGGTTATCCCCAGCCGGCGTTTGCCCATGAATGGTTGAATTTTTAAAAATTCTTACATACTTGAACTTCTTCCTGCCTCCCGTTGTCAGTCAACGACCAAATAGGAATATTGGAAAAGTTAGTTTTTTAAGATCCCCCTAAAAGACCCAAAAAATTTAGAGAAATTATATACCATTTGACGCAGCCTGCGGAGATGAGTCCCATTGTGTTTATGTTTTGCACAGTCAAACCTCTGATTAACCAGTTATTGTCAAATAACTGATTTGACGCGCTGCCAACGATTTGAGACTACGCTAAATTAGTTATTTGACCATAATTCGTTAACCAATCGTCTAATTGTAGAGCATTGAACACTATTCCACTCAGCTCTGCAAGCTGTGTCGAATGATATATAGTTTGTAAAGGTTTTTGACAAAATTTTTTTGTGTCCCGTAAGAACCTTGGGTCCTCAAAAAATCAAATTTTTCAAAATTTCAAATTTAAGACCGCAATGATCAGGGGAGTTTGTGAAAACCTCAAATACGCAACAATTTTAAAAATAGAACCATTTTGGGTAAATGCAGGCTGTGGAAGAACGGCTTAAAATGTGCTCAGTATAAAAATATGATGATTATTATATCGAAAAGTCGTGCAGGCGCTGTTTTTACCAGTTTTTAATACGTTTGTCTTGTTTTTGCAACAATTGTTGCTAATTATGCGTGAAACGCCATTCATTATATCATTTTCCGTCAGTTTTAATGTGGGTAAACGCTGGTTGCACCTGTCGAGTTTTGAAATAAGTTTTTCCATCTAAAATTTCAACCGCTAAATATAGCTTTTCAACTGTTCGCTGGGCAATAAGGCAAGAAAAATATTTGTTGCCTCAGACTGCTATCTTGTGTAATTTTTGGTTGCAAAATTGAACGTTTTTAACTTAAAACTTAAACAATTATTATAATGGAAAAATTCTCAGTTAGTATCTATAACCCTTTAACTCATTGAGTATACTATGAACAAGTAAATACACGTAATATATTATGAGCAACCCAGACACTGTGAGCAGTGTTTAACAATTCTAACATATATGTGCAGTGCAAAATCTCTACAAGACGTGAGAGCCTTCTCGAGCTCGAGCGTCAAGCTCCTATAGCTGAGTGGTCATCGTAAACGCCTCTCACCCGAGAGACTGAGGATCGAATCTTACCTTGAAAGTGCATCTGATCTGAAATCGAAAATATTCATGTGAGAAAGCGTAAATGCAGTGGAGCTATAGGGAATGTATATATGAAATCGAAAATATTCATGTGAGAAAGAGTTAATACAGTGGAGCTATAGGGAATGTGTATACGACCGTCCAATTAAACCTGAATTTGTAGTTTGCAATTATCCGGCTCACAAAAGCCACGCAGTAAAGTTTGTTGGCATTTATTGATAGCATTTTTTATGTTTTACGGAGAAACAACATGTGTGTGATGTGTTTTTCTCATGGCAACATTATTTACGTTTCCAATGTACGACAAGTGCATTAATTCCACAGATGCTGTCGCAACAAAATAATCAGATCGGTGACCATGGCAAATTCGTGAATTACGACAAAACCAAAGACCCAACACCGAAGCATTGAGTGATTTAGAAAAGAAATCCAGATATACTTTAAAGTTACTATATTTATAGTCGGGTATTTTTGTGATCTATGGAAAATTTGTCTATCTATAAAATTAAAGCTGGAATACCTACCTCACATATCTATTTCGGGCAAGTTTCCAGTATACTTTGTTTAATACAATTTCATAGCTCATAAACGGGAATTTTCTATTAGACAATTTACATATAATTTTTTTGCATTTGTTAACACTTTTGCGCATTGCACAGTTCGTCGGTTAGTATACTACTAGCAATCCGTAGTTGCAGAACAAGTGCAACTCTCCTATTATACTGGGTTTTGGCCGATGTTCAAGAGTATTTGTTTTTAAAGCGGGAATGCTCATACGTATTTGGGCAGCGTTTGCTTTTGTATCATATCCATATATTTTGACGGCTAGCATTGATTAACATATTGATGTTAGCGCTAGCACACACAGCACACACATTAGGTATATCAGTTTTCTGATACTCATTTTTTGGTCTATTTTGCAAAATTCACTTCGACACGTTTTGAAGAATTACTGCGAACCTTAGTCTGCTACAACGCATTAAGATGTTGACGTAGCAAATCATGCAGCCACTTTGTGCAGTTGTCTCTGTTGCTGAAAAAGATGTCATTCAGGTGTGGTATTTAATTTTGACAAAAACATTAAAAACTGAATTAAAGTGTTTTAGTACGAATACCTGCCCATAAAACAGGCACACCCAGCACAGCATTTAATTGATAGCGCAAAACAAAGCATATCAGACTGCTTTTACATCATTTTTTTGGAATTGGTTCATTAAAACTGACGGATTGGGTGTCAGAAAATGTTGCAACTACCATTCAACAACTGTGAAACTTATATATGATTTTTGAGTTTATAAAGTTATTATTGTACGGTGGTTCTCAACGTTTCTGTTAAATTTGTATAGTAAATTTTATTTAAAACATCGAAAATATTGTATTAAATGTTTCCTTGCGCTGTTGTGGCGCCGTAAAAAACAAAATAACACGCAATTGTTGCCAATTAGTAAGCTTTGTGTATTTCGTAAAGCGTATTGATATAGTTCTAGTACTAGTCAATATTAGTGCAAATTTGTAACCATGAAATATTCTTCAGAAAACGTTTTAAGAATATGTTCTTATTTGCATATATATGCTGTCTCTTGTTTATAAACGAAACAATCATTACATCAGCTGGAACGCTGCCCACATATGGATGTGGGGATTTCTAGCTTTAATTATATTAGTATAAATCAGTGAATACATTTATAATCAGTAGTGGCTGATGAAGACAGTACCGGATCGAATATCATTTGACAATTATTTAGTTTCAAAAAAATTTCAACTGTTTTATAATTGCACCCTGCAGTGTAACCCAGCAAACACAGTGCTTCTCCAATTAAAATAAAACGAACCATTTAATTGTTAACGTTTTGCCAGTTGAACATTTTACATTTTGTTTAAAATCACAATTCCAAACATCTTAATATTTCCAGATGAGATGTGTTGGTATTCGGTTAACAGTTGCTAAACACTGCGCAATGCGTATAATTTTTGGCACATACAGTTTGCTTGCTCTCAATAGGAGCGCTCGGTTCTAAAAAGAATTGTAGTTAATAATTGAAAATGTATTCATTAACCATTTGCTGCATGAATATTTCGTATTTTATCTGAGATCTAAATTCCGCCTTGAAAGTGAATCAGTTTGTTATTGTTAAAGTTACAACTGTTAGCGCTAATTTTAGCGTTACAATTGCTGATGCATTAATGTTAGATTATACAATAACATCCCACAGGACTTAACCGTTTAATTTTTTGATGTGCGTAAAAATAGCCACGCTGTTTTGTGTTCAATATCTTTTGGGTTTGGCCAAAAGACAACAAAAAAGTCAAACCTTTTTCCTGTTTAGCGCATCATTCTTCTACGGATGTAGTAGATTTTGTTCAAAGTTTTGTGGCAACTTTTTGTACAGTTTGTGATACAAAAATAACTTATATTGATAGTAGTATATGAAATGAATTTTTCAGTCAAAACTGTATAAGCTGTTGCCTTTTACAACGATTGAAAACGGACATAAAGTGAACTTAAAAGTTCAGATAATCCTGGCGTATGCGCAGATAATATTCAGAGCTTTGTGTTGTTATTCATATTGAGAAAAGCTGAAACCAAAATTTTTTTTGGAAGCTAACATACTAGCTAAGTAATTAAACATCGACATTAACGGCAGGATTGTGTTGATTTACTCTACAAACGTTATGAAACCTTTTAGAGCTAAATCCTTTTTTGTCAATAACATTAATGAAAAACAAATTGCTGTCAACTGTGTGCAGGCGTTTAAGCTGCTAGCTTTAGTTATCTGTACAAAGCTTGAGGCTGATGCAAGCATGAATGAGGATAGAATATTTGATTTTTGTTTGCCATAGCTTTTAGTTAAATGTTAAATGCCCAAGTATGTTTTTCGATATTTCTTCAGCTTGGATTTATAAGGATTAGAAAATTTTTCATAATTCGGTGTTTCGTATTTTGCCTAACCATTCGCTGCTAAATTTTAAACCACGAAAGTTCATATTTGAGTATACACGAACAAATGTCTCAAATTTTAAATTGAAAATTTTTTCACTCAAATATGGCTCGTTTTTGTTGTTACCTTATAGAAGCGTAAAAATTAAATTGCATTGTATTAATTTTGCCTTTATTTATCGTACAGTTCAACTGTATATACAGAAAATCAAAACTGTGTTTTTATTTTTGTTCTGTTGATCTCGAAAGGTCGCGAAATGTTGAAACAAGCAAAGTAAGTGTTCCTATTTTGGAACATACATTTCACTGTGCTGTAGCATAAGCGCAGTCATGTCTTTGTGAACGTTTGCAATTATATCGGATTTTTGGCCAAGTTATAAAAATTCTAAGCTAATTCACGCATTCTTTACTACTTGACATTTTGCGTAATACAAAGTAGGGTTCTTATACACTACGCTCCGCAGCCGCCCGCACATTTAAGATTAACGATTAGGCTTTAGTCTAAGGCTCAGGCTTAGAGCTAGGCTCATTCTTAGGTACTGGCTTAGGCAAACCGTACGGGCTTAAATAAACCTTTTCTGTAATTTAAGCCTAAGCTACAAGTGTGTGAGTGAAGCGTACAACAGCCGTTAGTAGTATTAGTTTCGATATTTGTTCCAAATTTTATCGCTCACAATCGGAAAAGCTTTACGATTTATCAATTAGTGGCGATAAGGCGCTGAATAGCCAGAACTGTTGCTATTTCAGAACCTATTTGTAGGCTATGGCACATTGTTTTTGGTTTAATATGAATGCTTTTTCGCTAAACCTTGTCACTTTTTGCTTTTGCGATAGTTCGCGCACGTCAAGTCAAGCTTAATCAAATTCTTGACATCGATGTACCAGTTACAGAACTGGCTGGTTGTATTGTTTTATTACCAGCTGTAACCAAGGTAGTGCACAAAGAGGGGGGATAAAGTGAATGTAACACCATTTCAATTAAGTATTAAGCGAACGCAAAAAGCACACGATTACAGGGTTCAGAATAGTCTGCTTTATCCAAAGTGTGTAAAATTTTTACGTTTAAACCAGGCTATACGTTCCCTAAACGAACTCCTGGCGACGCTTATCGATGCAACATCTGTTAGTTTAGTCAAGGGGGGCGCCATGGGGGCTTAGCTACCCTGCAATGAAAAAATTCTGCCCCCCCTAGAAAAATTTCAACCTTGCATGTTTGTAAGTCTTTGAGAACCCTTGTATACCTCTCCTAAGGATTTTTTTAGCTCAAACTAGCAAGGTGAACTGGCTACGGGTCTACTACCAATATTCATGTTTCCAACTTTTTTTACACTATATATAATTTAAACTGAATTCGCAATGAAGTAATTAGAATAGTGAAGTGGTACAGTAATAGTCTAACCACATGGCCGCTAGACATGTTCTTTATCATAGATTAGTATGGGATATTCGAATATGAAATATATTATTTGGATATGTATCCGGAAAGAAATATATATCCGTATACTCTGTAAAAACTTAAACTTAATTTATAGCTTACTCAATTAAACTTGAATATCAGTTTAAGTAAAACTTAAATGGCTGGACGGACTAACTAAACTAGAATTTTAAGATTTACTTAAACTAACGTGTTTTTAAGTTTAACGCAAGTTTGAGCAAACTTATTTTTAGTTTAAGTAGCAAGTGCAGCTCAGAAATTATGTGTATCAAAGAGTTCGTTAAGTTTAGCTTAAACCGAAAACATAATTTTAATTGAGTCTAAACGTAAACCTATTTGTTAGTTTAGTTAATTTAGAAAGTTAGTCCAAGACTGCCGGATTAGCTTGAACTTAAACCAAGTTACTTAATTTAAGCTTTGAGAGAGTATCCGACTAAATATCCGCCAAAAATGCCGGATATTTGGGCGTGAAATAATATCCAATCCGGATATACATAAGTATTGCCCCACTTTCTATTTTGACCCTTCGTAACATCAAAAATCGATAATGAATATTTATACAAGAGTGTGCAACTTCTTAAAATACGCGTGGCAATCAAAGTCAAACTGTGTTCTTAATATTAGATCTATCAAATTTTATAGCTACTATAGTTATAGGGGAATGCTACGAGCCTAATATTAGCGATAATAAATCTATGTTGCAATTGCAAATGTCTACACGTTCATGTCTTCAAACAAAATGTGTCGACAGAAAACTAAACTAGTGGGATACGAAAAAAACATTTTTGAGGGGCGTGCAACTGTCAAACGTTCGTCATAGCAGTTTACGCCCGATTCGAAGGCGGGGTACTAGCTTAGTTCATTGGGAGGAAGACATTGGCGCCCAAGTTCCCCCAGCCTCTGGTGCGGACAACCACAACGCGAACACGACGACAAATACGGTGAAACAGGTTCCGGATTTTCGATATATTTGATAGCGTAATCAGTCACTTGTAACCGAGTCACGCGACATTTTGTACTTTTGAAAAGACGAAAAAAAATCATTCTAAAACATACAAATTGTCCCGTTCTACTCCAATCGCTCTTTCAAACACATCGGATAGTTTCAACTGTATTCCAAATTCAACTCTATATCCTATATCCGTATATATACGTGTTTACCAGGGATTGTATACAAAACGGGATGCGGGGATATATCTCTAGCTGAAATTTCCAGTATTAAGGTTCAAACAGGTACTTTTAAAAGGCTGTAGAATAAATAACCTGTAGAGGTAAAAAAAAAGTTATTTTTCGGCTCGTTTGCAAAAGCTTTTAGACTTGGGGATCCGTTTCTGAAATGAAATTCTGGCTGCGTTCCTGTTTTTATTTGCGCTTTGGTATAATGGTGAGTTTTTACTGAGTTTAACTTTAAAAGAAATCACCCACCCTCTGAGTTTTTTTAGTTTAATGTATTAGTGAAGACCTTTATTTTAGGGGAGCTAAGTTCATTTAGCCTGTTGTGATAATTTTTTGACAGGGGTTACAAATATGGAACCATTTGTTGTAAATGTATATGTTTTGAAAAGCTCTTGAGTTGTACCTCAATATTTTTGACAAGAATTATTCACACATGGCGCCCAGTGTTTAGCACCCAAAAATTACTGTTTGTATGTGATGAATCGCATGCAATTATCGGTTGCTAAAACACACATTTTGAAAGCGAAACCTGTATAGCGATGTCGTTAGAACTCTACGGTTCGTAAGTGGGGTGAGTAAAGAGTGGCAGCTTGAATGCCAGATTTAGAAATTTCTCACGGGGGGAAAGCTGCAAGACACGCATAATAGTCGAATAAAGCTCCCGAGCGGAACGAACGAGAGAAACCAAACGTAATTTTAGTATACACTAAATCTTAATACAAAATTTTGGTTTTGATCGCTGTTGGCAAAGTATGGCCTGATAGAGCCTACCCTTGCATCAACCAGTGGGCAGCTTGAAACACAAAAAAAACTACACCGGTTCGCCGTACAACAGATTTTAAATCACTTTTTTGCGTGTAAAGTGAGTACACTCGTGTACGAGGTAACCCCAGTTTAGGATAAGTGATCGATCCTAGGTACGAAATTTTTTGGCTTTTTTGGCGCGTGTGTCTTGAAGGTTTTGGGTGAACTTTGAAACCGATATTTTTTTTGTGGTACTTAAGAGCAAAATTGTAACCAATTTAAACAAAGTGACATACTCTACAACGCGGTAGAACCGGTCAAATGTAGCATGGTTTACAATTGTTGACTTGAACAGATTGACAACGGAGGTAACAGTGTGCGCTGTGTTCCTGGCTTAAAACGGCGCAGCCAAATGTGTGTTTTTTTTTCGTCGTTTACTTTCTCCGCTAATTTACTGCGTTTCAGAGTCACAGAGGCAATTATGCACGCGAACTAAAAATGCAATATTAACGGTGAAACAAAATAGATATAATATTAACAAGTCTGCCAGCTTTGCGCAATGCGCAAATGTAGCGAAAGCACCAAAAAATTTTCTTTGCAAACTTTTCTTTCATACAACACTCACGTATATTTCCCAAAATAATTGTAAACAGACAAAACAAAGTAACGCTGGAAAGTTGCCCAAAATACGTATGTGGGGCGTTTCAGCTTTAATATATAGATTTTTAGTTTTTAGCGACATTCTGTAGTGCACCTTTTTTGCTTGAACGTACGTTAAACTAAAAAATTGACTAACTTGAAAATGCGCTGCATGTTTTCGTACAATCACTAAACAGCCGAATGTTCTAAATGCCATGTGTTCAACAAAACACACTAATATGATGGTTTGTTAGCCAAGATCGTAACCAGCGCACATTTTTAGCTCGGAGGCTACAATTTTTTTGAGGATTTAGAAAGTGTTTCAATGACTTACAAGCAAGGTTGAAAATATTTTAGGGAGGCCAAAGTAGTTTTTCCGGCAAGGTCTGACTATACCTGTACCCACCGTTGGCTGCACGCCTGATAATAGCACAGACAGACAATGGATGAATGTTCAAAATGCTTATAGATATTGCGGCATTTAATGTAATACTTTTAACCAACACTTTGATAATTCGTGTTACTGTCAAACAGAACAATCAAACTTTTAGGATTTGTTATTAATAAAAAACCCTCTACTAAAATGAGTTAAAAGCATTTCCATATGCCAGACAGAAAACCAGCACCTCGTCTTGATGCATTTGTAGATCGAACGTTGTCGAATTCGTTAGGGGGGGGGGGTTGCCACTAAGGAACGACTAAAATCTTGGCTTTTAAAATAGAATTGATTGATGATGAAGTGTTCAGTACGGCAGTGTTCTGTACTGCATTTGCATTTTGGGGAACTGCAGTCGGCGCTGGTCCGCTTTTCAGTATGTCCATAATAAACTACATACAGTATATGCGTAAACTTGTGTGCTATTTCAGTGTATTGATGTTGACCAGAAAATTACATAGCTAGCTGAAAATTATATTTTATAACTATGACACCCGGGACCTGATCTGTTGTACATCGTAAAATTTCAACGGCATCTTTCGACCGAAGACTGCTGTTTGACATTTGATTTTTTGAAATGCAAAAGTATTTTAAGCCCTATTCACACGTGCAAGTTTTTGTATACTGTAGTGACCCGAATAAGAGGGGGAGTAATAAGACGGGGGCTTCCCATTTTGAGTCTTAATCAATAGGAGTGTGTATCCCTAATAAATGTCCGCAAGCGTGTAGACTTCCTAAACTCTAATGAGAGTCCATAAATGTCAATTATGCCTAATTGTAGCGCATAAAATGACTCCAGGACCAAATAAAGTTGAGTTCGAATCTTTAAAACGTACATAAGTTTTAAAAGTATAAACCTTGCATTATCGCTCAAGCTTTTAAAAACGTTTAATTCAACGAATAGTTTTGCAATACCGGATATATATATCAGTAACGAAGGACGGAAGAGGGCGGGCTGAAACTAACAGTCCGTAACCGAATAACAGGCGGGGTACGCTCTGGAGAGGCCAAATTTAGTATCAGTCCCCCTCTTATTCGGGTCACCACAGTAGACTTTATTGTTTTTAACTTGGAACAAAAAAAATACAAACGCAATGGGCAGCGTAATTCCTTTAAGTGACTATGAAGCGTGAATAAAAGCAAATTTTAACCAGCTTACAAATTGTACACTATAACTATTACTATTCAGTGATGCACATCAACTACGAGAGTAGGCAGATATTGTAATAATTCATGTTTAACTCGTCTTTTTAGCTGTTGAGGACAATAGAACAGCTTTCGATTTGAAACAGGTTACATAATAGGGTACTGTACTGACTCGAATAACCGGGGGGGGGGGTTGATATTTTATTTTGTTACTCCAGAGAGGAATCCATAGTTATTTGGTTACGGACTGATATTTTTTTAATTCACACTCATGTGAGTCGGTGGGATCCAACAGCGTTCTTTTTTTAATTTTTTTGGGCAGAACAGACTTGGTCGGAAGCATATTTGTTGATCGCCATGTCTGTTAAGATTTTCTGAATATAACATAGTTTATGTGGGTTATCTGAGTATTTTGATACATATTTGACAAGTCTAAGCCATTCTTCTGCATGGTCTGTTTTATGGACTTTGAACGTATGCGCTTTATTCACTTACGGACTCGTATTATAAATACAAACTCCTACTGATTGGGACGCAAAACTGGTACACCTCTTTTAATAGCCACCAGCTGGTATCTGGGTCACTACAGTTTATATCCAGGATTTGGTGCCATAAGCATTCTAGGTAATTCTGGTTCACTTGTAATTTTTGTAACATTTTCTGTTTGGCATTTGATGCGCAGATGGCTTTTTTACGCTTTGATTCCATCAGTAGTAGTCAAAGGCGAAAATTCGTCGATGCTACGAAAAAAGGGCTACATGTTAATTTGGCAAAAAAGTAATTTAAAGAGTTGCAAAAATTATTCCAACGGCCTTAAAGGTCTTAGGCCGCCCGCAGACTCTTTGTTGTACACTTTCTACCCACATTTATAATTTAAGGCTTAGGTTAAACTTCAGACATATGCCGTAAGTAAACACTAATACGCAAAGATTTAAACTTAGATATTTGGCTAGTAACGTAGAAATGTACCTATTCAGCTGCAAGCCTAAGCTGAACGCCAAAGATTGTATAAAGGGAACATTGTGCAAGCACTCATCCCCGTACAATTTTGCTCATGGTAAAATATTTAAAAAAATGGTTGATGTGAACTGATTTCGTTATTTGTTGTCATTCGAGCGAGAATAAATACTTTTATTTTTTACACCGAATACAACAATAGGCCAAATGTTAATGTTATGACAAACAATGTTCAATCAGCTGTACTGGCAAAACATATTTCTACACAGTGTTTTAATACAATAAAAAAGAACTCAACGCAAATTTTTGACAGATAATTTTCTATTTCCCGGACGTGTTTTACTGATTTTTGTGTCAAATTTGAACTTTTAGGGTTTGAGGCAGCTCGACTCGAATGGGAAGGGTGCGTACAAAGTTTAGCGGTTCTGGAAATATATCTTCATTCAAAATTTCGGAAGAAACAAATATTTTTAACAGGTTTTATTGATACGTTTGCATATAGGTTGTACGCACTCGAAATGAAATCTTGTCTACGCCTCTGACAGATTGGAGTGCTAAATTAGAGTCGTAGTCTAGATTTCATTTCGCAAGCGTACTGTATTGCCCGAATAAGAGGGGGAGGCGTAATAAGATGGGGGTCCCCATTTTGAGTCCGAATCAATTGGAGTCCGTATCCCTAATAAGAGTGTGTAAATATCAAATAACCCTAATTGTAGCGCATAAACGACTCCAGGACCAAATAACTTGAATTCGAAACTTTAAAGCGTGCTTAAATTTTAAAAGTACATTCCTAAGTATGACCTTGTATTATCGCTCAAGCTATTGACACACGACAAATAAACGGTTAATTCAACGGATAGTTGCAGTACCGGAGATATATCAGTAACGAAGGGTGGCGGAGCGTGGGTTAAAAATAAATAACAGTCTGTAAGCGAATAACAAGGGGGTGGGGTACCCTCTGGAGAGGCCAAATAAATATTAGTCCCCCCTCTTATTCGGGTCACTACAGTATAATCACGTCTAAATGCTTTTTGCGAGCGAACATAGCAGGCGAGAAAATTATTTTTTACTTATACCGGTTATTTTTTCCTTTTTTGACTGTCCGAAGTTGGATATATCTACCATCAGCCACTTGTGTACGACCCTGTGCAAAATATTATAACAAAACCTGCTACTACTATCTGCTGCATAATTGGTAGTCATTCAGTGTAGTTGCCATCTTCACTTAAGGTATGCAGTAAGTAACATTGTATCAGTCAGGAAGTCTGCGGAAACTTTCAACTGGAAGTACATCACAAAATTTTAGGATAGAGCCAGTTAGTAAACAAATTTAAAATACAGCTAACGTGCGGAATTTGAACAGCTCGGCGTACACAGTGTGTTTCATTCAGACAAGTATTCAGGATTATTTTAATCTCACGCGATGCAATCATACACGAATCGAAACAAAGATAAATTGAAGAATGTGTATGCAAATCACGATGATACCTAACACAATTTTCAATAAACCCCATAGAAACTTGAGCCAATGTTAACTTTGAGAGGCGTAACAGTAAATGAAGCGTATTCCTAAGCGTAAGCCTAAGCAAAAAATGTAATCTAGAATCTAATCGTACTCTTTTATAGAACCACCAAAAACCTGGACGCCCCTTAAACTAACATGGACCGAAATTCGGCTAAAACGTAGGTTTATGTTCGTCGAAGTAGCGTTTAAAACCATCAAAATATTATAATTAGCCTTCTGCTTTGATAACGCCCAATAGTTATCAACTGTAAATTTTATGAATTAAATATCTTTTATGTAAAAGATTGAAAAATGCAAAACTGTGACATAACGGCTTTATATTTATAGACTGCGGTAATTGATGCCGCTGATATGATCATTAAACTAATAGTATGTGTTCCCATTTGTTTTGACGCTGTGAACGCACCAGGTCATTCAGAAATTTCAACTTTACGGCGGTTTGTCTTGAATATACATACAGGTGATTAGGCTACGAGATTTGGTTAATCAAACAGCAACTTTATTTTGTGTAAATTTATAAAAATTAATGCGTTGTATTTTCGCGTGTAAAAAGCTGTTTTATGACATTTAGGATCACAACCACAAACCGGTATCCGGTTTAAGGTTTATACCGGATATTGGGGTCAGATAAATTTGTTTTGTAGCTGAATTAAAACTCGTTTTGTATTGCGTAAGAATGTATTGGGTCAAATACTTATTTGATCTGAAAGTTTATACAAGAATTTATAAAGAGTACGTGCCGCAAAACAGCTTAAAAATTTACAAGCAAGCTATTGTTTTCGTTGACAAAAAAATGTTTTGTGAAATGGTATATTCTTGCAGCATTTTTATTAGTATTGTTTGAACGGAGCGTTACTTAAAATAACGATTATACTGTATAAGTTTGACCAAGTTTGCCAGGTTAGTTTTTGTCTCACCGTCACAAGTGGTTTAGGGCTTAGACGGGTAAAATGTTGTCACATACATGCGTTCGTTCGTTTTGAAAAGTTTCGAATTACAATTAAGCGTCTATGATTAATACGCGAACCTCAACATTTTACTAAATTATTAAATATAGGTGGGGTTGCTTGGGACACATTTGCAAGGTATATGATTGTTAATTTATGAAACTAAACTCTGCTTGGTGTTGTGTAATATTTATGCAATCTGCGACAATTCGACACCCGACCGTCCTAAAACCTACAAATAAATGTAAGTATAATTTTAAGCCTAATCCTAAGCCTTAGCTTAAAAGCCTAAACTTAAGCATAATGATGGGCAACGAATTGCCGAGTCAATAAAATTTCGGATTACAAGTTGTCAGGGGACGAGATGCGCGGCGACGAATTGTCGCGATACCATTCTAATGTGCATCCAGTAACTCGGCTGGGTTTTTCAGGCAGTGTTGGAACTTAGTCAGTGGGTCATGGGTCATTTGTCCAAATTTATTGTTTTTGAGGAATCATGGACATTCCATTACTATCACTAATGCAATCAACGCCAAAATCCAGACAATGTTATGAACGAGTTGGTCATGATCGATCGTGGCTCACATGGGTATTGATGTTCCGGTTTTAATGTGCACTGGTGCAGAGTGTAATCGGATAGTAAAAATAACGGAAACGGATAGTGAAAAAAGTTTCAAAGATGTTTTATTTTTCTCACAACAGAATTGAGGCGTGCAAATATTCGCCGGAGTTTCCATTATTTAAAAAAATGGCGAATGCATGGCAATTTTCAAGAATTTGCCTGAATTTCGTAGTTTTTATTTCATTTCAAACAATTGCAGCATACCTGCAATAAAAAGTTGCGAGATACGTACTTATATTGGTTAACTAATTGTGAGGCTACACTAACCGAATCTTTGGCATTTCTATAGCGTAAACGGCAACGAACACCGATTTTTTTACCACAAAACTGAAACGAACATCTGGTTACACCGTAGTACTGGACTCTTTTCGGTGGCCGTGTTTGCCATGTTGGAAACGTGGCTATGAGCGGCTATAAGCTGAAATTTTTATTAATAGCATATATATATTTGCAATATTCAAACGCTTTTGAAATGACACAAGTTTTCCATTAACTACGCTGCGTTTAGCTTGAATTAACTTTTAGTCGAAATATGTCAAAACAATTCATCAGATTAATATGATCAATCAGTGTTAAGTTGGTTTGCATTCTACAAATATCTAAGGTGTAAAAATATTGTACAGACAGCAAATAAAAGACAATATGAACACATTTTTAGTGCTAATTGAGGCTTGACTGAGTTGTTTTCTACTACAGAAATTCACTGTAAATACTATTACAATTTCAGCCCGTTGACGAAAATATGTGTAGACCCTATCTTGGTGGTAGCTGTTGAAACAGTGAATATTGGGGTTTGGAATTAGCACAATTCCTGCATATGATGATGATGATGATTAATCGTGCTTTTGGGCCAATTTTGGGGTCTACAACTTCAGTAGTTTGTCAGTTTCAAAAGTTATTTTATTGCTAACTTGTGATAGTTGCTATATGCATTCGAGAATATGGACCCTCAAGTTAAAAATGTAAATTATGCTTTGGATGACGCGCGAACTGTTTGTAAGATTACCTGCATACCATATAATGTAATTGATTTATGGGAAAAATTGGCTGGCAACTCAGTTTCTTGCTGTCAAAACAGATTCAGCAGATAGTACCCTGGATCTTGTACACTTCCTCCATGCGCTTAGGATCAGGCTTAGGCTTCGTCCAGGTTGAGAGAAAGGTTTACCTATGTGTAAGTCTTAACTTAAGCATGAGCCTAAGCCGTTACCGTAATTTTATGTAAGGGAGAGTGCAGTGCCGGAGCAGGCAGTGATAGGGACTCCCTTCAACTCAAGTGTAGGGGCCCGCCAACTCGCGAGCGTAACGAGCGAGAAGCAAGACGGATTTTTGAGGTCACCTTTAGGGGTGGGCCCACCCGAATGGGGTATGGGGGTGGCTGCTCCGCCTTGAGTAAGCGAGTAAATGCCACTAAACTAATAAGCTTTTCGGATTCACTATCCAAGGCAGGAAGCATTTTTGACTTTAGCAACTAAAATATTTTTGGCTTTGGTCTCCACCAACCCAGCCATCTGAAAAGTTATCTGGTGTACGCAAGATATTGTAGATTTTCCAATATATTAATATGACATGAAGATTTTGATCTAACTTAGTACAACAAATAAGGTGTGCTTGTAATGCTTTAAACAAGTTGCCGACTTGCAGCGGTGGATCCACAAATTTGTAACGGAGGCGGGGGGGGGGGGGGCGGAAAGTATAGAAACGCAACTTTTACTGTGTATATAATATATACTATATTTGTGCCGATTTTCTGAGGGGGATTGTAAAAGGTAGAGACCTCACCATTTTATCACAAAAAATTGTCTGATGGGGGAGCGTACGATTCCTATGGACCGCCTTGTGCCTATTTCTATTTAATGCGATTTGAAATTCATTTTTAACCCTAAAAATTTATGTCTAAACTGTTTTTACTGTATGAATTTAAAGCATTCTTATTAAAATTTTCTACCGGATTTATAGTTTTGATAACATCACTGCCACAGTGACAGCAGCATCATGGCTGTACCCGAAATATAGGAGCATCTTCGGTCGTTTTGATACCTAAGCCAACCTCGGGGTGCTTGAGAGGGTAATCGCAAAGTGACCACGGATGCTAAACGTACTTTATATCGTGGACTCACACGGTCGAAAAACAGTGTTAAAGTACTTTCGTTCATTATGTAAGGTAATCAGTAAAAATCTTCACACAAGGATCTTGGTTAAACCAAACTTGCTTACCCCAAACGCAAGTCTTTGTGTCTATTTTGTGTTAATTCGAAGATAAATTTTGAAACGTTTCAAAATATGACAACAACGGTGGTCGTTAGGTCATTTTCGCTTTCAACCTATGATTCCGTTTTTGACTAATTGCGTCGAAAGTGTAAATTTGTTAATTCATGTTGCCGCCTCGTCATCTTTTCCCCTATTTAGCTAGAAAACACATTGTGAGCTTCAAATGAACCTTTTGTATCGCAACATTTGCGGAGTAGCGATACATTTCTGCGGTAGAAACACATCGCCCCCAGGCACGCATATTTGCCAGCAATTATTTCTTTCAAACTGATTAATAGAAAGAGTTTAGTTTTGTTACCGAATCCGACAAAAATCTCGATTGACGATATAACTTCCGTCAGACCAGCTATACAGCAAGGTATCAGTTACTTTTTTGGCGTTATTAAGCATTAAGCTTAACCAGGATTTCAGTTCGAAAAGGTATAACCTGAAGTCAAATTTATATGTACCTGTATCATCCGGAAAATAATTGCAATTATTGTTAAAATTGTTTCTTTTTTGTCGTTTCATAAATTTCAGCAGGGATATAATATACGCGTCTATCCCTCCTTTTGTATGCGCATCTTAAGTTGACTTTACGTGATACTGTAGTGACCCGAATAAGAGGGGGGACTAATATTTATCTGGCATCTCCAGAGGGTACCCCTTGTTGCTCGGTTACGGACTGTTATTAATTTTTAACCAGCCCTCCGCCCCCCTTGCTTACTGATATACGTCCGTTATTGCATCTATCCGTTGAATTAAACGTTTTTTGCCTTGCATCAAAACCTTGAGCGATAATGCAAGGTTATATTTTGGGATGTTACTTACTTTCAAAACTTAAATACGCTTTAAAGTTTCGAACTTAAGTTCATTCGGTCCTCTAGTCATTTATGCGCTAAAGTTAGAGATAATTGACCTTTATAGACTCTAATTAGGGTTTAGGGACTCTCTAATTAGGGTTTAGGGACTCTACCCGCTTACGGACTCTTATTAGGGATACGGACTCCTATTGATTTGGACTCAAAATGAGGACCCCCTCTTAGTACCCCCTCTCTTATTCGGGTCACTACAGTACGCTTTGACACATTCAATACCAAAAACACAGTGGTGTCATTAAGCATGTCTCAAATCACATGTTTCCCCAATTTGCTTTTTAACGTCAGTTTAAGCCCTGGTTCATTTGGTTAACAGACACTCTGGAGAGATAAAAGTTTTGCTAATACGCGGTAGTATTTAGTTTTCAGCTAATTATTTTACTTGAATATCTGAATATTCTGAAATAGGACTTGTTTCAAATTTGAAATCTAATAAACTGACCTATTACAGTGTAGTTGATTAACGGCAGATGCAGTGGCGCTCAAACGAAAATTATTATTGGAGGGGGTCAAAAACACATGACACGGTGTAAATAGATATACCGAACAAAATGTAATTAAGTATACGACACGCAGCTAATCCTGCTAACGGCAGTACTGGATCTAAATATATTTCAGATGGCGGCTGGTCGCTTGCAATCCTATAGTGAGGCTAACAAAATGTTGTGAGCGGAACGTGAGAGAAGTAAAACGCTATTTCAGTGATAATTACAAATACAAACGACTTTGTTTTTGTGTCGGTCCGATGGGAAGCCTGATCCCTGGAGGTTTCCTAAGATACGGTCTTATTTTAACTTTTTACAACCGGAGCGTAAAATCAGACGAGTCAAGATAGATAGAAGTAAGAATGAATTGTCGCGAACGAAGTGAGCGTAAAGCCAGACGCATTTTTTACGAAATGTAAAAAATACTAATCAAGTATATTAGTTATGGATGCTTTATTTTGAAAATAAATGAAAAAATTAAAAAACAAATTATACTTTTTCGTGTTTACCTCAATGAAAAAAATAGGTTCACCTATCCCAATTGTATCGATCCCTAAATAGACTTTGTGGATCGACTTCTACTTTAATATTTGGATTACAGTTGATACAAAAATATCGCCGCAGGTTAAATTTTTTAAGTGCCTTAACAGCAGGCACTACAGTTCAAAATAAGAGATTGCATACATAAATAGCACAAAAGCAAATTTCAGCAGACAAATGAAAAATTTCCTCTCCGGCATCAGAGTATTGAGGCTGTGTCCCCTCAAGTTCAGACTTTTTATATAAAGCCCTGCTCACACACGTGCAAGTTTTTGTTGCGAGAACTTGCAGCTGCAAATTGCACGCAGAACGTGCATTTTTTTCATCAGCCACTGAGAAAACGGCTGCAATAAATTCTGTGAACTTGCATCGTTGTTCACACATGCGAACTAAACTCCTAGCTACAACTTTTAATGAATTGTTTGCAGCTGCAGTTTTTCGAACAGGATTTTCGATAAAACTTGTAAGTGCAAAATGCAGCTGCAAGTTCCCGCAGCAAAACCTTGCACGTGTGCATACGGCTTAAGTAGCAGAGGAGCAATAAAAATGCTCCCTGCGTTACAATTTTTTAATCAAGAAAATTTTTCGGGGGTAAAATGGTAAGCAAAACTTTACAATTCTTCGCTGCCAATGACAGATATAGCATAAAGTAAAAATTGCGTATCATAACATTTGTCAACCCTACCCCCGCCGTCAGAAATTTCAGGATCCGTGTGTGTGATTGACAATCTTCCCCCTCAGGTGCAACGGTTATGCAATTTTCTCTACGGTCAGCCAAATGAAACTTTTTGTACAATTTATACATAAATCGTTCTGTTGTTCAATTTTCGAACCACAGATTTCATTCCAGTTTATGTTCCTATGTTTGGTAGACCCGAAATGTCCTACATTTGAGGTAAACGCTGATTTTATTTTCATATTGGGCTTTTTGCTATTTTTAAGTTCATTTCAATGCTCAACATTAGTATAATAACATAAACAATATATTTAGTTTAACCTTTTTGACCATAGTCGCCGCTTTTGAAACATTTAGCAACTCAGTAACCAATACTAACTGCGTTCGAAAACACGCGTCATTATTTTTAACCAATCGAAACTTAGCAGCGATTATGTAACCTTTTTGGTCAAATAGATTAGCCAATTACAGCTTTCATAGGTTCATTTTGGTCAACAGATCTCTGAGCCGCGACCTTTGCCAAGTACTGGTTATACTTAATTGTGTTTGTTTACTGTAATTCTTGCGTTGCGAACGCAATTTGTGGATGTGTCGATGGAACTTTGCCAGGATTACTTTGTTTCTAAGAGTAGGGTACCGAATGTAACTTACAACACTGCATTGTTTGGCTCAAGTTTAGTGCCAAATTGGCATAATTTCAAATAGATTTCAGAATTTGGCCAGAAGTAACAATGGTAATGTCGAATCTAGAATACTTAAATAGTATTGCTTTAAAACTATTCTTTAGAAAATTTGGTCACGTTAGCAATTTAAACACCTTATGTTGGTTTACATGATTTATAATCGCTGATAGTTGTAAATGACTTACAGAGACGTCAAGGACCAGAGATACAGGGAGGGCCTGAACTCCGTCAGAACCGGGCTTACGTCTGTCGCAGAAATTTGAACGGCATGGAAAATTTTTCGCAACGATGTGATGTAAAATGTAGTACTGTCTCGGTGTTACTTGAAGAATTGGAAATTGTATCTGTAGTTGTTCTAAATAGTAAAAGAAGATGTTGAAATACTTATTAAAAAAGTTAATTTTAAGGAGGGTAAATAGCAACCCATGTAAAGAAAAGGAGTCGGACATTTTCTGTCGGACTACAATAAAGTAATCTTAAGCTTTACGCTAATTTTGTTGCTTAACCTTAGGCTTAGAGATAAGCTCATTCATACGCTTTGGTTTAGGCTTAGCAATATGCTCATGCTACTGTTACGGCCGTGTTCCATACATTAGTCGTAACAGCTAACAAACCTGAATAATACGAGACAGTGTATAGCATACTTTTATGAAATTCAAGTTTGAGACGAGCTTTCGTACAAAATTTTTTGAGCGAATTAATTGTGTGGTGTTGTGTGTTATTTTGAAAACGAATTGTCTATTGTGGATTGATTGCTTGAATTTTAATGAGGCCACAGATATCATTCAAAATAAATGCTAGAACGGGTTCATTTCATTAAAATCTACGAATATATATATATATGTATATATGTATATATATTATCTATTATATATACCGTGATTTGATATAAAACACAAACTTAGTCTTTGTGTGTCGATTGCGGTCGCAAAAATTAATCTTGAAACGTTATAAGAGGTGGCGGAAATAGTGGATTAATGTAATTTAGGGTGCTGGAGAATTTTAATGCACTAGTAATTCCTTGTAAATGTTTCGTTTTAGTTTTAAAATCTAAATTCTAAGTTTAAGCTGTACCATATAGAGCCCTTCACAGTAATTTTGCAGTTCATGAATCGGTTTGAAAAGTTATAAAAAGCCGAGAAAAGCTACAACTCGAAACACAATATTCTCATCGTCTGCAGTGCGCACGATTAAACACTATTAATTATCTATTTTTTATATTTCGGTATGTTCACACACTTTTTAAAACAACGTGCCGAATTTGACTCCGGCGGATTGGAATTTTGACTCAGTTTGTGTAGTCAGGAAAAGCCTATTTCGGAGAGAGTTAATTTGACTCAGCGTTTTTTGCAGTGTAGACGTAGTTCTTTACGCAATCACTATTGATTCGGCGGAATTCTACTTCTTGCAACAAAATTCCACGTACGGCTTTTGTACAGAATTTTAATAAATTTTTAAATGTCGAAATTTCCCTGGCAAAATGCAATATGGAAAATAGATGGCGTGGGCCTCCCACAAACCACTGTTATGAAACTAGCATAGTTATATATAATAATGGAATAATTATAGCACTGCATTTCAGCGATTTTTATGTTTATTTCCATATTTTAATACAATTATTCTATCTTCTCGCCACTTTTACCTCTATTGAGTACAGATTTTACTTTCGAAATAAAAAAATGTCAAAACCGTGAGAAACTCATATTTTGATTTTGTTCCCGTTTCCCCCCATATTTGGCGGTCTGTTCTTTGGGGCAGTCACTTCACCCCGCTTCGCCGCACCCCAAGGGGCCGTACAGGTCCACACGCCCCACGTCCGTCTCTGTTTCCAAGTTCATGGCTATTCTATTACACAAGTCATTTAACAGTATGAGTGGTGCTATACTTTTCAAAATTTTTAATCTCTCGGCCCCATTTATAACCGTCCTCGACTACAATTATACCACCACCCTAAAGAGGAAATAATTTGTGCAGGGACAGTAACACAAATGCCGAATTGTAATACTCTTTGTTGCTATAGGATCCATGAATGTTTCAACTTGAGTTCAATTTTTTTTTGTTTCAGAATAATGCAAGTTAAACATTTAACTTTAAGTGCGTGGTTATATGATTAACTAAGCCGTATCGGCAGTAAATAATATTTCATGTAAACTTGTTGAATCTGCATTTATATCTTATTTGTGTCCGGCTAATTCGTTCATTCACATTTAAAAGTTTGTAATATTGTCTAATTTGTTGGTTTTTACCATCTCGTAGAATGAACAGAATTGCACATATTTGCTTATATATCATAATTAACGATCACAATCTTTTTTTTTGCGTATAACATTAATATTTAAATGTGAACTGTAATTACTGGCAACAAATAACAACGATGGCCAGTCTAAATATCGTCATATTAGAATTATTAAATATCCGTTTGGTTGAACGAAATTATTCCTTCCAAGTTTAAAAAGTGAAGCGTTTATATGCGTATCTTTCTAATTTTTGCTCTGAATGACAAATGTTCAAATTTAAAAATAAACTGGGTTACGCAGCGCCATTCGTGAAATAATTTAAATCTTAACTTTAACAAACAAAACCTGGTGTGGTAAAACTTTGAAATATTAATGAAATTCACTATCAATTTTGCGTAATTCGAAAAAAATGTTTAGCGCTCAGCTTACTCAAAAAGCGAACTGCAATGATAACAAGTTGCCCATTGTTCATCAAAACTCAGTTGCATTTGGTCATTTGTCAAACAGCAATCAAACAGGTCAACAAAACCAGCAATCCATAACGGGATTGGGCAACCAAAATCATTTAAAAGGCATCTGCAGCAGCAATATGCCGCCATCAAGTTGTAAACTCGAAAAGGTGTCACCATTTTCATGCCCAGTGAGCCATGTTGCATCGTTAAACGGATTACTTGGGCCAAGGGCCACATACGCAATATCCAGCAAAGCTGAGGTGAACAATTTCTGTAAACCCCAACACGGCCCAATGATTTGCTCTGGGACGCGTAATACATCGCCGCCAGGGCAACTGTGTTCACCGATCCAGTATCCAAACATTACTGCGATTTCGAGCCTTCAACTGCCATTGTTTTCGCCAAACATTGTCGAAGACAACATCCCATTGTCGCAGACAAACGGGCAGCTTCCTGCAATAAATTCACAAATCAAATATCCGTACGGAGCAGTACCATCAGCGCAGGATACGGCCAAAATCTCAAACAATTACAATATTACCATGACTAATGGAGTCTTGCCACATCAGACATTGCTACAACCGATCATAAACGCAACGCAAAAGTTGCATACGGAACAACATCATCATCATCAACAACAACAACAACCACAACAACAACAACAACCACAGCAACAACAACAACAACAACAACCACAACAACAACAACCACAACAACAACAACAACAACAACAACAACAACAACAACAACAACAACAACAACAACCACAACAACAACGACCACAACAACAACAACAGCCACAACAACAACAACAACAACAACAACGACCACAACAACAACAACAGCCACAACAACAACAACAACAACAACAACAACCACAACAGCAACAACAACCAGTGCAACAAAAACAGGACTGCCGCTTGCAGTACCAAAATCAGCAGTCGCAAATAGAACAATTCATTCAAAATGCGATGTTGCAGATGCAACTATCGCAATCGCCGGCAAAATTGACAAACAATTTATCAAGCGAAATTTTGAAGCAAATTTCTAAGGCAGTCGGAATTACTGATTCGTCGATATTGCAACATTTCAACGGAATACTTGACGATGTTCGGTACTTACAGCAACAGCAACTTCAGCATCATTATAATCAGCAACCACAGCAGCAGCAGCAACAACAACAACAACAACAACAACAACAACAACAACAACAACAACAACAACAACAACAACAACAACAACAACAACAACAACAACAACAACAACAACAACAACAACAACAACAACAACAACAACAACAACAACAACCACCACCACCACAACAACAACAACAACAACAACAACCACCACCACAACAACAACAACAACCGCAACAACAACAACAACAGCAACAACAACCACAACAACTGCACCAACAGCCGCAACAAGATCATCAACTGCAACAACGAAAACAACAGGAAGTCCAACAGCACAAATTTGAACATTTGCAAACCGAATTACAAACAAAGAAAGATTCAAGCCTGAAATCACCAGAAATTTTCAAACAAAATGGAAACTTTTCCGTTCCGACTGCATTGAATACTGAAAATAACGTTTCGGTTACAACTGTAAATAACAACCATCTTAAACGATCCATCAGCGATGGCGCAGACTGCCAAACGATGATAAATGGCGAATCAAAGAAGCTGAAACTGTGGCCTGGAGCTAGAGAATACAGTGGACAAAATTTATTCAGCACAAACAGCGCCACCGGTAGTTGCGTTCGGCCGACTGATCCCGTAAATTACAAAAGTTTTGCTCCAAACAGTATTCGAGCAGCATTAAAAGACAAATCTGACACGTCGACGATTTTGAAATCCCCAGCAGCAACGCCAACTTATCCAGGAATGAATCATTTGAGCGATTCTAAAATACTTCCATTTTTTCAAAACCACCACCACCCGACGTCGTCGTTCCTTCTTCCATCCCTGCTCCAGTTTGATCCAGCTACAATTTGGGACGCGTCCGTAAGCAAACTGGCAGCGTTGGCATTACAAAATTTTCAAACGCAACTGTCCTCGCCGTATGGTTCAACAATAGATAAACGATCAGAATTTGTAAAACCATTACTACATCAACCATATTTTCAGCATTTAAATTTGCATTCAAATTCAAGTACAAATCAACCAGTGCCACCGCTCGTGTCCCAGTATTGCCAAAACCGCGGACCCAATGCGTCGTTAAAATTATCGCCATCTTCTTACCAAAACACAACCGTTGGAATCAATTCATTGTCGCAACCTCAAACCTTACGTACCGCTAGCAAATTACAATGCGCTAGCTCTGGTCCGACCTATAGCTGTCCCACTTGCCAACAACTTCAAAGAAATGCGAATGGTATCACTCAGAATAGCTATCCGATTTCTACTGACAAACATTATTTGAATTTATCTCGAAATTTGAGTTCAGCCGGACATTTGATTTCAGCAGGCTCTGGCGGAAACACAATGACATCGGAAGGTTCACAGACATGGCCTAAAAGTGAACATGGCCAGCATTGTAATTCATATTTTAGGCGAGGGACAATTATTCGGTTGGCAAACCAACACCTGAAACCAGTTGAACTTTTGACGACTGAAGATTTTCAACGAAGTGCGAGCGTCAATCGGCGATTTAAAGTTGACGCATCAACTGTGGTCAAAATTGTCGAAAAATCACACGATGCTGTTTTGATCAGTTTGACTGTTGGTGATCGTAAAGTAAAGGTGAGACGAAGTATTTTGTAACAAGTAATTTATTTAAACACAAGCCCGTAGCCAACTCGTTTCGCTAGGGGAGGGGCTAAAAAACTTTCAGTAGATGCCTGCAACGGATTTCAATTTCGGTTTTCTAACTTAAGTCTGTTTTTTGACTTAACTCCAAAATTGACTAAGTTATGAGTCGACTTTGACACACGTCTCTGTAGCTTAGCTATTATTTTATATTTGGTAATTGCCAATTGTCAACAAAAAGCAAAGATTCACGTAATATTTCTACTAGTGACACAATAGGTGGAGGTTTCAAAATTTTACACATTAGTTCTTTAACTTTTTTAATTAAATTTAAAACGTAATGTGTTCGTCTCGATTTTATTTTAGCTTATGTTAAATAAGACTGCCACAAGTGAAGCGTTGTTTTCGCTGCTGGAAAAAATTTTCACCGCCCGTAACGACCTAATTGCAGTCTTTTATATTGCAACTGTTTTGCCTACCGATTTCTGGCCAAGTACGCGGTTACAGGGTCGTCAGATGTGTAATTGGACAGCCGTGCCAAAATAAACGGTGTCGCTGACACTTTTAACCGTTCGCCAAAACTAACGTTTTGTATTGTAATGTAAAACATTTACTGCAGAAAATACGCTGGCTTTTCGTTTGCTTCGGTAGTGAGTTTTTTTAAACTACTCTATAGAAGCCGCTATAACCATCTTCATACCGCCCATCAGGCTGGATTCGAGCTAAAGGGCTATATGATATGAACAATAATCGTAAATCAAAAAATCTTCGCAGCTTCGGTGCCCTCTTATATTATAGGTCGTATTAGCATTCAACTGGATGGCTGTCTTTGTTTCATAGGTCCTTTACACCAGTCTGTTCAGTTCCAAACTGGGCTGTGTGTATTCGTGTACTTCAAATCTTACTTTTCACGTTCTAGGTCAGGTTTACACCGTCAATCTAGGAATCGTATTCCCCATCGGAACCAAACAAATAAAAATTTGCATAGCTGTTATGCATGCTGCAATTGCACCTGGCTTATCGCACGCGAGTTTTTACTCTTCATTTCATTTGACTCTTGATTGCGTCACACTTAACTTTTCTCGTATTTTTTGTTTTTAATTGTATCATTTTTCCTACATTCCGACATTATTAAAATAGACATTAGTCGGGCCGATATTCTCAATGCGTATAGCACCTATCATCAGTTTGCGATAGGTTTTCAAACTGACGAACATCTTCAAATGCAGATCGTATAATTGGTGCAGAAGTACGGCAAATCAGACGCGAACAATGTGCTGAATTTCGAATCAGACCATTCGCTGGCTCCAAAGTTACACGACCTATCATCAACTGGTGATAGGTGCTGCACACATTTGAGAGTACAGGGCTCTGAGCTAAAGACTAAAGTATGTTTTAGTCGTGTTTGTTTATATCACCCCAGAAACTGAATTGCGTTCAAACCAGTGTCAACCACCGGTAACGGATTTATTTTGATTTGAGACAGGTCATTAGTATTGAAAATCGGTCTTGATAACATTTTTTGATCAGGAAATATTTTATACAGTCATCGTCAGTATTAAAAACAATGTTTCCAAACGAGTGCAATTATTAATCAAAAACATAAACGATTGCAAATATATCATATTGTTTCCAACCGGAATGTTTGTTTTGGTTGCACCAAATCCTAATTTGACGTTCTTATGACGAATTGTGATTGGATACAACTATCGACCAATCATAGCATAGATAGCATTGTCCTGACGGTTTGCAGCGGATAAAACAATACTACAAAAAATAGCGTCCAATTTTCCTAAAAATTTTCGAGCTTTCGTAAAAAATGTCAATTTTCGTCAAAATAAACACAAATTCAAAATCTGAAATTGTTCGTATAAAATCAGAAAATTATATTCTCAGTTGAAAAAATATATTAATTTTTAGTTTAATGTCTCCTGGTGATTCAATTGACTACAGTAGGACATTGCAACGATTGCAATGCCTTTCACTCAGTTTTTTTTTCAATATAATTGTTCACTTAGTATCACTGACAAAAATAGACCGCGGTCTTAATTGTTCTCTGTGACGAGGGACAGGTAAGCGAACCAATAAACCTTTGATAAATTACCCTTGTTGCATTTGTGGTACGGCCTGTGGGTCGTGAACTTTACCTAAAAATATTTGTAGTATATTATGAAATGTTGGTTTTTGAAATATTACACACCACTAAATGGTACAATGGCATCAAGAGTAGTGAACAGAAAAAAATGATTAGTGTGTGTGCTTTTGTGGGTCGAAAGTCAAAAACCGAACAGTTTCGAGGGTGCGGCGCTGGGTACTGACCTAATTTTAAAAATTTAAACTACCGTCAAAATTGATCTATGCCTGGGTCTACTAGGTACTATAATTGTACAAATATGAGTATACGTATTTGTTGAGTAATGTACCGGTGCATACCAGTGCTTAACTCTGGATTGCTAGTAAAGCCTGTTGGACTGAAGGGGCCAAGTTATGATTAAATTATGTTGCAATGATAGTTTGCTCACCGTAAGATAATTCTAAGCTGTTGCCATTATACAAATGGAACTGGTTTAAAACTAAAAATAAAACTCATTAATGAAATAAAACATACTTTTGTCACATTTAACTTGGAGGCAGAATAATTTTCATTGCAAACCTGGAACAAATCACCTGAATTACCTATAATCCAAATTATGAAGCCAAAGCAATTATATATTTTTAAGTGTTGTGCGAGAACGTATTATTAAACGTCAACTATTAACATCGGTTTTGCAACTTCAAAAGTAATTAACACAGATTTTGTAATTTAAATAGAACCTAAGAGGTAAAACAAATTTTAAATTTAATGGTAACTTAGAGGTAACACAGATTTGAAATTAAATGGAATCTATAAAAGATCATTGCGCATATGAAGTCAAGTATTTACGCACCCACTTAAGCAACGTATTCTACACAATTAAATTTGAATATTTATTGGATAATTTCAGATGAAATAGCGATTTTTTGAGATATTTTACGTTCTAAAGTCCCAGTAAAGATACAATACACACAGTCTGCTTAATAGCACGCATTTGCAAATGCCAAACAGTATTTGACCAACTTCTAAACGCTGATTACTCAGCCAATTAAGACAAAAATATAGTGTTTTAATTTGTATATACTACATCCATTCGTTTGAGTTAAACTTCAAAGCGGAATCTAGGCTCGCCGTTGCAAACTTAAGTCTGGCCCGTAGTTAGCTCATCTTGCTTGAAGGGCTTAAAATGTTTCAAGAGGGGCATACAAGGGTTTTCAATGTCTTATAAGCAAAGTTGAAAATTTTCTAGGGGTGCCAAAATTTTTCAAGGGGGTGCTAAGCCCCTCCCCCCTGCATCCCCATTGGCTACGGACCCGACACAAGTATGTCCATTCGCATTTTTTTTCACAATAGTTAGTTTTAAGGCTCTAATTCAAAATCATTTCATCGGACCTGTTTAGTGATTTTGGTTTTTCTGTTTGTTTTTAGTTCAGTGTCGCAGCACACACCGGACATCCGTTCTTTGTCGTTGGTCGCGGATGGTCTTCTTACGATCCAGCGCAGTCAATGACAATCTACAATTTGACGTGCCATAAGCTAACAGTGGGTGATGTTTGCATGTCGCTTACACATCGAAATGACACTTCAAGCTTGAAGTCTAAAATTCAAACCGCCGTTAAAATGGAACCAAACTCAAAATTTAAATTGGCCCAAAGTACTGATCTGAGCGGGTCAAAGGCGCAGCAGTTGCCTTTGTGTCCAAGTAATCCGGAGTTGTATGGATCACATCATTCAATACCGATGACGCCATTCATTTTGGGGAGACCCCTCATTGACAATTATGCCCCTTCTGTACAACCGATTCGATCGAAGCCAAACGTTTGGTACGCGAAGCCTCCTAAGAGTTGGCCCTCGCACCAAAAATGGTTTCTATACCCCGAACGCCGGCAACGACATTCGGTTGATGGCAACATTTTCAATAACGGATTTTCCGACACCTCGTCGACCAGTTTAAAACCACCTGACGTCAATTCAACTCAAACGCATGAAAGCATCATTCAAAAAACATCAAATACACCTATCAGAGGATATTTTGGCGCAAAATTCAGTCCACAGGGCGAAGAATCACACGAAAAGATGATGCGAGGGTCAGACTTTGTGCCAGTGAGCCGCATCTGTCAAAGTTCTGGTCCAACGAATAGCGCAGACTCTCCGTTGTTCAGTTGCTCACCTAAATCTTATCGCTCTCAACCAGGAGGAGAACTGCCGTGCCACTCGGCAGCTGCGCTTCCCAATACCAAACAACTCAGTAAGCCATACGCAGGGACCGATTTGGTACAAAGCAACTTTGCTGGGGTCATTGGCGAACTCGAACCAAAGAAAAGATCGGAAACATCTCAAAATGGATTCGTACAAAATGGATATGGTGGAATAACTTGTAAAGCCAGCTACAATCATGCCGCCTCGGACGGTGAAAACAACTCAATGTACAGCAGTGAAAACAGCGCCAATTTTCAGCTAAACGAATCAAGCCAGGAAAAATTTATTTATCACAACAGCAATGGAACCTGTTGCGACAGTGGCGATAGTGATGATGATGATGATGATGATAACAGTGATTTGGACGTTGTTTCATTGGAACCTGTGGTAAAGCGACGCCGTGGTAAGCAGAATTCTACTAGCAGTCGTCAGGCTAACGAACATTCGGGTCAAAACCAAATTCGCAGTCCTGAGATGAAACTGAAAAGTAACACGCAAACCGACACGGATACCAACAATAACACCAGATTGGTGGAAATCCAAAGCGTGGCGGAGAAAAAAGTTGTTCAGCAACAACTTGTAATCAGCAATTCCAAATTGAACCAGTTTGTCAAACCAATTTTGACCATTTCAAAATCAAATCAAAGAAATCACATTTGCGACAACGGAACAGAGAAAAGACGCAGTGAAGAAATATTTAATGGAGCAAACGATGCGCTGAACCACAGCACCGCTGGTACGCAAGATGATTCTGTGTTGCTATCACTGGGAAAAGGCAACGTTTTGAAATCAAACAACACAAATAATCGACAACGAGAAGCGGATAACATCCACGATACAGCTGTGTACGAGGGCAAAATTCCAAAAATCAAACGAAAAGAGAATGTATTCGCTAAAAAAGCAGCAAAATATGTTACGCACAAGCTTTCAGAACAAAATCAGTTCAGTGTTCGAATGGAACATAGTGATGTTCCTGGAGGAACACCTTATGATGGAAGACGATGGTCATTTTCTTGAGCGGCTGTTAGGTTTTGTTTGACCTGGAACATGTTTGCATAGATTATTACTATGGGTTGCTTATACCCATTTGAAGGGGTCACAAATTAATGTTTCGACTCAAAGCTGCTCGCGGCATACTATAAAGCGATTTTTGCTGAGAAAAAAGCTTCACACAAGACATTAGCGAATTTTGGCGAAGCTCCTGGAACAAGAAGTATATTGGAAGTGTTAGAACGAAAAGTATGACCGTTTATTGCTATTAAACCTACGCTCGTATAACAAAATAAACTCAAATTGAATTAATTTTCATGCTGTGAATTTCGACACCGTTCGTTGTAGTGCCATCGTCTCACAGTCTCACAACGCAATTTTTGTTTCGATTTTATGGAATGTTTTTCCGACAAGGGTCATTTAGGTACCGGTGATCTTGGAAGATATGGGTTGATTTATACCGGTGTTGACTTAACGAAATGCTGAGGCATTTCAGGGTTCACAATTTTGCCATCAAAATGAATGTATCGTTTATGCGCTGAATGTCGCTTTTAAAATATCTTATGAAATGTACATTTTTATGTTTATTTCCATTTTTGAAAATACCCGTAATTTTGTAAATTGTGTATAGAATTTGATTGTATTCGATGTCTTCCTTACAAAGAGACTAATTAAGCTTTTTTAATTAAATTCAAAAAGTTTGAATTTTGCTTTCGATCGAGCTAAAAAGTTGAAATTTTCCATACACCAAAATTCGTATATAACACCATTCATTCACTCGTTAGCGATAGTTTTATCAAACAGACGAAATACCGCAATTGCGGATCTTAAAATTGACACAGACGTAGTAGAATAGGTCAAACGTGTAAAATGTACCGAATTTTGAACCTCACGATACGTTCAGCTGGTAATAGCGCTATACAGATTGGAAAATACGGGCGCTAGTCGTACAGTATATAAGCCGTAGTGCCGTACATTTAACCTTTAAGCATGCAAAGGCTAGGGCGCTTTAACTTAGAGTGTTTGGCCTATGGAAAAATTAGGGCGGTACGTTTTTCTGCGGAACTGCAATTGAGTATTAAGATTAAGCTTTAGACTAAATTTTTTGCTTGGGCTTTGGCTTAGGTGTAAGCTTATTCTTTGCTTACGCTTACGCTTACGCTTAGGCTTAGGCTTAGGGATATGCTTATACTATTGTATACGCTGGGCGAAGGTTTTTGACTTAATTCTTGCGCATTTATACTATGAAAACCTTGGATGAATTTTACTTTTATTTTGTGTTTTACAGCAATTATTATGAATAGTCGATTTTTTAATAATTGATTCGGGTATACTGTTATTCGGATGCATTGTGTACTCATTGCGTTATTGCAGCTTTGTATTTTGAGAATGTGTTAAGTTTTTCGTTATTTTAGGTAATAATTGAGTTTAACTTTTGTTTTATAAATTTCAGGTTGTTGCTGGCGTTTAATTGGATCAAGCGATAGTTTAAAACTGGTAAATCGAGTTATGTTTTTACTTTAAAATATTGTTTCTGCTATATGTTATCATGTTGTACATTTTGTGATTTTAATATTCGCCAATTCTACAATTCACTCTCATTGTAGTAGCTACCCATAAATATACTTCAGTTTTTGATATTTTTTGAGTTTTTAACTTTCGGAATTTATTATTTTCTGGCCTTACATGCCTGCTGGTAGTTAGTGATTATTGCGTTTGTGATTGCTGTGGATCAAATCTAATATCAGATAGTAAAAGTAAGAGTGTGAAAACAATTTGTAATCCGGATTTAAACAATTAACTTTTTAGAATGTACCTAAATCAGTTAAAATATTCGGAAATTTTTGAAACCGTCACAGAAGCCTTGTTCTCCTCGGTCTACAGCTTTAACTAATACTGTTGTTAGCAACTGCTGTATCAAACCATTAATGAAAAAATTGTAACACTTTGTGAAGTTTAAATTTAGTCATTCGGTACAGAAAACGTTTATAGAAACCGTAATTCGGTTAACACCATTTTTACCTATAATACATTTATACTACAAAGTGTCTGTATAATCTTGTGATTGTTTATCTAAGTCATCGGATCTAAGTCATTTTTGAATGTTGGTCCGTAACCAGGTCAGCGTCATATTGAGTAAAACAACTTGTGCAGAACTCCTCAGTAGCGGTGACAATGAGGAGATGAAGATTATTTTTGAGGTAAAACAACATTTCGCACTACCTGCGCTGGTGCGATTGAAAGTTTTACATGACATATATTTAAACTTGTGCTCGAAAACATTTGACTCATATTCACAACTTTACAAGTGATAAGATTGAGCACTTAATATATGGGTGGTTGATGCTGATATTTTTCGACGCTAAACTGGTTCACAGGGCAAAACTAATACGCATGTGTACCGCTGCATTTATTGTTGTTTGCGTATTCATCACTATGTGTATGTATATGTATCCGGTAAAATTTTGACACATTATCTTACCCATAGTAATCACTACGTATTGCACCAGACCGAATCAAAAGTGTTTTGGTTGGTCCTAAAACAAATTTGTTATATTACATTTTAGTTCAAATTTTTAAACAAAGTTCCTTTACGGGTAAATGTAACAGTTAGTTTGACTCATTATTTTTCTGGTTAATAACCAAAATTTTTTTCGCCGTATTTGAAGTAGTAAATGCTGTTAAGCCTTATGCATAGTTTGGAAATTATTAATAAGTACACCGACACCGATTTTTACTGATTCGCTGGCTCTTGTACTTTCTTTAACATGTACGCTTAGGCTTTGGGTTTAAAAAACACATACATATGCCTATGCCCAAGCCTATAAGCCTATGTGTAACCCTACGCTTATATCCTGACGCGTACGCCTAAGCCTAAGCCTACGGTTACAAATACATCAACATATAAGCGACTCTGTCATCTTTACGTTTCATATTGGAAACATATATGTTATCGTTGGCTTTGATTTTGCATTTGATTAATATCCATTCGATGTTTGTCTTTTTTCGATTTCATGGTAAAAATTGTATTAATAAGTTTATAAGCTTTTCTTTTTGCAGCATTTCCTACTCCAGAAAAGTACTTCGCAAAATACTGTGAACAATTTGATTCTAACATGGTTTTCGTTTTTCAGGCTGCGCATACCAACATTATTATAACTTTACTTTGCTATGACTTGCCCAAAAATTAAGGTTAAGCGTTAAATAATGTTTTCCATGCTGAACAAGTTGAATGTTTAATAGTTTGCTATTTATTTAAAAATTACCTACTTAAGTTTGATTGGTAACGCGTGCTGCGCATATATATTGAGTATACTGGTATTATATATTCGGTCGGTAACCAAAATTAAGGAACTAGACCATAAGGGTAGTAAATGTCGAATTACCGTTAGTATAGCTCTTAAATCCAAAATTCGTGAACGTTTAACATTGACGTAGGCAGGATTTCATATCGTTAGGGAAAAAATTCATGTAACCAGTTGTGCGAGCGAGCCAAGGTACTTTTTTAAACATTAAAGCATGTTAAATACGCTATTTTTGTGTCTCTCCAAAAATGATGCGAAGACTTAGACGAGGTTTCGTTAGGCCCACAAATTTTGAAACCGGAATAAAGTTACGCTAAGAAAATTTATATTGGGCATACAAAGGCACATTAAGGTTTTCATGATGCCATGACGTTTTGCAAGCTGCTATGTGTTTGTTTTTTATTATGCTTGTTCTTGTACATATTCGTCTACTCATTTATATTGCCAATATAAACATTGTTGATATTTAATGCTTTCGGTTACTAAAATTTAACTAAGAACGTGCAGGAATGCCTAAATATGCTTGGTCATGTGTATAGAATACTCTGAAAGATCTTTACAATGACAGACCTCAGCTTTTAAAACAGTTTTCTTTGTGAAAACGTGCAAAGTTCCGTGTAAATTTTAAAAATTGCACGGGATTTGCAAAATTTTTTGAACACGCAAAGTACGTCGACAAAAAACTTAAAACATAATCAGCCGAAAAAGGTTACCGAGATTACCATTCTTGCATGCAGCATACATGAAGCCAAAGCTATCTTCGCAAATGTGTGATACTTGTTTTGTTTTTAATCAAAAGGAATGGTATAGCTGAAAAGGCCAATGTATAGAGAACAGGGCCGTAACAATAGTATAAGCATATTCCTAAGCGTAAGCAAACAAAATAATGTAAAGCTTAACTTTACTCTATTGCAGTCCCCTACTCTAATTATTGATTAGTTTGCGATAATTTAATTTTGTTGTGTTTGTGATTGACGCTTAACCACTGCCGTATGGTAGATGTATGGCTATCATATAAAAATTTGTTTAATCCATATAAAAATTGATTTGATTTTATCAATATTTGATGCTTTTATTTTAATGTGTTGTGTGGTAATATCTACTTTTTGTAAAGATTACAACAAAACTCTGAATGAAGCTACTTCTCCCATACCGTTTTAAAATTTTGCGATCAGTTTTTTAGGAACCACGTATTTTATGACCGACCATAACTCATTCATTTTATACCGCACCGCCAAATGAAATATATTTTCGAAAATGCCATTTTGAATTTTAACATTTTGTCATATTTCTGCAGCAACTGCTATTGGATAAATTGAATAACCAAACATAGTTTACTGAATTGTCTTGGAATGCTTAAAATGCAAAGGTACAACATATCGGCGTTCGATTAAACGAGTTCACTTTCATATTAAAATTTTCGACTGCGAATACGCACCATAATAATCGTTAAACACTGCGCGTTGTATAATTTCATGAACAGAATTTAGTGTGTTGCTAGTCTATGGAATTACCTACAGAGCTTACACTATATATCCCATATTCGATTTCATCAGTTGTCTTGAAATTTTGCAAGTTCAAAGTTGAAATATAAACCGTTGTCACAAGTATGCAAGCATTGTTGGTTTTTCAAAGATTGTTTTAGAAACATAGATTGAAAGAATATTTGTGTTATGTACGCGGATTATTAAGACTGCTAATTATTTTTTGGTCATTTTTCTTACATTTTTCTTTGCGTACGAATAATTAATTTTAAAATTTAGAGCGATGTTCTTTGTTCCTTTGACTGTAAAATTTTGTCATAACATATAGACTTTATATAAAATAAGATGCTTAATTGACCAGTGATTAATGAAGATATCTAATCTGCTATACTCCTTTCAATCGGCACCTTTATTTTGCTTGAATTTGACTTTGGTTCAACACAATTTTCGCGCAAAGCATCTTCTCAGCTAAAGTTGAATGAAGAAATTAAGCATCTTTTTAATATTGCAGTGTAGGTTTATGTTGAGTATAGGCTGTGCATATGTACCAGTTTCTGTCAAGGAGTTAAGCTATAAAAGCAACGTATTTATATATATTGGTGCGCAAAATTCTGTAAAAACTGCTGTAACGAAGTTAAAAACGACAATAAAATTGTTTCATGCTGGTTGTTTCGCCGATATCGCATAGGTTTTTGATCAGATTTTCGACATAAAATATCAATGCCTTAGAAAACGAAATCTGCAACGCCGATTGCGCCATTTTTTCGGTAACACTACAATTTGTAACTCGACGACTACTCAACAAGTAACTTCCAGCCCGACATCGTGTCGGCCCCGAGAACTAGTAGACCAGACATGTCTTGTCCCCTTTTAGTACGTACGGCAACTTGTCGATCCGGTGATTTGCAGCCCGTCTCAAGTCAACGTGGGTAGGATCGTCTAGTAGGCAGGGGGGGCCAAATTGTCAGGATCAACGAAATTTCAGGTTTTACGCGTTGGCAATCGACGAGTTGTTGGGCGACGAATCGTCGTCGAGTCAATTTTTTCACTGTATACACCAGTATCTTTGCCATCCAATCAAATCGTGTTGAATTTTGTACATTTTTGTGTTGTGTCTTCATATATGTCGCGTTATCGATGTTTCTTTACTGGTTGTTATATTAATAAAGATGCAGCGCTTTTAATTTGATTATTCGTGGTCGAATAACTTGTACGGCGTAACCAAGATTTGAGTTCGGTAAGGCCGAAGCAGCCGACGCTTCGTTTACGGGCCCATCTCAAATAGAGCCGCCACCCTAACCACTTCAAATAAATCATCGTAAACCTTGGTGTTGCAATCTATGGACCTGTTTGCGAGAAGGGTGGCTGCCCTAACTCCGGCACTGGAAACAGTATATACAATCGTAATGCTTAATGTAGTCCTTCGAAATGTATTTAGCATAGATGCGCGTCGGTTGACAGCTACTGTGTCCAAAAATGTATTGACCTCTTACCATCCTTTATCATTTGCTGGTTCTTCATTTATACTGCAAGCGTACCTAAATTGTAACTGACAATGGCGGATCCATGGGGGGTCCACCCCGGCCGTGGCCCCCCAACAGCATCTCGACAAAAATTATATAGCAATTTTATGGCAATAGTTCGTGGTTTGTGTGTGGACGAAAAAATAAGTTTATTACCTGTGAACTTTTGCCCCCCCCCCATTTTGAAATCGTGGATCCGCCACTGGTAATTGATTTTTTTGGTGATTTAAAACAGTAGCACTAAATTCTAATTCTTGACCAGCAAAAGCAAACGTCATTTGACAATGTAAAATTCTATGTTCTGTGCGTATCTAAAAGTGGGGGATGCATTACAATCAATATCGAGGTAACAAGTAATATTTCTTGCAAAACTATTGTTAAAACTCGTTACTTATTTGTACAGACTCTGTGAGCCGCTCCGTCACGTTTGCGGCCAGTGGTAACTGGTCACCGGGTATAACTGGCTGGAATAGGGGCCACCCAACGAAATTGAAAGCGCATTCTAGGAGATAGCTTGTCCGATTACAATATATATTTAATTATCCACGGACCTTGTGTAGCTTCAACAAATATATATAATCTCTGTCCAGGCCAAATGTAACCAATATATATGACGATATTACAATTATAATAGACATACTGTGCGTATACAAATTATGCGCGAACAACCATCTAAACACGGCCTCGCTGAGGCGAGGTCGCGAAAAATGTTTAGATTAAATGTGCCGATAAACACGGCAAAGTTCCGTTATTTGAAGCAACCAGATAAAAACATTGGGTTTATTCTTTTTGAATTACGATCTGAAGTTCCGGTCAGAAACTAGGAGGTTTTTACAACAGAAACAACTTTGCAAATTAACGTTAGTCCGTAGACCTAAATAAAAGAGGGCCACGAGCCATGGCATTGAACAGGTTCCGAACACCACATACTTAAATAAGATAAGCAGCAGCAGGTTGTCAAGTAGGCCCGTGTCCAAAGGAATACAAGGGTTTCCGGTGACTTAATACAAGCTAGTTTGAAAATTTTCTAGGGGAGTGATCCCCCTGGACCCTCCTTGGCTACGGGCCCGTTGTTAAGTGTACGGTATAAACTGTATACTCAGATTTTGATGTAGTCTCAAAACTTAACAAATTTTTTGTCGACGTTTTAAAGCTTTACGGATCAACTTTGATGCAGCTTGCTATTAAGCTGAGTAGAATTGCGTTCTGAACAGGCATTTAAATTTATAGCCAAATATTAACTAAATTATCGCCCTGTCAATGATTTTAGGATAGCGTTTTAAATTAGTGATTTGTCTTCACTCATGAATAAGTTTTTTCATTGATGAAAATCTAATACGTACCACCGGATCAGCTTAGCAACGAAAATTTATTTCGGCCACCGGCACTGGTATAGGATTTTTACTGGATATTCCGGCAAACGTTGTAAAATTTTTTGTAGTTTTTATGAGAGCGGTGTCGTTCAGTGACTCTGTTTTGTCACCTCTCTCGGGCGATGACTCCAGTTTTTGCTTTCGGTAATCTTCAAAGGCATACATATTGGAGATACGAAAGAGTAATTATGTTTCATAACATTCCAAACTAGAATTTTATCGTCAAAATCATGATGTAAACTTGACGGGTTTACCTACCATTATTATAAAGTTTTAGCAGATCTATGTTTGTGTCCTTAGACAATCTTTTGATCTTTTTTCGTGAGTTGTAAATCTCTTTCATAGGTTTTAAATTTTGGTTACGTTACATCGGTGCCTAATCGAACTTCTGTCGCAAATTAACATTTGCTATCATTAAAACGAAAATTTGAACTGAATCTACAATTAAAACGCCAGTTAAAAACTTTTGCAACTGTACAATGACGATTACTGTAGGGTAGGAGTTTCCGTAAACTCAAAAACATAATGAAATATATTCAGATAACATGTGTTGAAATTGATTCGGGAAAATTGAAGTTTTAGCGGGAAATTCAAACTTTGGCGAGGAAATTTCAAATTATGGCGCGAAAATTTAAATTTTGGCTGTAAATTCGAATTTTGGCGGGGAAAACTAAATTTTGGCTGAGAAATTCAAATTTTGGCGTTAAAATTCAAATTTTGTCGGCGAAGTTTCAATGAAATTTTGCCGGGAAAATTCGAAGTTTGGCGGGAAATCCAAATGTTCGCGGGAAAATTCAAATTTTTACAGGAAAATTTATATTTTGGCAAGAAATTCAAATTACGGCAGGAAAATTTAAATTTTGGCGGAAATTCAAATTGTGACGGTAAATTCAAAACATATTTTGACGGGAAATTTATGCGTAGTTCACGTTAAATCTGAGGCAACGTGGGACATGCTTTGTCCTGTGTTGATTTTGCATCAACTATAAAATTGGTCAACCTATATAATGTAAACAGACAACATCTGAATATCATACCACACTGATATACAAACCACTGCTTTGGTGTCAATTAAATAGTGTCACATGATATCTTAGGACATTACAGTGAATATCATACGATATTTCAAATTTAATGCAAATATCACATGACATTCAACAGACAGCTTTTAATAACGTATGACATATTGAGTTCTACTGAACATCTCAAAATGGGGATTTAGTTGAATTCCACGCCCAAATTTTAATTTTCTCGCTAAAATTGAAATTTCCGCCAAAATTTTAATTTTTCGACAAAATTTGAATTTTCCGCCAAAATTTGAATTTTTCGACAAAATTTGAATTTTCCGCCAAAATTTGAACGCTCCCGCTAAAATTTCAGTTTCCCGCCAACAGGGTACAACCGGAGCTCTGCCTCCGGCTCCGGCAATTTCAATAGTAAAAACTTCGCACAATTTAGCAAAATTTATCTGTTTAGTGTGTTTCGCTTTACTTTTGTCACAATTTTCAGAATAGAATTTCCAAAATTTTCCAGAAAATTAACGTAAAACCAAATAACTTAACAACATATTGCAGATATTGGCTAAAATTAACTAATTAACTATTATTTTTACTACATTTCGCCTCACCTCCAGTTCCAGCAAGTTTTGTTGGGCTCCGGCTCCGGTATTTTTCACCTCCGGTTGCACCCTGTCCGCCAAGATTTGAATTTACTACCAAACTTTAAATTTTCCCTCGGAAAATAAAATTTTGCAGCCATTGAATTCTTTTACCAAAATTCAAATGTTGAAGCCAATTTGCCGCCAAAACGATAGCTTTAATTGCCTGTTACCGGATTTGACATAATGCAGCTTGATTCGATAATGAGCGGTATCACTAAAACATTAATCGCGTTACGATTTCGAACCGAGTTTAGTTGCAAAGTCATAAATCTAGGCATTTCAATTTTCCACTTTTCTCGTTTTCCAACCCAAACCTATGCTTCAGATATTTCATACTAACAAGGAAAAATCTAATCATTAGAATTTTCCGCTTTTTCCGTTTTCCAACCAATGCCTATGTTTCAGATTTTCCATAACAACTAGGCATAATCTAAGCTTTGAAAATTTCCACTTTTCCCGTTTTCCAAACAAACTTTACACTACAGATTTTCCCTACCGTACCAGGGAATATCCAGGCTTGTAAATTTTCACTCTTCCCCAGCAAAACCTATGCGTGTGATTTTTTCAACCAAACCAGTGGAAAATCAGGCCTTCTTACAGGAGTAGCTGCTCTGCACTCCTGGTCATAAATTTTCCACCGTGGAAAACTGGAATCCCCTGTGCTATACATACATTGGCCGCCGAGGCTTTGGTTTAGGATATGCTTTAAATACGGCTCACTCCCTTCAAAATAACATTAGCGATAGTGTCAATACTTACAACATATACTTACAGCGACCAGATTTATCAATGAAAGTTGCTGAGTGCAGCACATCAACGGCGAGATCGGTAAAACGTTAAAAGCAATGAATTTTGGTCCACGTTTTCTTCAGGTGTTAAGCTGTATATAAACAGGGTGTAACTGGAGGGAAAAACGGTGAAACCGGCGGTCACCAAAAATTGTCGTAGCTCTGTAAAAACACTCTAACATTTTTAACTATAAGTGTACTAAATATTGAGTAATTCTTTGCTTAAATAATGTAAATAAGTAAAACTATACTGCTGTCATTTCCTGATTAATTAAGTAAATGTAAAGCTAAAAATTTTGTGTTTGCTTAAAATTAAGTAAAACTTTGCCAAGCACCATAGTAAGTAAAACCATGAGTGGATGATCGCTATTTATAACAAGAGTGTGCAATTGGGTACATTCTGTGTATTAAAGAATGTACCAGCACGCGTTGCATTTTTGTTCGACTCCCCCTCAATCAGGGGGGTTTACGCAAGAGATTAACAGTATGCTTCAGTACACCTACCCCCCTTAAACAAGGGGGAGTTACAATTTCCTCCTTTACTACGATATAAAACTGCATACAGACCCCCTAAACAAGGGGGGTAGGCCAAAAACGCAACGCGTGCCGGGTACATTCTTTAATACACAGAATGTACCCAGTTACACACTCTTGTTATAAAGAGTGATCATCCACTCTTAGTAAAACCGACACTTAATTCGGCAACAGTTTTACTTAATTTTAAGTATATTTTTAGTGAGTGGAAGTGAAACAGTAGTTGAATAGAAAGTAGGCAGATAAAATATGTTTAACAATTTTAGGTTTTATTTTCTAAGAAATGCTGACAGTTTATTGATCATAATTGCATTAAAATTTATTTTACAAATTTAGGCACATTTTAGCTACCAAAAATTTTGCTTCAACGGCGACCAGTTGGGGACGAGCTCGGACTCGTTGAATGTGGAGGCTCAGTTACCACTGAGAAAATTTTGCACTTTAATCAAATTATTAGTCTTCCTTCAGGTTTTCAGCAACATAAGAAAGGAGGTCGCGCGAAACAAACAGTTGCTTTTTAGTCGAACATTCACTTGAAGTCAATTAACGAGTTTTAGTCGTATAAATGCCCCTGAAATTGATATAAGTCCCTGACTTAAATACTAATAACTAATATTTAAGTCAGGATGAATATTAAGTATTTGAACATAGAATTGTAACAACTAAAATAGAAAACTTAAAAAAGGCTTACATACCCGGAGTTCACATTTATGCGCTCCTGTTTACATATGCACAGGCAGATATATTTACATCTGTCCCAACTGTCCCAACTGTCCCATCTGTCCCAACTGTCCCATCTGTCCCAGCTGTCCCATCTGTCCCAACTGTCCCATCTGTCCCATCTGTCCCAACTGTCCCAACTGTCCCAAGTGTCCTAAGTGTCCCATCTGTCCCAACTGTCCCAAGTGTCCCAACTGTCCCAACTGTCCCATCTGTCCCAGCTGTGCCAACTGTCCCATCTGTCCCAACTGTCCCATCTGTCCCAAGTGTCCCATCTGTCCCAAGTGTCCCATCTGTCCCAAGTGTCCCATCTGTCCCATCTGTCCCAACCGTCCCATCTGTCCCAAGTGTCCCATCTGTCCCAAGTGTCCCAGCTGTCCCATCTATCCCAAGTGTCCCAACTGTCCCATCTGTCCGAACTGTCCCATCTGTCCCAAGTGTCCCAAGTGTCCAATCTGTCCCAAGTGTCCCAACTGTCCCATCTGTCCCAGCTGTCCCAAGTGTCCCAAGTGTCCCATCTGTCCGAACTGTCCCATCTGTCCCAAGTGTCCCAACTGTCCCATTTATCCCAAGTGTCCCATCTGTCCCATCTGTCCCAACTGTCCCATCTGTTCCAACTGTCCCATCTGTCCCAAGTGTCCCAACTGTCCCAACTGTCCCATCTGTCCCAACTGTCCCATCTGTCCCACTGTCTCATCTGTCCCGCTGTTCTAATTATATTTTTTGAATGTACTCCTGGTACATTGCTGTCCCGGGAAAATGGGACGGGTACTCCTGGTACATTTCTGCCCCGGGAAAATGGGACGGCCTTAAAGTAACATTGGCCAACATTGATATAGCTTGATTGCAGTGACTATGCCTGAGACATATAAAGTCGAGGTCAAACAAGATGGGCAGGTGACATAAAGTTTAAAAGTCAAATATTTTGACAGCAACACAGCTCGAATTCAAGTATTTACCTTCGTCAGAATGAAGTCGACTTCGGCTGGTCGAGTTTGTACTTTAAAAGTCAAGTGATACTCGTGGGCCAAAATGTTTAAGAAATTAGAAGCCCCGGGCGCAGTGCGAACTGCCCCATTTTGAAATTACCGCTAGTAGCTCGAAACAGCACAGGCATCGGCAGCTATTTGTTGGGTTATACAGAGACATGGTTTTTAAAGCCAGTCAAAGGTTTTCAAAATTAAAATTTTTCCTTGCCATGTCTCCGCAACCCAGCCTTTGTGGACGACGCAAAAACGATTATAACGGCTGTGATTGAACTAAGAGGCAATCAATACGGATGATTGCTGGTTCGCCATTCAAGGTGGCAAAACCTCGTTTTAATTTCGCTGTTCTGTCTTCTAATCTTAACATAAAAACATATTTACACAAAACATAGCTGCCAATATAACAGGCTATATTTTAAAATATAAGATTTGTTCTAACTTAGTATGCCAAATGCCCAAAATCAACTATAAAATTATGCCGGTTTCAATACAAGGTACAATTTGTGTAGCGTTTTATGCGATGACTTAGCTAGCTTTGTTTCATTGTACAAAAATTAACAAAATAAAAGTATTGCATGTTCTAGAGGGGCTGGATGTAGACTGCTTCGGCTTCTGAATATTTTTGTTTCAAGACAAGTCATAAATTTATGTTCTGCGCATATTAAATATGTGTACTTATGGAAAACGCGCATATATAGTATAATGGTCAAACGCAAATACGTACTTTGCCCATTTTTTTCGTTGCAATTTCAAAAAACACCGCTTGCAGTGCTCGAGACAGAGAGATTTCAATGGTGCCTAAAGAAAATGGCATGTGGAGGGCTCTAAATCACCAACATGTAACCCTTACGGTTCATACGTGAAGCTGTATGCATGAAGGGAGAATTTGTAGCTACAAGCCTGCCAAAGAACGTATTTAATATTAATACAGAAATTCATGTGGAAACAAAAAACTAATTATGCGAATCAGTACTAAATTAGCGTGATCAAGGTTTACGTTTTATTGACATACGTACTTAATAATGTCATATTGCTCTTTAAATCAGGTTAGGTTTCGGGTAGGCGCAAATTTTGCAATTTTTCAGATTTGAAAATTGCCTATGCGTATATTTTTAATCAGTTCGCTACAATTACCTGTATATTGATGTGAGCAATGAGTTCAAACACTCGTTCGAAACGTAAATCTCGAAGTAGTCTGTCGCAGTGTACTGTTTGTCAGTGTTATTATATTGCCGGTTCATCAGAAAGTCATCAAAATTACTGCGATGCATTGCAGAATTCCGAAACTTTAAACATCTCAGAACTTCACGGATGCCACAGCTTTGTATTGCCGACAAGTGATTTTGCTCTACTTCATTTTGATCAAACGAAGGAACATGTGTTTAAAAGCAACATATGTTTGCATCCATATGTCATGAAAATGCTATCCATTGGTTTTCAACAGCCGGTTGTGTGCTGCTTCGTTAATTCAGATGCAATTTTTCAAGACATTGCACTTCCTGTGTTGCCTGACGATAAACTGCCAGTGATGTCGTGCCGTTGCCAATTAGGTACGTAGTGGTGTAAACAGAAAATACAAATCCCCCACCATTTTGTCATATCAAGTATTCAAAAAGCGTTACTAGATATCTGGCTGTAACAAATTTATTGAACTACTATTGCGATAGAGCTAAGATATATCCGGTGTTCCCCTAATATATACTGCACAAATAATTGTCATGTTTGAAATACCGAACTGGTCGTAAAAACACGACTGTCACGGAGCTTACGTCATTGTCTTCTCAGTAAATATCAATCAAGCACACATACGTACGTACTTTTGTGCAGAGCTTAAGTTCAACCGGATACCGACCAATGCTTAGACGGATTGATAGATATGTGGCTATGGAAAGTACCAGGCCTGAGCTGGACATTTAGTGTTTATTTTGTTGGGTTAGGAGTAGAAATATGCTGAGATGTATACTGTTACGCCCCTAAAATAACTGGACGTGGACATCTTTATCAGGTTTTCCAGCGTTAATGTAACTAGGGATGTGCCGATACCAAAATTGTTGCCGGTGCCGACACGGATGCCGATCTTTATTTCGAAATTTTGCCGAAGCGATGCCGATGTCAATACCGATTCCATAGGATACTATTACATTACATCAGTATATGAAGGCTTAAACCCTAACCAACATAAACGATTAGAATTTTATGAGAACGGTTCATTTCAATTAATTTGTTCAAACAAAAACGCAAAAGAGGTACCATTTTTCCTGACCACACACACATTAATATGTTCGCAGAAACGAAACTGATTGCATTCCAACTAACTTATATGTGCAAAAGTAGGTATCGGCAAAGAATCGGCAACTTTTTACAGCGCCGATGACGATGCCGATACTCACGAAAAGTGCCGATTAGTATCGATGCCGATTAATCGGCACATCCCTAAATGTAACCCAGTAAAGATTGTGAACATACACTGCCCCGTACATACATTTGCATTACTTATATGGCAGGAAAAATATGTAGAGTAAATCAATTAGTTTCATGGTAGTTGACATAAATACAAATGAAATTATGGTTTCAATTTTTGACGTTTAAGAACATCCGCGGGTTAAAATACTCAGTCAAATGTAGATTTTTTGTCGGAGCCGCAGCCGAATATTCGGTTGAATCCTGGTATTTTGTGCATTGCCTATATTTTGTTTATGTTTTATAGAAAATTCGCTTGTTCCTAATAATCAGCAGAAGGCAACACATTACAAATGCATTGTGTATAAACCGGCAAAAATAGAATGCGCACACTCAGTTGTTTTAAGTCAACCGGTGGATGGATGTGCTAAATATTTTTTCCACGACCAGGATTTCTTACATTATGCTAAAGAAAAGGTTATCGGTCAGTATTCATTGGGTTATCAACGCATGTTTATTCGTTATATGGGTCAAATTGTAGTTTGTGAAATTCATTGTAATGTGAGCACAAATGTCGGAGTTACTTGCATGAACTCAGATTGCACTAATGTAGCTTGCAAAATGGGAACGCTATCGGGTAAATTGAAGGATGTTTCTGTGAATGATTCGATTTTGTCGATAGAAGAGACAGCGAACTGCAGCTACAATAGTAATGATGAGTGTCCGGATAAATTTGTGCATACTCCAGTGCCAATGCACTCAGAAGACTTATCTTCTACTGGATTAAACATATGCTCGTCTGGTATTAACCGCGATTCGTTTAGTGTTAGCTCTAACAAAATGTTGAACGACAAAACTTCCACCGGTAGAACTTACGTGTTGGGGGATAAAAAGCGACTGTTAGCACCGAAACAAACAACTGTATTTTGGTTAGCGAAGAATACAGTGTTTCATATTGGAAGTTTGCCGACACTTGATACGTCCTCTAATGCTCCAAACAGAGATAGTAGCGGACATTTTGTTCCAACGAAAAGTGGCATTCGCATTACTGACTTGGGTGGTTTTCATGACATTAAAGATAAGCTAGTGAAACTTGTCGGTGTGTTTTCCGATGTTAGTTTGTTATTTAGTTCTGTGCGCTGTTTATTTGAGAAAAAATGGATATCCGGATCTGGTTTAATATCCGGAAAAATCGATATCTTGTCTCCCGGTGTAAACCCTGGCTTCTCCACAGCTTGAAAATTTCCGCCGGGGGCGATTCCTGGAGGGGCCCCAGGAGTCTCCTGGGGGGCCCCCAGATGATCTGGGTGGTCCTGGGGGGCAGCCTTAAAATTTTGCAAACCGACTTTTTGGACCATTTTTTCATTCTAGACTGTGTTTCCAACTCAACTTAAGATTACTCATCGCTCAACATGACAAAAATTTCTCGCAAACGCTAATAACACTAATTTTAACTAATATTAAGTATATACTGACAACTTAACCAGAAGTTGAAACAAGCACAATTATATAAAATATAGATAATCTATAATTGAAACTGTGATTAATATATATTTTGTATATTAGTCACAGCTTCAGTTTATCATGAGGCTCAGGCAGGTTGAACTTGCTGCTGCAAGGTACCTTCGAATGATGTATGCCCTGAAACGGTCTTTATATAATTGTGCTTTTTTCAGTTCACTATTGAATTGTATTAGTCACTATGGGTATTTGTGTATTTGTAACGCTATTAAAAATTATGAGTACTCAGCGTAATATAAAATCATATTTTGCCGAATGTCCGCCTCAAAAGAAGTCCAGGTCTTTACGTTTTAACATTGAAAATTTTTGGCCTAGAAAAGCCCTGGGGGCCTCCCAGCAAAAAGTTTGCTGGGGGGCGGCCGAAAATTCGCCGGGGGGCCTTTCCTGGGGGCGGCAAAATTTTCGCCGGGGGAAAAATGAAAATTTCGAAAAGTGCTGGGCCCCCCGCCCCACCCCGCTGTGGAGAAGCCAGAACCTGCCGGATACGCATATTTGCGGTGTAGTCCCGTCCGACTTTCAGAAATTACGTTTTACAAGAGAGAGTCTTCGAAGTCTTGATGCTTTTGCATTTCTGGGCAAGTCAAAAAGCTAAAGTGTTGATACACAGCAGCAAAAATGAAGAACACAAACTAACAATTAAGTGTAATTCAGTGAACATACATATAGATGTACATATACGTACTATAATCGCGCGACTCAAATACTTCGGCAAGTGTGCAAATTTAAATGTATATTTCGTTCCGTTAAAAAATTACTATCCGGAATCCAGATGCGGCTCCAGTATCTTGTACAATTAATATTCTGTAGCACCCTAAATGAGACCAACGATTCAGATTCATGGTATGGCAAAACTAGTTGTGTTCCAAAATTTGGATATTTTGTTGCAGTATGTCAAAATGTAAAATGCTGCGTATTTAGAGTTCGTTAGAAGTTGCCGTTTTTCGCTGGCGGGCAGTTATTAGAGATCCCGATGGTGCGTACAGGGTAGTTACCTACCAGGGTTCAACTGGATACTAAAAATACCGGAGTCTGAAGATATTTAAGCGCACATTTTAAAAACGTTATAGTTAATCACGTAAATCATATAATTTTGTTTCCACTAGGAATGGGCCGGCACCAAACTTGTTGCCGATACCGATGCCGATTCCAACTTTAGAAAAACATGCTTAATAAACAAATAGGATACTACATTACATCATTATCCGAAGCCTTAAACCCTACCACCATAAACGATTATAATTTTATGAGAACGGCTCATTTCAATTAGTTTTTTAAACGCAAACGCACGAGAGATAACAGTTTCCCTGATGAGACACACTGATATACTTAAGCCAAGAAGTGAAATTGATAGCATTTCAGCTGACTGTTATGTGTGTCCCGATGCCGATACTCGCGAAAAATGCGTATTATTAGCGATGCCAATTAATCGACACATCCCTAATTTCTACAGAAGCCTTCGTATTTACTGTGCTTGTGAAAGCTATCTTTTCGAACAAAATTCACAGTGAAATAGTGAGATTTTGGTCATAAATAATAGCATAACGTAGAGTTATTATATGTACTTTCAGAAAGAAATATCCGGCACTGTACAAGTAAAATACCTGGCCCGGAGCTAGATGTCGATTTTTTTCCTGAGCCGGATATCTAGTTGCACCAATAGCACTTGTTATATTGTCTCCTTAATTTCATACAATGAATCAAAATAGGTTCAGTAATTCCCTTTCGGAATATCTCGGATCGAACCTACCAATTATGTAATTCATTAAAACTTTTGTTTCAGAGTTTTCACGTGTCATTTGAAAGCAGCTCATGTTGCTTGCTAGCTGGAGAAAGCGGATCTGGTAAAACTTCGCTATGCCGCGCTCTTGCAAATGAAGTCAACGAAGTTCAAGCAGTTTTTATCGATTCAAGCTGTTTTGGCGCCGGTAAGCAAGCAGTATATGTTATTGCATATTAGCATAGCATATTTGCTAAGCCTAAATTATGACTTTTTGCAATATTTCACTAATTTTTAGGGTTACTCAAGGATTTTTGGGTGATAGGAATCTGAATAAATTGTTCACAAACCTCCAAAACCGATAAATGAATAGTTAGCTAATAACTATTTCGCATATTAGCTTAATTGCTTAAGTGTGTTCCAAACTTCGCTCAATATATGTAGTCCCACTACGACTGCTATATTTTGTGCTTTGGGGTTAAAAGGTGGATGCCCGTCTGTCCGTCCGTCCGTTCGAAAAGAATCTCAGGAACCGCTGAACCGATTTTTATAAACTGTTTTTGTTTGAAAGCTTTTTATCCTGGGGTGTTAACCTCGCATTGGTGTTTTAAAATTTTAAGCCGTTTATTAGCTACAGACTAATTTGCGTAATTGGTTAAGCCTGAATTAGGACTTTTTAAGATATTTCACTAATTATTACGGTTACAAGCAATGTAATTTCAGTACTGAACGGTTTTTGGGCGCGAGGAATCTGAATAAATTGTGTGCAAATCTTCAAAACCGATAATTGAATAGTTAGCTAACATCTGATTGATAATAGAATAGTTGATAAGCCTAAATTATGACTTTTTGCAATATTTCACTAATTATTAGGGTTACTGAAGGGTTTTTGGGTGCGAGGAATCGGAATAAATTGTTTACAACCATCCAAAACCGATAAGTGAATAGCTAGCTAATAATTAATTTTCATATTAACTTAATTGCTTAAGTATTTTCGAGCTTCAAATTTATACAATACTTATCAAAAATTTAGTTTTTTAGACAATATTGACACGGTTTTAACACAGATGTTCGATATTAACGCAAAACATGGCTCCAAATTAGTTTTGTTTGATGATATTGATGTAGTTACGAGCAAAGATCATTGGCCATCCTGCGCAGATGTATCGAAAAAATTAGGCAACACTTTGTGCCGATTAATTGATGCTCAGCGAGATATCGTTAAATGCAATGACTGTTTTGTGTTCATTGCAACTGCGACTGATGAGACAAAACTACCAGCAAAACTGCGGCGTCGTTTTGATTTTGAAATCGACATTCCTACACCGAACTGTAAGGATCGATATGATATACTGAAAACAATAGTTTTAAATCATCACAGAAAACACAAATCAACCTATTGTTCAGAACTGCTCCATGCCCCTGAACAAACTCTGTTGATAGTTGCTGAGCAGACTCCAGGGTTGACAGCAGGTGATCTTATGGCTGTGTGGCGCAACTATACTAGGCTTGCGTCTCGCCTGTGTAACACCAATCGGGAAACAAATATCAGTGAAGTGGAGTCGACAGCAGCGTTATTATTGGAAGCGTCGCGCGGAGTGAGACCATCCGCGCTACGAGAATTAATATTGGAAATACCTTGCACCACAATGACTGATATCGGTGGCCAATTTGAAGTTAAACAAGCGCTTGAGCAAGTTATAAAATGGCCATTGCATTATCCTCAAATTTTTCAAGCAATGCAAATAACTCCACCCTCGGGTGTTTTGCTGTACGGCCCACCTGGATGTTCGAAAACTATGATAGCTCGTGCGCTAGCAAATGAAACTCGTGTTAGTTTCTTGTCGGTTCGAGGTCCGGAGTTGTTCAATAAATGGGTTGGAGAATCTGAGCGCGGTGTGCGGACGTTATTTGAGCGTGCGCGACGTGCCGCTCCGTCGCTTATTTTCTTTGACGAAATTGACGCATTGGCGTCAACAAGAAGCGGGATTGAAGACGGAAACGGGCGACCGTCATACGGGACTGGTGGAGCGTCGGTTTCAGACCGAGTTTTGGCCCAACTCTTGACAGAAATGGATGGTATTCAGCGTCGAGAGCAAGTCATGGTCATTGCCGCGACGAATCGGCCAGACAGTTTAGATCGTGCCCTGTTGAGGCCTGGAAGGTTTGACCGGCTGATTTATGTTCCGCTTCCGAACGCCGAGTCCAGACGTGAAATACTGCGTTTGGTTTTGATGACTAGAACTCGGGTGAACACTGAAACTTTGTCGCGGCTGGATGATCTGGTTGAACGAACAAATGGATATTCTGGAGCCGAGTTGGTGGCAGTATCGCAGGAAGCTGCCTTATGTGCTATTCATAAGGTTGTTTCCAGTATTCGGTCGGAGCATAGGTTGTCTGATTTGGCTGAACCAGGAAAATATGATCGTGGTGAAGGCGTAGTGGGGCGATGCGAAGTTGTGTGGCAAGATGTAGAAACTGCTTTGAATGTGGTACGGCCGCGAACGGATGAAGCACAGCTGAGATTATACGAAAGTTTCCGCGAGAGGCAACATAGATTGTTCTAAGTGAAATTTTATCCCAGCAACCTTAAAGCACCTTGCTGTGCACACAAAACAAATTATCTCATATTCAAGAAACGTTGTCTTAAGTTTCATATAATGTGTCAATGCAAACTCCTGAAATAAATATGTCTTGAATAACAGACATTAGTTTGTGAAGCTTTCAGAAATATGGATCTGAATTTTCAAGCTTGAAAATTTGAAATTTAAAACTATTGAGAGTTGGAAGGCGGAGCAAAACTAAATTTTCTCAATTAACAAGCTAACTTACAACCACTCAAGCCGAATTACTCCTGAAGTTCGATTATTTATATAGTCTTAACAGTATATACGAGCAACTCGTTTATATACATTTATCAGAAATTAGTTCTTGAATATAAAATAATTTCTGGAAAGTAAAAAATTTGTGCCTATACAAGTAATAGCCCATGTAAAAATCAGGGCGGAACGTTTTTCTGTGAGACTGCAATAAAGCAAGCTTAAGTTTTACACTAATTTTTTATTTGGTTTAGGTATAAGTTCATTTTTACGTTTAAGTTAAGGCTTACGAACATGCTTTACTACAGTCAAGGTCCTGTTCTATACATTTGCCCAAGTAATACACAACACTGATTTTGTTGAATGTAAGAAAATTAATACGGTTTATGCATTTCAGACACGAATTTTTGAGCTTTTTAAGACTATTGTCTGAAATTACAAAATTTAAGTCATAAAAAATTTAAAAATGTAAGTTGCAATTTCAAGACTTTTTTGTGTTTGTTTATTGTTATGCTCAAGAATTAGTTGTAAATCACGTATATATGTCGCAGTTATTCATTATACTGTATTGACCCGAATAAGAGGGGTCCTTTTTTGAGTCCCAGTCAATAAGAGTCCGTATCCCTAATAGGAGTCCGTAAGCGGATAGAGTCCCTAAACCTTAATTAGAGTCCATAAATGTTAATTATCCCTGATTGTAGCGTATAAATGACTCCAGGACCAAATAATTTGAGTTTGAAACTTTAAAGCGTACTTAAATTTTGAATATACATTCCTAAGTATAACCTTGTAGTATCGCTCAAGCCGTTGACACAAGACAAACAACATTTAATTCAATGGATAGTTGCAATACCGGATATATCAGAAACGAAGGGTGGCGAAGGGCGGGATGAAAATAAATAACAGTCCGTAACCGAATAACAGGGGGTACCCTCTGGAGAGATCAAATAAATATCAGTCCTCTCCCCTTATTCGGGTCACTACAGTAGACATGCTGTGATTGTTCGAACGAAATGGGATAAAAAATTTTAAATTGTTTTTGATTTATATTGTGAATAGTAAACATTTTACTCCGTAGTTGGAGTTTTCTGTTTTCAATGAGTAGCTTAATAGAATACAGATAAGCGCATTGCACAAAAAATTTGATGGTTAATTAGTTAAATTTAGCCAATCACGTTTTTGACATTGTGGTTCAAAGTATGCATCATCTTATTAGCCTCAGCATAGATCCGTAAAGATACTTTTTGTGTTTTGTTTTCTAGTTTTCCGAGCGTGTTTTTCAATATACGGTTTTACATTCGCACGTGGGTCGGATTGCCGCGGCCCACTTTAAAAGCAGGGTAGTAGTCTTGCAGAGCATTGTTCTCATGATTTTGTTGCTCATATTGCGACAACATGTATTTAATTTTATGGTTTAGTTCATGAACGTGTAAATTCATAGTTTTTTCTGTTCCTTCAAAAGCTTGCAAATTTTTATACGACAAGTCACGTACGTTAATCGAATGGAATGGTCTTTTTAGCTACTAATTTAGTGTGGTTATTTTCGTGCATTAAAGTAAAATGGACCTTAGTATGCCAGCATTTGGCGGGGTGGAGCAGTTTGGGCAACAGCCTGCTGTCGCCACCGCTACAGTTGGCGACGAAACAACTGATCCAGATACTGCATCAGCTGCCCAGTTTCCTGAATCTGCTCAAGAGATGTTAGGTGGACCGAACTGGAACAAACGTGACTCTAAACAGTCGAACCATTTACAACTGCATGGGAATAAAGACACAATGAATTTGAATTCGCTAATTTTGGACAACATAAAATCGTCGCCATATTTCAAAAATAATCTGTTTAGTTTAAAGTCGTTTAATGAGGTAAAATTTATGCTTCTGATCTAGGCTCCACGGGCAAAGTTTTCTTTTTGTTGAGTGTATTACATAGCTTTGCGCAATGTTAACTAAAGTAAATCTAGAACACAAACTTTGGTTATGAGAAAAACATCTATGATTCCATATCAAGAAATAAGAACTGCACATACGCAATAGGAACAAGATGTGTGCATATTGTGTACCTTTGTAGTTGAGATTTGGATTTTAACATCTATACAAAAAATGTGAATGGTAAAATTTTGTAGCGTGTATTCAGATGTATATTTCGCGAGAATAAACATAAAGTTTAAAATTTAGGTTGTTGACGAAATTTACTATAACGTCACACATTTGGAACCGTGGGAAAAAGGATCTCGTAAAATGATCGGCGCTGGTGGTTCGAGAGCAATGGAAGTGCGCGGTGTAAGCATGGGTGGCATTGTTTCGACGGCGTATTGCTGCTTATACAAGATGTTCACACTCAAGTTGAACCGCAAGCAATTGTATCAACTGATCAATCACACTGACTCGGTGTACATTCGTGCTCTTGGTTTTATGTACGTTCGGTACGCAATGCATCCAAACCAGTTTTGGGATATGTTCGCAGAGTATTTAGACGATACCGAAGAGGTACGTAATGCCGGTAGGTTCACGTCCATCGCTTTATTGAGTCTTTTTTGTGCTTTTTCCCATCATGTATGTTTTGCATACGTCATCGAGAGTAAAATAAGAGCGAATTACGAAATCAGCCACTTTTGAACAGGGTGCAATCGGAATTCTGATTCTGATTGCAGAATCAGTCGGAATCTGTATTGTCAAATTTTAATCTTAATATAATACTTTGTTGCTAACCAACGGATACTCTAAATCAACAGTCATGAAATTTGTAGTGCTGATTCCGGTATAATCCAATTCCGCTTTCCACTCTGCTCGTGAACAGCCATAAATTGCTGATACGCTAAAAATACACAAACTTTCATCTAAATGTAACTAATAAGGGCAAAAATTAAGTCATGGTGATAATTTATTGAGGGTAAGCAAATATGTATTACGTACGTATGTAAGTATATGGTTTTTTCTGAAAAAAATTGTAGCAAATGAACTAGGTAGTAGGTATCAGTTTTGTAGACTAATTTTGACTGTTTTTGCTGTCCATCAGATTGATCCGAAAGCAGGCGGTGGTGACAAGATGACAATTGGGCAAATGCTTAAGTTGTTTATGACAAAGCTCGATTGGTATACAACATTGTTTCCCCGAATTCCGGTTCCAATACAAAAACAAATCGAAGCGAATTTGTGCGAACGCAACAAGTTACAATTGCAACAGCAACAAGAGCATCAACTCATGCAACAGCAAATATTCGGCAAAAATCTTCCACAAGATTCCGCCGGAAACAGTAGCCACGGAGGTCAGGAACAAAAACGTGTTGAAACTTCGCAGCATGCAAGAAGCCGCAGTAGAGGAGCAAACGATAGCCACGTCGACAAGGATTCTCGTAATAGCAGTCGCGGGTACCAGCAGACCTCTCGATATACCAGTAATCGCGACGATGATCGCCGAAATTCCTCCCGCCGTTCGCGGTCGCGATCAGGTCGAGAAAAGACTCGCTCTGAAGCAAAACCAGACAACGTCATTGACGGTGGTGGTAGTGGTTCTGCATGTGACCATCGACACCGCGATAACAGAGACAAAGATAGAGCTCGCGACAAACGAAGAGAAGATCAAGATCGAGATCGGCATGATCGCGTTCGAGACGGCGGTGATCGTCGTGATTCTGATCGCGATCATCGCAACAGCAGCAATCGTGATCGCCATGAACGTGACCGTGATCGGCATCGCGGCGGTTACGGCCGCGGTCGTACCAACAGCGATTATCGCTATCGAGATCGCGACCGTCGTAACGAAAACGGGCGTCACAATCGCGATGATCGCGGCGACAAAGATTACTATGATCGATCGCGACGTCATGATCATCGTAGCGATCGTCACCGCAACGATGACCGACATCGTGACGACAATCGGCACCGAGACGTCGACCAAACGTCGTCGAAGCGCGATCAGCAACACCATTCAGATCAGAAAAGAAGAAGTCGAAGTCGGAGTCCGCAGCATACCAGGAGTGACAGCCAACGTAGCAAAGAGTCAGGTACGTTACCTAGGTAGAATGAACTATGTTCGCATAATGCTGTGTATAATAGTTGCCTTTGTGTATCCGATAATACGTATGATGTGCAGCATTAATTTCTGATATTGTTGCAGTGTTGTTGCTTTTTATTTCAATTATCTGTTGCAGTAGTAACACAATGAATTTGTCTGTTATGTTAAAAACTACGTATTATACTCCTAGTTTTACTGTCACAAATTTTAGTTATCATACTACGAATTTATAAATTTGACGGCGTGTTTCGTTAAACACAGAGTATTGCTGGTTTAACAGTTTATATCAGCTTTAGGTTTGACGCACGGAAGCAATGTATTAGCAGGCTCGCAGTTTTGGGTCAAAAATCAAAAATATAAAATATTGTTTCTGATATGTTTTGTGAAAAGTTTCAGTGTTTCAGATGTCAAATCGACACGGCAACATTCCAAGAAACAAAAAGTCGGCAAAGAAGATGACTATGGAAGAGAAGCTAAAGATTGTGCGGAAAGATCAGTGAAAACTAACGATACCGACACTGGTACCAAAGAGGCTGTGAACGGCTCTGACATAAAGAAAACATCCGTTAGAGAAAAGCGGAACAATGGATTAGGAGAAGATAGTGACAAAAGAAAAAGAAGTCGTTCATCATCATCATCGTCGTCATCGCCATCTTCTGAAAATAGTGGTGGATTCAAGGTTGAGAATCCAGGTTCGACTGAACAGAAACAAGAAGAACATAATATAGACAAGTGTGAAGAAAGCGAACTTAACCCAGATCAACATTCATGCAGTGCTAAAGATGATGATAAAGAAAAAATGAGAGTTGTTCAAAAGCAAATCGATGATCATGGAGAATCGGAGCGAACCGCGAGGGGCTGTCTGGAAGACCACGAACGTGCTTGCAGTCGCTATGTGGACAACGCTAACTTGTTGAAGCCAATTAGTAGTAGCAGCCGGCGCGGTAACGTAAAAGTCAAAGAAAGTAGCTTGTTTTCAAAAATGGATAACTCTACGCAAGAATGCGTCGAATCTGAGAAGAATCAAGCAATAAAACAGTCAGATAAGGATGGAACTACAACACGAGTTCAAGTGGTATCAGCAGATTATGGGGACGCGAATGAGAATACCACTTCGCCAGAACAATCAGGATCAGAGAGTACTAAAGATCATTTAACTGACAGCGTCACAGATTCAGCGGCCAAAACAGAGCGATGTGTTGCAAAGCCAGAAGCGCTCGGAGACCAGAACAGCGACAATGAGTCTGCAAAATCCAAAAATTCGGTATCCGTACACAGTGATGAAGCTGAAAGAAAGCTGAAGAAACTCAGGAAGCGAGACTCTAAACACAAACACAGATCGCGCAACAAACACAAGAAGCGAGATGTATCCGTTAAAGAAAGTAGCAAGAAGCGAAAAAAAGACAAACGACGCAGTAGATCGTCTTCTCATTCACGCAAAGGTGCGTCAAAAAAGTTGAAGTACGAAAATAACGAAATGCCTGAACAAAATTAAAAATTGGCAATTCCAGATTACATGATTACTACATACTGATTTTTCGTTAGTCAAACTATTTGTTTCTGAATATTTAATGCAAAAGTTCAGTTTAATATTCGAATGATGCTTGTTAGTTTCAAAAAATTTATTGAAAGTAGTGAAATTTGAATTCATTTTGAGCATGTTGTTTTATTACGCTTACAGCAAATTATTGGTACTTGGCAGTGGTAAATTTGGATTTCAATGTGTAACATGCCATTTTAGTCCTTTATACATTGAACTTATGCAGTTTCAACTTGAAATCTCTTTTCATGTGCGGAGTTGAACCTGGTATATTGATTTGGGAGATGTCACAGCTCGGCTGCGAATATTGAAAAGATCAGTTATTAAATTATTACTGTTTACTGGTTTCTAAGCATATTGTAATGGTAAATGTTTGGGTGCATTTTAGTAGTGTCGTTTCAATGGTTTTTAGGGCTAGGAGATGTTTATCGTCCCCGATCAATTGCGTTTGAGTTCGAGGGTTTTTGCACGTCTTAGACAATTTGTACTGCGCATACTACAGTTAACAGTTTCATTATTTTGGCAGAAGTATAGACGAGAGCCTGAGCATTTTCGTGGGAGTTCCGCTCAAGCTGTAGACTTTTTTGCTTACGCTTAGATTTTGAAATAAGTTTACGTGCATATATTCACCGGGCTTTCTAATATGAAGAAAAAATGGCGGATACACCGAAATATTTAAGATGGATGAATTTCGTAATTTTTGTTTCAGTTCGAACAATTGCAGCACATCTGTATTATATGTAGGTTTCTTAATTAAGTAGTCTGAGTAGAATAGGTCAGTGTAAAGAATAGGGCCATAACAGTAGTATAAGCATATTCCTAAGCCTAAGCGTAAGGATAGGCCTATTTTGCAGTTCCGCGTAAAAACGCTCCGCCTCTATGATCTGTAAATGGGCCGTAGTATATTATAAATGTATTGAACTACCAACGATTTATTGCAGTTGACATTAAAGTAAGTTGCAACAAATTAAAGGAGCTATATAGGAATGACCTTTTCTGATTAAAAGGAAGCTGTGGTAGGTTGTTTACAAGGTGGTGCCGATCTGTTCTTTAAAGGCATGCAGGGTGTGGTCGATGTAAAGTACAGGGACGTATTCCTAAGCCTTGCAAGTGTGTTCTTAAGCCTACGCCTAAGCTTAAGCCTAAGCAAAAAATTATAATCTAGAATCTAATCCTATTCATTTACAGACCCGCCAGAAACCTGTACGCCCCTAAACGTAACATGGGCCCATTCGGTAATGTAATAAAGCATTGCCCACGATTCTGGGTATACCAATGTTTTCAAACGCAATCGTAATTGCACAACCTGACAATGCATTTTAACAATTTATCTCGCTTTGGTCATCGGTTTACCGACGCAATGCACAACTGCAGCTGAACTTAAACTTTAGAACTCTAACTTCCGAGATTTGAATGTCTATGCATTTAAGGACATATTCTGTTCGAAGTAAGATAGTCGCACCAGAACCGTTTAAAGTAAACGTCAAAAATTGTACACGGTGTCAGTTTAATAAATGTGCCACATACTTCATATAAAGCACTCACATAACAGTTTACATAAACAATCACGTTCAATGGAATAGGTTGCACCGTAGGTGAAAAATATCGGAGCCGGAGGGCAACAAATCTTGCCGCAACATGAGGTGAAGCCTGAGGAGAGGCGATGAGCTTGACGTTCTCTGGAACTAACACAAATAAGATACGCGTAAACACGTTGACTTGACGTGTTTAAATGTATTTTACTTGTTGACCTCAATTTGACCTTTCAAGACCTCCCAAGTAGTGTTCCCGGTTTCCTAAAATTTCAAATTCCCACTGCCATACAATTTAAATGCATCAAGGAGGAAATTGAAACAGATTTTTGGTCTTCAATTTCCCACTGCGGTAAAACACCACTTTTCAATTTCCTTTTCACTATCCTAAAATTGCTTATCAAATTTCCACTTGAGTTTAAAAACAGTTTCAATTTCCCATTGCGGTGGTTTTTATTTTCGTAAGTGGGAAATCAAACTCCAAAAGTGCTAGTCCAATTCCTAATACGTTTTATAAAATGTTTCAATTTACCTATTGATCAAAATTCGTGTTTTTAATTTCCTTCTGCTACCCTTTTTCCAAACTCAAGTTAGAAAAAGGCGTTTTCGATTTCCACAAGCCGGGCGCGAATTAATATGATGACGCATAAAATAGAAAATTTCATTATTGGGATTCTGTATATTATTGCTGATTGGAGTGCACCATAATCTGTCTCGTGATTTTCGGCAAACAAAACAGTGGCGTAGTCAAGTCCTGCAAAGCCGGATTTAAGTTAACTTCTATGCAGTGTGCGACCGGAATTACAAAATACCGGAACTGGAAAGCTAACAAATACCAGAACCGGAATTGTTCCCGAAAAATCCATTTTTAACGCCATTTTATCGATTTTTATGATGTAAACATATTTAGAATGCCAAAATCCTAAATCAAATGCAGTAGCTGGAAACGTACAAATGGCCCATAATACTTTTAGAGGTGTCCAGGTTTCTGCTTAGGAACACTTGTGCAACGCTTAAGCTTAAGCTTAGGGATACGCTAAATCTACTGTTACGCCCCTAAAAGTAACAAGGGCCCAAAAAAATATGGAGAAACGACGCAAATTAAAATTTTGGCAATAAACGCTCATACTATTTTAGAAAAATAAGTTAGAATAATATGCCAACTTTTTGTTAAAATTTCGGTCCAATGTTACATTGCCGTACAGCAATATACCAGGAGTACACGCAACAAATATAATTGGGATAGTGGGAACAATTGGGACAGCGGGACAGTTGGAACAGTGGGAAAGTTGGACAGCAAGGCACAGTTGGGACAGCGAGACAGTTGGGTAGCAGAGTACAACCGGAGGTATGGATCCAGTAGAACTTTTGCCGGAGGTTCCAGCAATTTCGGTAGTAAAATTTCGCATAATTTTGCAAAATTTATCTGTTTAGCGCGTTTCGTTTCACATTTGTCACAATTTTCAGGAAAGAATTTCCGAAAATTCGCAGAAAATTAGCGTAAAATCAAACGACTTAAGAACATATTTCATATATTGGCTAAAATTAACTACATAATTAACCATCATTTTTACAACCTAATTTGGCCTCACCTCCGGCTTCGGCAAGTTTCGTTGACCTCTGGCTTCGATATTTCTCATCTCCGGTTGCGCCCTGTTGGGTAATGTAAGTAACCACTTTTTGTACTGGCTGGCCGGCCGCGGCCAATAAAACCTTTGACCGGCCGGCCAATATACAAATTTTTAAAATTATCTAGCATTGTTACGGTGTATATCGTTACGTTTCTAAGATATACCAATCAGTTTAGAATCAGTAATTAAACAGTAAATGACCTCATGAAATATACGTTAACAAGTCTGGCTCCGGCTTCGGCAGAATTTCTGCCTGAGGTTCCGGTGATTTCGGCAGTGAAATTTTGCATATTTTTACAAAGTTTGTTTGGTGAGTTTTCTTTTAACTTCAGATACAATTTTGATGAAAAAAGCCAATATATTTAACAACACCTTACAATATTTGCAAAAATTAGCAAATTATACATTTCAGCTACCTACCTAATTTCGCCTCACCTCCAGTTCCCGCGAAGTTTGTTGACATCTGGCTCCGGTTCCGTATTTTAACCTCCGGTTTCTGACATTTTGCGGCAATGACTCCTTTACCCATTCTAAAACTGTAGGTACAACTCGTAGGTATCGCATACAAACAAAACAAACAAACTAACTTCATTATGCTGAATCTAAACTTTAAACTTTTTACTTTTCAAAATCCTCATTAATCGGTGAGAAAATCTGAGACCACTTAATCCAATTTACATTGTTATTCCCTTTATTATTGTCAAAAAATATTTATATCCTTCTGCGGTGAATGGTTTCACTATATAGGTATATTTTTGTAAAAGGCAGTGGAACACAGATCATATGAAGCGCTTTATCCCACCGTGAGCTGTCTAGAATACAAGTGCAACCAAAGTTGTGTGAAATAGTGATTCAATCTTAATATTGACCGTAAATGAGTAAGTAGGCACATTTCAGAATTCAGCTAAAAGTTTTAGAATCAAAATCTAAACACGATTCTGACCGGCCAGCCAGTTCCTGGCCGGTACACAACGCTACAGTTGGGACAGTTGAAACTGTGGAACAGCAGGACAGTCGGGAGAGCGGGACAGTTGGGATAGCGAGACAGTTGGGACAGCGAGACAGTTGGAAAGCAGATGAGACAGCGGGACAGTTTGGATAACAGGGCATTTATGAGAGAGGGACAGCTGGGGTCACAAGGAAAAGCTTCTTCACATGTTTTACTGTGGTTCAGAGGGAGCTGCCACCCCCCTTGCGATAAAACTAAACAGTGCCCCTGTTACAGGTATACAAAAAACGGAGGTCTGGTACCAATCAAAAGAAGACTGTCTGGCTCCAGTAGAATTTTTGGGTATTTTCGGCAGCTAAATTTTTCGTAGTTTTTTTTAGGAAAATTGTATCGTTTACCGGATTTTGCTTTAACTTTTGGTATACTTTTGCGAAAAAAATGTCGAAGAGTCTCCAAAAATAACCATATACCGGAGGTTAAAAATTACCAGAACCCAAGGACAATAGAATTTGCCGAAGGTACGGGCGAAGAGAAAAACGTTCCACCACTGACCTGAGGCACATTGGCCAAGTTGCGGAACTACGATAAACGGCTCTTATAGTATTATAACCGAACCAGTTGACGACTTGAATTATACAAGAAGAGTTGACACACCACAGTAGGGTATAAAACGATGTGCATTTCGGTTTCCTTAATTTTTAGCAAAATACCAGAATTTCCGTCTTCAATATGAACGGAAATTGACAAGATTTTTACCGAAATATTACATCCGGTTACTCCCTGTAGGCGGTTCATGCATATATGAAAACAAAATTATGCAACGTCATTTTTAAGTTAGCATTGCTCGTTTATAAAAAGACTACACAAAACCCTTTTTAATACTAGAAAGGAAAAGTACTATAGCAAAATAACATATTCTCCAGCAAAATTGAAATATTCGTAACAGATGTAAGAAATTCTGCGGCTGCCGGTAAATGCTTCCGCAGCAAAATGTCACAATTATGCAGGGGCGTCCACAGAAAATTATATTTGGTGGATAACATTGAATGTTTAGGGGCCTCTATAATTGCAATTCAAGATTGTTTACTTTTAGGCAGAGTGTATTTGGGGGCACAAGTAAAATGTGAGAGGGTGCGGCCCTCCAGTGCCTCACCGTGGGGACGCCCTTGTAATTATGTCAAAATTACTACACTTGAATATGTATAAAAGTAATGCTTCTTTATAAAACCGCAAATTATTTTTTATAAAAAATTTAATTTTTCTATATATGCTTCATACAACCCAAAATAATTGATATCCGAACTTGACGAATACCACAATTTATTTTACTGCCCGAATGATACAAAAGCCTGCAAAATTCTACTCGTACCGGAAACAGATTTGCGTCTTTAGACTAATGGTATCACACTAAATTTTAGTAAATTTACAAATAACGTCGAAAAGCTATTAGCGTAATTTATCAGTTAATTTATTCCATTCATAACATGGATTGCCGCTGTTTCAGCAACAGGCGAATGGTGAACAAAGGCAACGAGACAGAAAAGAAGCACTGTGAGTCATGTTTAAGCATAGATTTTTGATTGCGAATTGACATTAAACTATAAACTGCGTTAACACCACTTATACTGAATTTAGTCTTGCACAAAACGCTCACGATTTCTTAAAAACTCATTTAATCAAACAGTAAAAATAGAACAATATAGGCAAAGGAAAAAGTACAACCAACAGGCTCTGCCATCAGCTTTACGGCAGTCTGCTTTATAACGCAATCAGTAAACAGAAAAACGAGACCGTGTTGAGAGTTACACAAACCTGAAGTTTGTCACCTGCATGTCAACGTAATATGACTGCACATACACAATATTACTTCACTATGTTCAAAACCTAAAAAGCTCGTGTCCATTACCCACCCCCAAAAAGTTACCTGGTGTGCGTATGATTGTGGAAATTGCATAAAGAGGATAACAAGCGTAATATTGAGCAACTGCTGCTTTCCTTTCCAAAAAACTTAAGGATGTAGGTATATCGTAATGTAGAACTCAAGAATCATGACTACGTTGAATTATCATCGTCGTAGTGCAAACATCTTGTGGCATTTGAAAGACCACTTCTTTTGACTGCATTTTCTCTGATCATTGAATTAATTGCTGCCAAATCCTACAAGTAACAATTACACAAAGCTCTGTATATACTGTTCTCTTTCGATAATTTTCTTGCCTCTGAATAAACAACGAGTATTTTTCGCTACGCGGCTTGGGTATTTCCGCACGCACCAATGTTTTCGGCATTATTCGGAGCACGTGGCAATGTTAGTAATTCAATTCATACTCAAATTGATGTTCGTAACTATTATATTTTACGTTATCCGGCTTTGGAAGAAAACTGATGTTGTTTAAACACGGTTGCATACGCGGTTATGAAAAAAACAGCCAAAGGAACAACTACCCTATATAGACTTCGACAGAACGAGTACTGCATTGGTCGCGTAGACAGTACAGCTGAGTTTGGTTTCAACGGCGAAACATAAACCCCATTCGCAACTTTCTTCCTTGGCGACATATTGGAGCTACGCGCCGAAGGTCCTGCTGTAGGAAACGGAGATAATGGGACTCGATCAGCCAGCTGTGAGTTAACCTGAAATAATGTGCACCGCAAGGAATATCCCTAGTAAGAACATTGACTTACGCTGGAATGTTAGCATTCACAGTAAATATTGAAAATAAAAGTCGCGCCTATCAGAGCTACTGAAATTGCTGAAAACAATGTTTAGCACACATGATTTCTTAATACCAGCGTAATATACACAGACGTAAAAACTCCTATGCTATAACAAAGCTAACTTACACTTTTAGAAGAACGGTCATCAGAACTTGGAGCAAAATCTCTTGCAAACATTTCAACCCGGCGAACAAAAACCTATAATATCAAAACGGCCCCTTGACGTACTGATTTACAAGCTCGCTGTAAGTCCAATGATCTACCAACTGCAGCAATTCTTTACCTTGTAAACTGTAAGCTACGTGTTAAACTATATCCTATTATCTTAATTCGGTTATGCAAAAATCTACATCCTTCTCCGGATATGAGACCTCAGTTAGCACGCTTTTGACAACATAAAACGTAAAGCAACAGCCTACTATACTGTCTTATGTATACTCATACTATAAATAGACAATAATTTGTCTGCTGTTTTTAACTAACCACCAGCTTGTAACTTTATATTATCGGTCAGAACTGCAGCACACTAACCAAATTGTAAAACTTTATTAAATCGCCTCGTTCTTCTTCAACAGGTGTTGGTGTAGGTGGTGCTGAACCAATCGCGGGTACAGGCATTGTCGACATCGATCGCAAACGTTTGTTGCTGCCGGCATTACTGTTCGCTGCGTTTGATTTACTGCTGGCACCAGTAATCGCAGTAGCATCTTGGAGAGCAGGAGTATTTGCAAGTTTTCCACCGGTTTGTTTGATTTCTACCACAGAGCATCCAACCCTATCGATCGTTTCAGGATTATGGCACTGTTCGGTGTTTGAGCATACAGCAGTGGTGGCCGAAGATCGGAACATATTTGCACTTCCATTATTCTGATTACTATCGTCCGATGACGAAAGCGAAGAAGGCGGTTGTAGCGGTAAAGTAACCGAGCTGCTTACAGTTGAGTCTGATGCTGCATCATCGTGAACGCTTGCTTCAATTTAATTGCATATTATAATTTTTTGACAGTTGTAGATTTGCACCCACACTTACGATTAAGCTTACGACATGACTTATTTATGCTTGGGTATAAGTTTATGACTACCTTAGATTAGGTCAAAACCTAAGAAGCTATTATAGACTTTTGATCAGGGGCGTACTGAGCAAGTCACGAAAATTTTATACCCGGTATCAAGTTTCAATACAAGAAAACCAACCCGTTTAAATTTTTTATGAACGTAACCCGCTTTCCGAAATCCCCGCGATGGGCATGCTCTTGGCAATATAATACTTTGATCAAAGCTGCAAGTTCCAAATGAACACCAATCCTACATGCCACTGAGATTCAGCAGACTAATTTACAAAACAGCAATTTTTCAGAAATCATCATCTTCCAAATTCACAACTTTTCACTAGATGTTTTCAGATTTTCTACTCAAAACCTACCATTATCGTCTGATCCAAGGGCCTGTGTGTTGGAGCTTATATCACGCGAAGTTGTGGGTTCCACTAGATGCGTAGTCGCGTGACTGGTACCCGGCTTAAGCGATAACTGAGAAAGCGTTGTAGCAGTTGTTGGTGCGTTTGCAGCGTCAACGATACTTTGACCTGTAGCTGGCGGAGACGCAGATTTGCTGTCGAGTAGAACACTGCGATAAACCTGAAATAAAAACTGTGTAACCATTTGCTGATAGAGCAGTCATCAATTTGAAAATTCATTACTCTTCCACCTTCAAATGATAAAAATCTAAACATATTTATAAAATTATAATGTTCATTTGTTGCCTAATTTTTCATATTTTCGCTGCCAATAGTCGAAACTCGAAACCTTCATTAGTCTTGTTAGAATGCTTGACGGCAGGGATTATAGAAAAATTCAATTAAGTTGCAGTTAAACACTCAAACCCAAAAAGTTAAACGCTGCATTATAGGAGACAAGTTTTATGTAAATTCTGTAATAAATTGATATCACACATTTTTGAGCGAAGCGAAACTCCGAGCAAAGCTCGCAGTTTCGCAAAGCATTTTATGTTTTGTACTTGGGGGTCGAAAGGTGGATGTCCGTCTGTCCGTCTGAAAAGAATCTCAGGAACGGCTGAACCGAATTTGATAAGCTTTTTTGTTTGAATGCCAATTATCCTGGAGTGTTAACCTCGCATTGGGGTTTTAAAATTTTAAGCCGTTTATTAGCTACAGGCTAATTTGCATAATTAATTATGCCTAAATCAGGACTTTCCACAATATTTCACTAATTATTACAGTTAGAAGCAATCTAATTTTAGCATTATAGGGTTTTTGGGTGCGAGGAATCAGCGTAGACTGTGTACAAACCTCCAAAACCGATAATTGAGCAGTTAGCTAATAGATAATTTGCATATTAGCATAGTTTATAAGCCTAAATTAGGACTTTTTACAATATTTCACTAATTATAAAGGTTAAAAGCAATATAATTTCAGCACTAAAGGGTTTTTTGGTGCGAGGAATTTGAAACAAACCTCCAAAACCGATAAACGAATAGTTAGCTAACAAGTAATTTGCATATTACCTTAATTGCTTACGTGCGTTCGAGCTTCGCTCAATAAATGTAGTCCCACTACGACTGGTTACTATTCGTTTTATGGCAAACGATTCGGTTAAACACTAAACAGCCGACGTAATATTTTGGTGTATTATTGTTTTGTTATCAGGTTAATATGCTTACTCGACTTTTGCATTGCGGTTGATTTCTGTATGCGTAAAGAATTTCTTGAAACGAGCTTTGATTTTGGGTAACCTAAAACGATATAGTTTTGAATCTGTATAACGTCTTTCTGTATTACTGATATTGTTTCGTCATTCTTTCAAAGAAAAATACACTAAGAAGTACACAAATTTGTATGGCATTATAACACATACATTTCCCTTAATAGGTTTACAGTACGGCACCGCAAGTCGAAAGTCGAAACATTTTTATTTATATATATTTAGTCTCGGTGCTGTTTGGAGCTGAACGAGTATGGTAATTCTACTATTATGGTGTACAGGTACCGGATGAAAGCGGTCGCCAGCGTATGGCATTGGGTCGTCTAACATCTTAGACTTGAAACGTGAGAGGCTTACGATACGCTAAACCTAAACAATAAGCGGAATGTTCTATAATGAAGTACACAATTTGTACTTAAAACAAACACAACAGCGAACCTTAGCAATAATATAAATCGAGCATATGATAATTTGATCCAAATGACGATCACGCAACAAATCGGTAGAACGGCGCAACAGAGTCTCAATAAACGTCCATGTTTGCTGTTGAAAATGTTCGCTCAAATTTAGCCGTTCACACATGTCTCTCAAACGGATGTGGACCAACGAGTACACCTGCACGCAAAAATACAGTCACAAGAATAAGTGGTTGCTGTAACAAATAAATTAAGTAATTTCTAATACAGGACACTTATTGGTTAAAAATATTGTTGTACTACAAGAAACAAAACGGTCAAAAAACGCTGCTTTCGCACATAAGAGGCTAACTTTGTTCCGTACCTAAGACTGCTGTTTTTTGTGGGAAGTTCTGTATTTTTGAGATCATGAGAGAATCCAGACTAATTTGCCAACTAAAATGTGCATATACCGCGGACGAACAAACCAAAATACACATGTACCTTTCGGAAAAACAGCGCCACAGAACCGTGTTTTGGTTGCTTGCGTTGAAGGTTAGTTTTCACAATTCGACATGGTGCAATTTTAATTGCTTTCTTTCCATCAGCAAGAGTCACCGGTAAAGTCTATAACAAGCACAGCTAAAGGCTAGTAATGAGTAAAGTCTACAACAAGCACAGTTAAAGGCTAGAAATGAAATGATTGTCAACAACTTATTTAACTGAAACTCATACGTAGGGTCACCGCGAGCTAAACAGCCAAAAACATAAACAGTAAACACATAACATTTGTTCCAGTTTTTGAGTTCACGAGACAGTGCACACTCTATTTCCTAAAGGCGACTGAAACAAATTTTCTTGCCAAGAAATGATTCTATGTCAACTTAACATTACATTTTTATAAATAGATAGTCTAAGCGCGCCTTTGACACATTTTACTGTTATGGTTTCATTCTTGCAAGGTGGAGACAAAGGTTCGGATTTGGATTCGGTTCGTCAAAAATTTGTGTTTCGGATTCAGATTCAGATTCAGTTGTGAAAAAGTCGAATCCAAAAGCCGAGTCTCACAATGTTCGGTAATATGTTTTTCATTTTTAAGCATTATAAATTTTAAATAACTTGTTATAAAATCAATATTTTTTGTTTCAAGTCACAATTCTCAGAATTACGTCGGGTAGGAAATATATTAACGTTTAAAAGTTATGCGGCTGGCACTGCGTTGATATTCTGAAACAAAGTATACATATGTTGCGTACTAACAACCAAAATGCTGAATGACATGTTTATTACCAGAAATACCGGGTTTATATACAGTGCAATGACTAAGCCTTGCGTCAGCCATACTTATACGTGTTTACTCCTACGGCCTCATGTTTTGCTCATGATTGCCTCATGTTCACGTGTCAGTTGTATTCGTCAGCATGTGAAAGCTTCCTACACATATATATCTGAAATTTGCAACGTGCAAGTTTCGGATTCGCATTCGGTCGAATCATGAATTCGGTGCCACCCTGCATTCATATGCCGAAGTCAGGGTGAAACCGATCATAGTTGGAGATAGGTAATCACTTTATCTGCTGCATTTTTGATTTTCATAACCCACGGAAGCGAAATCTACCTTTTCTAAAAATAACATTGACTGCGTTTTCCCTCGCTTTAAGCATGCACGATTTTGAATAGTATATACGACAAAATTGTATTGCGTGTGCAAAATATTCGTGTATGAATGTGAATTTACAATTTTAGCTGAAATTTTCAGTGTAACGTTCTAATGTTTTAATAACGTACATTTCTTTAAAAAATGTCGCGAGTGAATACAGATTTACCACTCGAAGGGAGTGGCAATAAGACAAATAGTGAGTGATAATCTCGATACCTACACTGTATTGAATACGTATGTGCGCACAACTCAGCTTTGTCGCCGAAAATTGTCAGTACAGCGCTGTATTTGACTCATTATCAACTTGTTGTTTATGATACGACATTTTACTGGTATTACCATAACTTAAAACAAACCTGAATAATATTCAAATGTTTAACAGCTTTTGTTTGACAGGGCTTGTCAGCCACATTACACGCACTGTCTGTGTCGGAGCTCTTATTATTTCCGTTATCAGCGGAAAAGTCCAATTTTCGTTTTGCTAAGCCGGATGATCCACTTGAAGACACAGACACATTTTTCTGAGTACAAACGGTATTTGTCGGCATTGAATCAGACAGTGATGTTTTTTCAGGTGTTCCAAAAAAGCGGCCAGCAATACCCATCGGGGTTTGTGGAATCTCACCTGCAACAGCAAAAACTCGTTTCATAAAATTGCTCCATTTACTAGTCGCAAAACCTTTTTTCAGGAACCCGTCGAGCGCGCAAATTGAGTCTGGGAAGACATACAACGCACTGTTGATTGAAATTTTTGCCCAAATTCAAGTCATGTTTCAACAATGTTTTAACGAGTTGTGGTACCAGATGAACAGTGTTTTATAAAGCATTTGGGAACCGCGAATAAATCTCAATTTCTAACCAAATAAATATCTGGTGGCTTCTTGCAACCAACGTACCTCGTCTAAAAGGCAGTTGCACAGATGCTGCACGCAAAGAAAACGAACCATCACAGGGAACTGGTGCCACCTAAAAGAGAACACAGGTATATGACTTAATCAAAAACAGAGTATCATGGAGCGAAGACACTAAATTTCTTCACTAAGCAAAAAGCAATATAAATATAAAACACACTTTCAGTCTTATTAAATTGCTTGAAAATTGATGTGCTGTAAATAAACAAAGACTTACGTCAATGTAGGCCGGCGGCATCTCACCATAGTTTGAGAGCGCCTGCCATAACGGCGAGTCAGCTGCCCAAGCTAGTTCTTCAATCACTTTTTCTTCAACCTAAACAAACACCCATCTAACTACAGTCAAAAAGTTAGGGTGTACATAAGATAACAAAACACAATAAATTGACATAAGCATTGAAGGGCAAAACTTTATGCAAACAAACAAACACACAAACAAACAAACTGAAGTAAAACATTAGAAATTGTTTTAGCACTTAAGAAATTTAATCAATTAGATAAGTAATCTTAAACGACGAAAATTTACACACAATGTCTATCAATTAAATGTCTATCAATTAAAACAATAAAACACTAACCTGGCTTAAATGTTTCACCACATCGCGACCAAATTCTGGTTCAGCTCTTATCATCAATTCGATCACTTTATAGAAATGAAATGGTGGAATGTTGTATATATCTAACAAAGCCGGAAAAGTCCTAAAATATGGAATAACACTGGTAAACAAATTACATCAACTTTTGCTCATTAACATGAACGGCGATGTTATCAGCATATCGTTCAAGCTTTACACGAAATCACCTTTTTTCTTGCGTAAACTTTCGGAAAAAACGGAAAACTGTTCAGAATCAAGAATGTATTCTCGAGAAAATAGCTAAATCTTTACATACCATTGTGAATTGAATGAAAACATAACAATTTCGAGGCAACACGAGAAAAGAGAACGCTGCAACACGTCTTGTTTGAACACTGCCTATAATTATTTGTTTGGCAACAGTCTATTCATTAAAACTAGACAAAATTCTGAGTAATTATTTCGATGCTATATAAATCCGGTCCATCAGCTTTGATCACATGTTACGGAAACATCCTGGCACTTAGGATTATGCGAGTGCGGTGTTTTGCCGCGGCATGTGGCAAGGCTAGGGATAGTGCAACCCTAATTTTTCACAATGTGCTGTGCCAGGCCGAATTAGTTATGCAACTAATCTTATAATAAACAGCAAACAAACTAATTATATTTACGTACCGAAATATCAACTGTAGGCGAGCGAGCAAGTTCTTGTTTAACGATTTTCAAAAGAATTCGATAGTAAAGAACGCGGACCAGAGCAATACGTTGACTAGCAAACGAGTCAGGCGTAGATACTCCATCGACCAAATTTTCCAAGTTCTGTACATAGAATTGCTACGAAATTACCAGTAAAAAATACGCTTTTGCTTACAATCAAAAAATGTGTGATGTAATGCTTGAAAGTTTACTGTTATACGAGAATGCCTAGGCATCACATAGGCTTTGACCGAAATCCTCAAATTAGGTTTTTATATATTATGTTTAACAAATGTATCGCTGTATTGTTGAAGTAACGTCTGATGAAGAAAAGTTCGCTGTGAATCTATGAATTTTAATAATTATGCAATAAAAAAATTTATTTTGAATATTTTAATTTTAATCGATGATGACCAAAAATTAACCAAGATCGAGACTTTTCTTGGCCATTTCGGTAGATAGGTCTCGGTCTCGGTTCGCCCATCCCTGCCGATAACCAAAACATAATATGAAACAGAAATTAGTCTTTATTACGCAAAAAATTCTTGCTTAGAATTCGACAATGGCAAACGGTGATTTTTTAAAAAAACAGTCTTATGTGTTTCCGACAGGCTGTTTCATTGCGAAAAAAATTTGCCGCCAGTCATGATTTTATTTCTGGGCAAAATAAAGTGTCTCACCCAGCTGCTTTAAAAAACCATTGCAACCATAATTTTTTCGCCAATTTAGGCCCCTAAAAAATTTTCGCAAGCTTTTCAGAAATAGGTTGCAATTTTATTCCCAGGAAAATACAAATTTGATAACTTCGCCTGCGGCGCTACCTGATTTAGTACTTGCTTATTTCACTTCAATACACCACGTATATATTAAAAGAACACCCTGCTGCATGTGGTCTGGTCGGCGACAAAAGTTTAACAATCACTATGTCTGTACTACACCAACCAATACTTACTTTACAGCAAAAACGATTAAACTCGTCCGCCATTTGGTTAGCACGATGGTCAATTTCGATTTTAACATTCGTATCACATTTACTAAAAACACGTGAATTCACTAGGGTTTCAAACCAATATTCAAGTTAGATCATTACAGCACAAAAAGGCAAGGCGTTGTTTCAATTAATTCAGAACAAAGCATGTCGATTTGTCGTTTGAACTTTTTAATCTACTTCCATATCTGGCACCACAGGAAAATCAAAACTTTTATGCCACACAATCTGACTTAGGGAAACATAAAATGGAAGATCAAGATACTGTAGTACTTGCCAGTTCTAACAACATTTTAGCGGCAGTATGAAATTTGTTGATCACTAGGTATTAGCCACGTATTATTAAATCATACTCAAACAATTCTTCCAACTCGTCTGATGGATCAGAAGGGCATTCAGCTAGCATCTCTAACAAACGTTCTAACGACTGAGTCGCATTTGAGACTGGAGTGACAGGAGAAAAACATTCAGTTGCGTTTCCATTAGTAGCACCAGGACTGCCAGTTGTTCCCACAGCCGCAGCCAAGTATTGCCGTCCAGAAAGCGGAGTTGCAAGCGGATGTCTACTAACCTAGAATAATAACTTTGAAATATTTTTTACAAATTCAACAATATCGAAAATTCAGGAAAATTTAACAAAAATATTAAAGCCGGAGCTGCATACCATAAGCGGTAGCAGGATTGTTCTTTGGCGTAAAATAGTTTTAGGATTATTGTTGCGTAGAACACTTTGGTGGCAATTGTATTCATAAATAACATTTTAGGATGTTACATTGTGCAATCTAACGCGTATCGAAATGTTTGTATTATACTAAACTAACGCGTTCCAAGCAAGCTTGAACACTTTTTCGAAGCAAAAAATCAACGTCGCCGCCACCACCGTCTGTATTTTTCTTTGGAGAACCTGAAAATAGACATCACCATAACACAAAGCAACAACAAACTGTTCCGCCTGTGCATTACTTTCTGTTGAACGAGTGCATCAGTATTGGTAAAATATGAGTGAGTCGCATCAAATCAATGGAGGAATTGTTTGCTTCTCATATTTTTTATTTTTAATAACCGGTTGTACTAAACGTTCAGTAGCACGACTAATATTCCATGCTGAATAAAGCTTGGTCTTTTATTATGTTTGTAAAACGTTCACAACCAGGGTGTAATCGGAATTCCGATTCCGATATCACAATCAATCGGAATCGGAATTTTGAAATTTATAAAAATTCTGTATCATTTATCTATTATATTGTTTTCGATGAGTTAACATCAATAATTGGTTGTAGTTTAGCTTTACAGAGCCAAAAAATGATTTCCAATTTGTTCTTGCGACGTTTTTGAGAATTGTTGGCAGCAAACAGACAACCTAAATCAATATTATACTTCTTAATACAAATTATCCGTATATAAACACAATTTGCAGTTCCGATTCCGCTTCCGATACTGGTATAAATTTGCTGTTTCGGTTCCGATTCCGATATAATCCAGTTCCGGTTTGCACCCTGCCGACAACATTTGTTCTTGCGACGTTTTTGAGAATTGTTGGCAGCAAACAGACAACCTAAATCAATATTATACTTCTTAATACAAATTATCCGTATATAGACACAATTTGCAGTTCCGATTCCGCTTCCGATACTGGTATAGATTTGCTGTTTCGGTTCCGATTCCGATATAATCCAGTTCCGGTTTGCACCCTGCCGACAACATAACATACCTATTCGAGAAGCACATTCTTCTGTACATAAGAATATTGTTTCGTCAACGTCTCCCCTTTCTACTAACAGCCATTTATAACGATCTTGGATCAAGCTCCTAAATTAGCACATTTTGCAAATTCGAAAGCACAAAAACAAAGACTGTCTCAATAAACAGTTAACCTGTTACAAAAAGACGGAATATTGAAGCCGAAAATGGTAATGTAATATGTAAAAATATTACCTGGAGTTACTAGCGAGTGATACTTAAAGAAAAAAGCATGGAAAATTTTTTACACCTTAATGCCTGTATTTTACTGCTTTCCCCGAAACATTATGTATTTCTATTCAAAAATAAAAGTTGGTGTTTCGGTAAAGTTTATGCCGCATACATGTCGGAACAGTTGAGAACTGATGGGCACAGGACAGTGTGTGAAGGTACCAAAAATAAAACTACGTGTATATTTTTAATTATATATTTCAAATTAGATTCAGCATTAAGTCGCTTTTCGAAAAAGCAATTGGGAGCAGGGGCACAGCAGGTAATGTAAAACGGGGGTCAGCCATGCTTTGTCAGTGATGGATCCAGAAATTTCTCATAACGAGAGGCTCAAGCGCAAAGTATAATAATGAACTTAAACTTGTGAGCGAACAGCTAAGAGAGCGAGACACCAAACACTATTTCAGTTTCTTTCCTTATTCCTTATACATTTTGTTTATGGCTGGGTGAGGGATTCATCCGATACCTAGTAGACAACTAAGTGTCTAAACTGATATAGAATAGTACCAAAAACCACGCAAGCAATGCTGGTCAGAAGCTTCAGCGTTTTGTAGTCAATCTCAATTGGGGTTCTACTGAATTGAATAGATTTTATTGTATATTGGATGGCTTTTCAGATGGTTTTTCGAATTTGACTATTTATGAAAAAGTGGATCATCACCCATCTATTTTACCCAAAAAACCATGCAGCTTACATATTTTTGTCCCAAACAGAATTGTCCACTACCCCACAAGGGTCGCCGTTGTAATCCGTATTTGAAGCATACAAATTCTCTTTCAAAACCAATGTCTTCAATTTTGGCTTTAACCAATAGCTTCTAATCCGTTTAGCTTCGATTGGCACTGCAGAAAACTTCGAACATAACAGTGACAACACTGACGGTGCAGTCTGATCTTCACTCGCAGATAAATCAGCGATCAGGGCTAAAAAGATTATGCAAGTGGAAATGATATATGTATGCATATAATAATAATAATAATAAAACGGGGTGCGCCCGGATATCTGGTTCCAGCAAACGCCGGCATTGCCGCTCCGTTCCCGGTATTTTACCTTGCCAGATATTTGTGATTGAAAATTATAAAAGGTTTGATTTTTTACTCGAAATACGTAGGGATAGGAGTCTCAATGTCAATCTGTGTCAAGTCTCGAAAGAGATATAAGAAACGGAATCGGAACTCGTTTTGACACGGAATTCTAATCGGAATCAGAATTGCGGTTGCACCCTGGTATAATCTGTGCCAAAAATGAATATACCGAATTAAAGTTTTTTGAGCGAAATAGGATCTTCAAAATTCGTTGTCTCAGTAAAGGTGTACAAAACAATGAAAGAGATGTCAGCTAAATACAATCAGGGTTTTACCGGAATTCGTGTTCCGGTCGGAATTCCTGCAAAAAATCGATTTCTGTTCCGGCATTGCAGAACACAGGCACAGGAAGCGGAATTTTTCAGACGGCGAAGAAACTGTCTCTTTATGACTAGTAAGCTTAGATATAATTTAATGTAGTACAATATGTTACTTACAAGGCCAGCAGTGCATAAACTTAAAAACCACTCAGTCTCAGCAAAGGCCCGATCTGGCGTTTCACGACTTTTTAGCTATGCAATTGAACAACGTTCAAAAAAATTCGTCGCATGTTGTAAAAACATTCCCTAAACTGTACTAAATGCATGATGATTCCATAGTGATTACTTACATGCAAAATTTTTCAGAAAATCCAAAAACGTAAATCTCAAATCAATCCTAATGCAGATCGGGCCTTTGCTGAGATTGGCGACATACATGAAAAAGATTTCTGAACTAATGAAAATACATTTTGGTTCATTATTCAAGTCTAAAAAAATTAAAATTTTAATTGAAATCATCATTGTAGTTTTATGACCAGCCAGATCGTCATTATGTTCCGATATATTAAAACTTGAGCAGTTCCCGAACATTTGGACAATATTACTTTTAGCAATGTAAAAAGCGAAACATATCCCTAAATTTAAACCTCCTCAGCGTAATAAACACAAGTCTAAAACAAAGCTTAAGCTCAAGCCCAAGCAAAAATAGTCAAATTTTAGCCTACTCCATTCCGGTCTAGCGTGAAAACGGGCTCAAGCAGATCCAGAGGGGGTGCGGAACGTAAGTTCTCCGTCAAAATTTTGTGTGACAAATTGGTAAGGTCCCTACCTACCGTACAATTTTAAACCTTCAGAAAATTTTTTTGAAAAAATAGGTCTCCTCAGAAACGTTTAAACCAAAGCCAACAATATTCCTAAATCCATAAATACATAATTTTGCACGACTCAAATATTTCTAACTGCACAAAATTTAGATCCTATAATCGGTTAACATCCGACTCCGGTATTAAATTGAATATGCGGCTCCGGTACCGGAAAATTAATATATATATTTATATATATATATATATATATAATATTATATATATATATAGAATTACTTTGATATTCTTCATTAATGAGATCACGAGTGCCATTGTAATAGATATCAACACAAAAATAGTCAATGCAGCAAAGCAGCAAATGAAATGAACCAACCAGGTCGTCATTAACATCAAAAGTACCTTAAGCATGTAAAATATACGAACACCATCAAAACAGAGTAGTAGCAAGCAAGCAACAAATTAGGTTAAGTAGAAAGTTGCATCATTTTCAATAAATACTCGTACACGGGTTTTTCAGTGAAAATACTAAAGTAACCGGACGCGGATGCAATTCTAAGCGCGTTTTAAAATAAATACCCGTATCCAGAATTCGTCGGTGAAAATACCCGGGCCCGGATGCAGCAATATTTAAGCTATAAATTAACAAAATAGCAGGAATACACAGGGTGCGACCGGATATAAATTGACCGAAAACCGGATATTGAATATTATACCGGAATCGGATACTAACTTTATATAGCATGTAAGTACGAGCACTGTTGAAAGTAATTGATGCGCATAAAAGTATATGTTTACTGAATTAAAATCCATTCTTAGCTTGGATTTTTCATTATAACGGGATACCCGGTGGCCAGGGTGCAAAGCGGAACTGGATTATACCTGAGTCGGAGCAGCAAATTAATACCGGAATTGTAATCGGACGCGGAACTAGAAATTTTGCAACTGAACGGATAATTTGTTTTGACAAAATACAATGATGATTTAAGGTGTCTGTTAGCTGGCAATATGTAATTTTCAAAAAAGTCTCATGAACAAATTGGCGATGGTTTTTGGTTCTAATCAGAATCGGAATTCCGGTTGCACCCTGCCAGTGGCATCCAAGTCGTGGCTGGAGTTCCTAGGGAGAGTAGGTTGCCCCTCACATCTAAGTCCCATCAAAACTGAGACCCCGACTGTTGTCCAGCTCCGATATAAACTAAAAAACATCTACAATTTGCAGTACAGTATAAATTATGTGTGCCAGCAAATTTTTTCACCCCCCCCCGCAGAAAACAAAACGAAAAAATTGCTATTTCAGTTCAATTATACATACAATCGGAATCGGCACAGGTTTTGAATCGAAATCGTTGTCGAATTCACAATTCTGTTCTACCCTGCTTATTAAACGACACAACGTGGTTAAATAACTCAACCATGAAGCACACGGAACTTAATTTTAAGCAAGAAGCGATCGGTTCCTTACTTTTAATGTAAACAAACCATTTCCAACAAAAACGAAAGCAATCACTTGGGGTCTTTTTGTTTTTCTTTGCAACAGCACCCGCTACTCTCCTTAAATACGTATTAATATATTCTCACTGAAGTGCATTTTAACAACTAAAACTGGCATTCTCTATCCACTGACAGTAACGTTGTCTGGGTTTCTGAAACCACACCTATGTACGACTTAGTACTCAAGTTTGCGCTAAACAATTACTTAACCATTTTCTCGCTCATGAAAGTGTACTTACAGTAAGTAAACACTTAAGTCACTGTTAGATTCATAGTGCCTGTTTAACATAGAGCATAACAATGGCTTTGTTGCTGTAACAACGGCTCGCATTTGACGTCAACTTGTTTTTGCTCAAAAAGTTAAACATTTACTTAAGTCGGCGACTCAAGCAATGAAAAGTTACAATTCTGGTTATCTGCAATCGGAATTGGAACTTGAATCAGAATCAGAAGCTTAGAACTGGTCATCATAACAAAAGGAAATGATCATTACAACAATTTAGCAGTAAAGGTAAATTTTATACTGGAAACGGCACATTAGCTTCTGAAAACATAGGGCCAAAGTCAATTTGCAATTACATACCGTCGTTTGACATCTAACATTGATTTTGTAGGCGTTATATGACCACAACTTTTCTCCTGATCGGCTGATAAATCCTGGCACATATTGAACACATCACGCATTATAATGTCATACTTTTTGTATAACGCCGCAGAAACTCCAAAATTGGCTTCCACTCTACGCACCTGACACAAAAAATTCTAATAATCAAAACAAGGAAGTAATTTGATACTAATGTGCCGCTACCAAATTTTTTTGCCAATGCCAAACCGCTGCCGCTACCAATTTTAGTGCAATGATGCTTAAAGAACCTTATTACTAAATTACAAGCAGTCGTACACGACTACATATATGTAATTATTCAATGAAACCGGTGTATTTCTTGAGTTGCGCCGATTAATTGACACAGATATTATCGTCGTTTATCGCGAGTATTGGCATCGGCACTGCAAAAAGATACCGTTTTTGCCGATAATCTTTCTATTAACAGAGAGTTGCAAGGCTATCAATTTCACTTCTTGATGTATATCAATGTGTTTCATCAGGAAACTGTTATTTCTGTTACGGTTGAGTTTAAAAATTAATTGAAATGAACCGTTGTCTTCACCTTTATAATGATGTAATGTTGCAATCGTATCAGTTGTTTAAGCATCCAGGGTTAAACTTGGAATCGGCATCGGTACATCACTATATATCATTTCAATCATTTTTTTCAGCACGAAGGCAAGGAACAAAACGCACGGATATATACGCCAGCAAATGAACTTGAAAGTATTCTAATTCATAGTTAAGCGGAAAAATATCAGCAAATTGGAAATTTTTACGCAGCGCCGATGCCGATACTTTACATTACTGGTATTTTGATAATGAAAAGCGGGCTTTTTAAAAAGCTCCACTTGTCAAATTCTTTAGGCCACGTTGAACCCAGAGGCACCTTCGAAGAAGCCAAGCCCTGCTCGTGATTGGGCCAACGAAAAATGTTGATTATTGCCGATGCAGATTAATCAACGCACCTTAAATCCCACACTGAGCGTAAGCTCTCACGACGGCCACCAAACGTTAAAATTGCGGATACACAGTAGCAGGACTGGAGAGTTGATTTTAAACCTGACAGTTCCCAACTAGCGGAGGGGTGAGGGCTCCAGTTGCACAAAGCCCAACCCCTAATTTCGATATGCCCCCGGTTCAAGCCCCCCCAAGCCGATAGTTTGCACCGCAATTTAGTATTAAGCAATAAAAATTAAACTTTTTTGGACGTCAAACACACTTTTTGTATAATTCATCAGTTATAATGTAATAGATAAGAAGCGTGTAAAGTGTATTTAAATATTATATACGAGCGATCAGGCATAGATAATTGCTATTATCCTTAAAACAATAATTTTGTAGGTAAATTCCCCCACTGAAGAATCTCCCGCAGTTGCCACTCCCGGTTAAAGCCGCTCCATCAGGACCCAGTTTTTTTTCCAGTGCACAGGAATCAAATACTGGTGCTATTTCTTCAGAAGCAATATACCATAGAAGAAAACAAGTTCCCAAGCGTATATATACATTTGTCTTGTCATACGGAATTATACATATTTACTTCAATAAAGCTCAAACCAACCTTATGTTCTATTCTTCGATTGTTTGGTATCATAGCTACCCACCGTTTCACGCGGTCAAAAAATTCGAGAAGGCTGAAACACACACATATAAGGGACATGTCAATTAATCGGCATCGGTAATATCACACTTTTCCGAATTGTTGGAATCGACACTGAAAAAATACCGAATATTTGTCGATACTTTTTCACTTAGCAATGAATTGAAATGCTATCAATATCACTTATTGGCATGCATATATCAGTGGGCTGCAGGGTGCAACCGGAATTCCGGTTCCGGTTCCGGCAATTTTTCACCTTCCGGTTCCGGTTCCGGTAAATTTTTACCGGATTTAAAAATTCCGGTATTATAATTTGGCCGTTTTGTTAACTTTGCTAATTTTTAAGAATCTCTTTTGACAGCCACTTGTACTCCGAATATAAGCCATTGATGGTGGATTTCACTTCAGTCGATGATGAAAATCTAAAATACAACAAATAAAATAAATACCTATGTTCGACTAAGGTTATTTCACAAATAATAGAGCAAAAAATAAGATTAAAATGAAATTTTTGGTGAAATGCATTTTTCATTTTCCGGTTCCGGTTCCGGTAAAATTTTCAAATTCCGGTTCCGGTTCCGGTAAATTGTAATTCCGGTTGCACCCTGGTGGGCTGATCAGGAGATTGTATATAATAACGTAAAACGTAATGTAGTAGGTAAAAGCCAGACGGTTCATTAAACATCGTGCATTAAACCTGACATCGATATCGGCATCGGCACACATTCCAAAAGGAATCAATATCGGCAAAAAAATTATACATATTTCAGCAGCTGAACAATAAAACAATGGCATCTAAAACATCTTCCGAAAATTTAAATGACGAGGGAATCTGAATACACAATGATTTCCAATTATAAGTATCTGAAATCTATAGTTCCCGTGCAGGGTGCGCCCGGATGCGAATTTACCGAATACCGGAGAAGGGTAGTGTTTTTATCGAAATCCAATGTTAACAGAATATTATGGTAACAACAAAAGTTAGAATTCAGTTTCCGTTCGGCAAAAATAGAAGGTTCGTATTCGGATTCGAACTTCAATCAATGTTTCAATAAATTCTGGTTTAGATATTTCAAAGTTTACATTAGATATTTCAAAGTTTACATGTTTCCGCTGCCTGTATAAAATAGGGTTTGTTAGGCCAACCTGTTAAATGATTACAAATTTAATATATAAATATTACTTTTATTTGAATGAAAAAATTTTCAAAGTTAAGGTTCTGATTAGAATGGAATCTAATCCGAATCAGAATCGGTCACATCATGGGTTTGATGCCAACCTGGCTTAATTGTTCGAAGTATTTGAATGCAGCAGATGTGCACCGGTGTTTGCCGAATTAAAATTAATCATCAAGTTTGATTTTTTTATTTTAATTATGTATGAAAAACGCAAGTTTAAATTCATCGAAAATGCAGTATAATTATTATAAATGCTTACCGGATATCCGGATGCGTATCCGAAATGAAACGTATATCCGGATATCCGAAATGCTATTGTGTAAAAACATAGAATTTACATTGTTTCACCACTAAAGTAGTGGAGTTGACGAAAACAAATTCTGTATTCAACCCTGAGTCAAAAATTTGCATAATTATCCCATGATGATTGATGATTTAAAGTCTTGATTTTTAAAAATGCCAAAATTCAAAAAATCTCAGTTTAGTCTGATATTCATCGGTAGAATAACTTCGTAATTTTTAAATTATATCTCAAAAGTAGCCCAGTGAAAAATTTGCGTCGAATACGCTCCGTCAAGTACTAAATTTATGGCTTATACTTGTTCCGTTTAGTCAATAAACAGCTTCATTCGGTTGATATAATAAGCTTTCTAATAGTCTGAATTTTTATTTTTAATCAAAAGCAATTAAAAAGTTAAAAGTAAACAAGTCATAGTGGGACTACATGTATTGAGCGAAGGTCGAACACACTTATGCAATTAAGCTAATATGCAAATTAGTTATTAGCTAACTATTCGGATCTCGGTCTCGGCCAAGGTCTCGCTTTTTTAACCGAGACAAGACCGTCCCTACAAATTAGGTATTAGCTAACTATTAAATTATCAATTTTGAAGGTTTGTAGATAATTTATTTACATTCCTCGCGCCTAAAAACCCTTTATTGCTGAAATTAGATCCATTGTAACCCTAATGATTATTGAAATAACTAAAAGTAACAATTTAGGCTTAACCAATTAACCTAATATGCAAATTAGATATTAGATAACAACTCATTTACCGCTTCTGGAGGTTTACAAACATTTCATTTACATTCTTTGCACCCAAAAAATCCTTCAGTAACCCTACAAATTAGTGAAATATTACAAAAAGCCCTAAAGGCTTATCAAATAAGCTAATATGCAAATTAGCTATTAGTTAACTATTAAATTATAGGTTTTGAAGGATTGTAGACAATTTATTCAGATTTTTCGTACCAAAAACCCTTTATTGCGGAAATTTGATTGCTTATAGTCTTATACTCCTAAAATTAGTGAACAAAAAGTTCTAATTTAGGCTTATCAATTATGCTAATACGCAAATTAGCTATTATCTAACTATTAAATTATCGGTTTTATAGGTTTGAAAACAAATTATTTAGATTCTTCGCACCCAAAACCCTATATTGCTAAAATTAGATTGCTTGTAACCCTAATAATTAGTGAAATATCTAAAAAGTCCTAATTTAGGCTTAACTAATAACGCATATTAGCCTGTAGCTAAATAAACGGCTTAAAATTTTAAAACATCAATGCGAGGTACGTAACACCACAGGATAACAGGCTTTCAAACAAGAAAAGATTATCAAAATCGGTTCAGCGGTTCCTGAGATTCTTTTCGGACGGATGAACGGACTGACACAATGTCCTAATTTTAGCTTAACTAATTAAGCTAATATGCAAATTAGCTGTTGGCAGGGTGCAACCGGAATTACAATTTACCGGAACCGGAATTTGAAAATTTTACCGGAACCGGAACCGGAAAATGAAAAATGCATTTCACCAAAAATTTCATTTTAATCTTATTTTTTGCTCTATTATTTGTGAAATAACCTTAGTCGAACATAGGTATTTATTTTATTTGTTGTATTTTAGATTTTCATCATCGACTGAAGTGAAATCCACCATCAATGGCTTATATTCGGAGTACAAGTGGCTTTCAAAAGAGATTCTTAAAAATTAGCAATGTTAAGAAAACGGCCAAATTATAATACCGGAATTTTTAAATCCGGTAAAAATTTACCGGAACCGGAACCGGAAGGTGAAAAAATGCCGGAACCGGAACCGGAATTCCGGTTGCACCCTGGTTGTTGGCTAACTATTTAATTATCGGCCTTGAAGGTTTATAGATAATTTACTAATTTTAGCTTAACTAATTAATTTACTATGCAAATTAGCTGTTGGCTAGTCCTAATTTAGGCTTATTAATCAAGCTAGTAAGCAAATTACTACTAGCTAACTATTCAGTTACCAGCGCGCCCGAAAACCCTTTAGTACTGAATTTCATCGCTTGAAACCCTAACAATCAGTGAAATAATTCGAGAAGTCCTAATTCTGGCTTAACTAATTAAGCAAATATGTAAATTAGCTATTAGCCCACTAATTATGCAAATATGCAAATTAACTATTAGCTAACTATTTAATTATCGGACTTGAAGGTTTATAGACAAATTTATTCTGATTTCTCGATCCCAAAAACCCTTCGGTGATCAGCATTATGTTCCAATATATTAAGGCTAGAGCGGGCGGGCGTACGTTCCCCGCCAGAAATTAAAATGGTAAGGTCCCTACAGTGTAACTTTCCACCATCATCCCAGGCCACAACTATTGAGGCAGTTGCAGAATAAATAACGATTTTAGAATTGAATGTTTTACGCTCATAACAATCACCTTGTCAGTCAGTGCAGTTTCATTAGAGCAACCAGCTAAAACAAGCACCTAAGAAACGAAAATTGATGTTCGGAAACCCAACGAACACAAAATCGAGTTTCAGATATCCCAAATAGAAAATTCAATTTCGGATATCCGGATATGAAAAAATATCCGATGCCTTCACGGCAATCACTAATAATTATTATAATACATATATAATAATAATAATAATAATAATACGTAATAGGTTTATACCGAATGCCGTTATTTTACCGAATATCAAACCGGAGCTGAATATCCGCTCTCTTCCTGGTTTCGAACAAAGTGGACTCCTATATTTTTATGCGGTTCAGGAAACAAATCTAGTGCTATCAGGGTGCAACCGGAATTACAATTTACCGGAACTGGAACCGAAACCGTAAAGTGAAAAATACATTTCACCAAAAATTTCATTTTAATCTTATTTTTTGCTCTATTATTTGTGAAGTAACCGTAGTCGAACATAGGTATTTATTTTATTTGTTGTATTTTAGATTTTCGTCGTCGATGAGCGAAATCCACCATCAATGGCATATATTCGGAGTACAAGTGGCTTTCAAAAGAGATTCTTAAAAATTTGCAAAGTTAAGAAAACGGCCAAATTATAACACCGGAATTTTTAAATCCGGTAAAAATTTACGGGAACCGGAACCGGAAGGTGAAAAAATGCCGGAACCGGAATTCCGGTTGCACCCTGAGTGCTATATATAAATACGTAACTTATAGATCGCGCTCGGTTTTCAAACATACTTACTTTACACGACATTCCTTCAGCAAATCGACCAGCGTCAAATCGGGCAAATCAGTTTCGCTCGATCGGAGCAAATAATACGCCGTGTACACAGCACATACAATCCACTGGGAAGCGCTACCCTAAAACCACACTTCAGTTTAAAAACCAAAACGTTACGGCTATATTGGAACAAAGTACGTTTGAACGATAACATTTTTATAGTGACTATGAGGGCCCGAGCGAATGCAAAAACCAGGGTGCAAAAAATTCCGATTTCGATTGCAATGCATAAAAATTTTCCATCATTTATTTTGAAAATAATAAAAACTGATAGTAGTTAAGCTTTACAGAACCAGAAAAACATTCGCCCATTTGTTCATACGACGTTTTTGAAAATTGTTGACAGCCAACAGACTTCCTAAATTTATATTATATTTCATAATACAAATTCTCCGTATAGTCACAAAATTTGTATTTCCGATACTGGTATAAATTTGCTGTTCCCATTCCGATATCCAGTTACACTTTGTACCATGGTAAAATCCATAGATTTAGAAGAAGGCTCATTAAAAAGCTAAGCAATGCTAAATATACGTAGTTTTCGGATTCTGCTCATAATTATTGCGTAACTACGAAAATTCATGAATTCACAGCGAAATAGCCATATATTTGGTGAATCCTCGACTTCTGGTTTCGGTTGTACCGAGACTGAAAAATCCAAACCGAGACCTGCCAATACCAAGTCTTGCCAAGACCGAGGCTCTCATCCAGGAATGGGCGGTCTCGATCGCGGTCTCCCTTTTTTCAGTCTCGGTCTTTTGCAAACCCTAGATCAAAGAGGTGAAAGAATGATAACCAATCACAAAAATTTTCTCGGATTGCAGCTTTGGCCCGGAAGTACTTGCGTATTTCGTCTACAAACACAGACAGCGAACGATTGTGGAGAACCGCTAAGTGGTTATACAACGATTTGAGAAGCCTAATCACCGCTCCGGTTACCCAAAATTCTAATTTTTGAAATTATATTGTGACTATGCACAAATAGTTGCATTTTCGCGTTTAAATCATTTAAGACATCGTTTAAAAAATTTTGGGTCACCCGCAGTTATAACGTCAGGCTATGTTAAAAACTTTTGCAGTCTATTCGGTTTGCCCGGGAGCAAAAACAACACTATATCTCTGATGAGGGATTGTACCGAGGGTGTTTTGAGACATTGGGATTTGTCCCTAGCCTGTTCGAAGGGTATGGCGACAGTAGCCAAGTGAAAAATAAAGTAAAAAATTTTGGCGGCAATTTTAAAAATCGGCCGAGACTAAAAGTCTCGGTCTGGTAGGTTGGGTCTCGGTCTCGATCACGGTCTCGCTGTTTTGACCGAGACCGCAATCCCTGCATGTATTATCGACTAAATCACACACGTTTCGGTCGCATCGCTAGGGTATGTATATCTGGCTTCTCCACAGCTTGAAAATTTCCGCCGGGGGGCGTTTCCTGGGGGGGCCCCCAGGAGTTTCCTGGGGGCAGCTAATTTTGCTGGGGGGCAGTTTTCCTGGGGGCCCCCAGATGATCTGGGGGTCCTGGGGGCAGGCTCAAAATTTTGCAAGCCGACTTTTTGGACCATTTTTTATTCTAGATCGTGTTTCCAACTCAACTGAAGATTACTCATCGCTCAACATGACAAAAGTTCCCAGCAAACGCTAATAACAATAATGTTAACTAATATTACTGACAACTTTACCAGAAGTTGAAAGAAGCACAATTATTAAAATATAGATAATCTATAATTGAAACTGTGATTAACATATATTTTATATATTAGTCACAGCTTCAGTTTATCATAAGGCTCAGGCGGGTTGAACTTGTTGCTGCAAGGTACTTTCGAATGCTGTATGCCCTGAAACGGTCTTATAATGGTGCTTTTTTAAGTTCATTATTGAATTGTACTAGTTACTACCGGTATTTGTAACGCTATTAAAAAATTATGAGTACTCAGCGTAATATAAAATCACATTTTGCCGAATGTCCGCCTCAAAAAAGTCCAGGTCTTTATGTTTTAACATTGAAAATTTTTGGCTTAGAAAAGTCCTGGGGGGCCCCCAGCAAAAAAAATGCTGGGGGGCGGCCAAAAATTCGCCGGGGGGCCTTTCCTGGGGGCGCCAAAATTTTCGCCGGGGGAAAATGAAAATTTCGAAAAATGCTCGGGGGCCCCGCCGTGGAGAAGCCAGTATATATTAGAACAGTTCCAGCGGAATTCCAAGTCGTTGGTGCATTAAGTAAAACAGACATTGCCTGAGCCGTGCATGGAAAAATTCCTTCTTTGTCTGAGCGATCGGTAATCCCACCCTAAGCCGGCGTGGTACATCAGTTTTTGCTGGATAATAAACCAGAACCGGATATCCGGTCGCACCGTGGGTCTGGGGTGTCTGAAACCCCGCATGTAGAGTAGGGATGGTGCAACAACTATGTTGATCCCAGATTGCGGGCTTACAACCGTCAAACAAAACAAGACAGACCGACCGAACGAACTTAACAGAGTGGCTTCGAAGCTATTCGAGGGGAGCACAATCGGTGAAGTATTTCAATGGGCATATAAGGTATTCCGCACCAGAAACTTCTGGACTCGCTAGTTGTAAACTCAGACTCAACACGTACATATTTTGTTCAGGCCTTAAACACTCACTTTCAATCTGTGGCTACGCCTCTTGTCCCACGATTATAATTTCGTGGCCCTGACAAATACAAAATCTACAATTTAACAGTTTGTCCTAAAAATTTAAAGTATTTTATTTTATAAATTTTTTACCAAGTTCAGGTTTATGTTATGAAGGAATACGGATCGGGATTGGACTTTCAAAAATTCCGGCTTCATTTTTATTTTTAAGCTTATTCTTAATATATAATTTGCGTCAAAACAAGGTCCGATTCCGGTATAAACTTCCCGGATAACGCATATTTACGGTTGTAGTGTCGAATAACATAACTGTTTTTAGAATTGAGCGTCTTTAACCATCTTGCTGCGACTAAATTTCTGGGTACGTCATGAGGATAGTTTCGATACATTTTCAGAAACTTTTAAGTGATGTAAGCGAGCGAGAGTTAAACGCAATTTTGCATTAAATAATTTCAGTTGATCAGCAGCACTTATATATGAACTTGATAACAGACGAAAACCTGGAGCACGCTAAAATAAATTTTTAATATATATTAAATATCCGGCATCCGGTTCCTGTAAAAATTCTATATACGTAACTGACTTTTTGCGGACATTCCGGTCGGAACACGAATAAAACAAATTCAGAGAACAATTAAATTTTATATTTTAGGGTAATTTTTTACTCAAAATTGTATATACATATATTACATACCAAAAATTAAAACGAAAGCACCGAACTATCAAACTTGTAAAACTGTGCCGAATTCCACTACCGATATTGCCGGGACCTCCAGCAGAAATTTTACCGGCGACGGAGCTTGATTTTCCGTCGAAACCGGAGGCGTACGATATTACATACCTCGAGCGTAAACTGTCGCCATACGATTTGAAAGAAATGAAGAGCACTTTTTTCAACATTTGTACCGAGCTTTAGATTTGCGCATAAGCTGGACAGCTCTTTCTGTACAGTTTCGACATCAAGATAAGCAGTATTGGCATCATTCAAAGTTGAACTACCAGTCGCCAATACTCCCCGCTGAGCAAGTGACGTTGTTGGCTCCGTCGTAGAACAAGATTCATCAGCTTGGGTTGGTGTCATCTAAGTTTTACTAATGCAAACGTGAATATATACGTTACAATTTTATGGATATATACACATAAGTACTTGCGATAGATATATAACAAAATTAAACTTAAATGCGTTAAACAACCTTTGACAAAGTTACATAGTCAACAGCAACAGCACAAAATATGTTTTAACAGGACAAATGGAAAGATCCTAGTCGACCCAAATATTTCTACTAACTGCACTCCATCAAACAATCTTACGTATGTTTTAAAAACTATCGGATTTCCAGTGCCAGTTTAACATCCGACAAAAAATCGACATCAGGATCCGGTTCGGAAATGCACAACATAGCCAGATATATTAACTACATATATTAAGCTCATGTCATGTTGAGTTATTTAGGAGCAGTTCTTTGAGTTCATTTACAGCGGTCCCAGACATTCTTGGTAATCCTGTTTTCATTTGTATTTGGCAAAGCTATGGATGGGGCTGTCATAAAACGACGATTTTTAGGTCTGAGTGGCTGGCGTGAAAAAAACTGAGCATCATCAAAACTTTCGACACAAATCTTTTTATCCTTATATAAGCTTACTCTTCATAAATTTTTACAATCACAGTGCAAAGCGGAACCAGATTATACCGGAATCGGAACAGCAAATTTATAGCGGAATCGTAGTTTTGTGACAGTATGAATAATTTGTACTAAATACCTATAATATTGATTTAGTTTGTCGGTTGGCTGGTAACAAATTGCAAAAATGTCGCATAAACAAATTGGCGAATTTTTTGGTTCTGTAAATCCCAACTGCAATCAATTACAGAAACGTTAACTCATCGAAAGCAATTTAATATGTAAAGGATACAGAAATTTCATTTTATGCAAAGTATCACAAGTATTAGAATTAAACTAAAATTTTAAAATAAGGGTTGCATTATATTCGACGTCCGTCAGCGTGCGTCACCCGTTCGGCGCCGTCCGTGAACACTACGGCGTCGTCCGTCATCGTCACCGTGCGTACTACACGTTATTGTACATAAGTTATTTGCGTACGATACCGCACGGTGGCGGGTGGCGCCGCGCAGCGACGGACGGCGCCAATGGCGCTGGACGTCAACAAAAGTATAGCGCATCCCAAACTCGTTTTGAATCAGAGTTCCGGTTGCACCCTGGTTACAATCCCGTAAAAATCCAATTTCTACGTTTTACGTTGTAGCTACATTGCGCTCGCGGACGGTAACTAATTACAATAGCAGTTCCTTTTAACAATCCACGCTTCCAGTGGTACCAAAAAAGTCCGAAGTGTGCCGAAATTCTGAAAATGGCTTAGCTTCCGCGCAAAGTTATAAATGTTGCCTGAAATCAGTGCAATGGCTCCGCCGAAATTACCTTAATAGCAGGGCAAAGTAAGAGTAAAAACTAGGGTCAATTCAGAAACTATTTTTGCTATTCCTAATTAAAAACCAGTCATATGTGTAACGTTTAAAAATACGTGCAAATAAGTCAATCTGGAAAAAATCCTCTCTCCTTTCGGAAATGGTAGGCATATGTCACATCAAGCCAACAGCTACTTTGTACTTTGATAGTTTAATCTTTCGGGAGGGTTGGCTTGATCTGATGTCAACGAACAGCGGCTGGGTTTGATAAGGTATGTAAAATCTGTTGTTATTTTGCTCCCAAGTTCACTTGAGTTGTCTAATATCTGCTGAGCAACAATAATCCGCAGCTCTATTATAAAAACTACTATATATGGCAAATTTGTAAAGATTTTTGATTTGTTCGCTTAAACGGCAGTTAAAGACTTAGCTAGTGTTTCCAACTCGATTTCAAAACATCAAACAGATTTTTGCGATTCCGAAACTTCAATTTTTGCTGAATCTGAAACCGAATTCTATCCAGGCTGATAATGGAGGACCTACTTGATTGATCCTTGATTTCGGTTGTGAGAACTGGTGCTTTTTACAACATTTGACATTCTGTGAAACGTGCTTGCGATATGAGTGTCAGAAGCGAACACTACCACTGCGCCACGTAGCCCGCCTCTCCAACTGCATTTTTCGTCGACTATATGCGTCGACTGTACAACACAATGCGCACTGCATTTATTGCATACGTACCAGGACAAGCATATCTCACATGCTTACAATGAGGATGCATGGAGTCAAAATGAGACCTCATGCTAATGCTGCACATCGGTAAAACGTTGATGCATATGTAGTGCCTTAAATGCAAAAAGCGGTAAAAACATGGAAGAACCAAGATACATGTGTATGTTGAGGTTCTTGTAAGGCATAAAAACAGAAAAACGCAGCAGTTGATTGTTAGGCGGCAATAATCTGTCGATCGAGTTCGAAACCTCGTGAGAGCGTCCCGCCGCATTTCAGCTGCTGAGAACTCAGAACTAAAAACCGTCGTACCCTAACCTACCCAACTTATGACATGATGCATCCGCATGTCACAGTGCTGACAAGAATTTGTATTTCTACGAAACTGACAGCGTGAAAAAATGCATGAAACACTGGTTTACTTGTTCATTGCCTTTACACTTTTTTACTAGAGCAATAAAGGTTGGTTGTGAAACTGCAAAGACTTCAGATAATTTTGATTTGTTAAGGGTCGAAGGGATGAAACGCGATCGTTTGCGTTACTGTCTCCCACGAAAATAGATTTAAAAGCACGATAAGCGTGCGTAAATTTGCACTTATATAACTATTGGTATATATATAATATATTATATATATTATATATACATCAGCACTAATTAATTACCATCACTTAAGTACATAACTACGCATGTACTGACTTAACTCGTGCATTTATTATGACCGCCACGATCGATAATTTGAAATCTGTTGATATCGTAACGCAGCTTAAAAGTGGTGGTGTATTTGACAAGTTTCGACGTGACTGTTTAGCGGAAGCCGAGATCCGTGTACGTAACTCAATTTACAATTAGATATAGGCCATCGGATTTAATACTTGTTGTTTAGTCACTTAATTTCCAGTTCATAATTGATTGAAAATACTTTAAAATTCGGCAGAAAATAGTTAAAGTTTGTTACTTATACTCACAGTTACAATAGTCATGAAACCTGTTTTAGCCGTCTTACGAGAATCTCAAAGCGAGAGTGGCCAGAAGTGTTGAATGCATGTTGAATTCAGGAAAATACGACGATATGAACAAAAACCAAATTAGAAATGAACTGCGGAAAGAACTAAATAGGTAAACTTCACTGTAAAGTTTGTACGTACACATAATATGCTTGAGCTGTGTTAAGTATAATATTTTATTTATTGCAATATATGCTTAGTAAGCATTTTTCGCTGCGGCTTCTGTACTGGCTTTGTTTTTGTCTTGCTTTTTATTTTCGTGTTGGCTAGTACGGCAAGTAATAACCCATTTCCAGTTTTATACATGTCCTTAACATCACAAATCAAACTCTCGCCTGCGTCTTCCTACAGGGATGGGTGGTCTCGGGTTCGGCAAGTCTCGGTGGTTTGCAAATCGCGACCAAAGAGGTAAAAAAGCGATAAGCAATCACAAATATTTTCCTTGGATCGCAGCTTTGACCGAAAGTACTTGCGCATTTCGCCTACCAATACAGAGCGAACGATTGGGGAGCACCGCTATCTGGTTATACAGCGATTTGAGATACCGAATGACCGCTCCGGTTACCCAAAATTCTACTTTTTGAAAGGAACCCAAAACACTTTGATTTTATTGTGGAAAAGCACAAATAGTTGCCTTTTCGCGTTTAAAGACATCGTTTATAAAATTATGGGTCATCTGCATTTATAACGTCACGTCATGTTAAAAAACTTTCCAGTCTATTCGGTTTGCCCGGGAGCAAAAACAACACTATAGCTCCAGGATGCGACCGGATCGCAAAAAGCCGGATACCGTAACCGGATCTGGATAGTGATTTTTTACCGGAACCGGATGTTAACCGGATAGTGTGTTTTTAAATAAATCAATTTTTAGTACGTTAATGCATCAGTAAATATGATATCGTCGCAACAAACATAAAGTACATGGAATAACACAGAATATACCAAGCTAATGTAAATTTAAAAAATTTCTACTTTATTTGTCATCAAAATAAAGTAAAAAAATAAAGTTAGGCGCCGATTTATTAGTTAAATGGTATGAAACGACAATTCAAAGCAGATAAAAATATTCAAAATTTTTGTTAAAAAATGTTATTTGTATTTTCGGTAACGGTTAAAAATTGACCAAGACCATTCGGTCTCGGTCTCGCTTTTTTGACCAAACCACCCTTCCCTGCTTCTCTTCAACAGTTATAGAACATTCAGTCATTATTTGCGTAGCGTCTTATGCCTGCTGTGACTTAAAAAATTGGTGTTCTTGTTGGATATTTTTCCAGGAAGCTTTTTCTGCAAGCTGGTGTAAAAGAGTTAGTCGAAGAAGTAATTACAGCAAGTCGAGTTGACAACGACTTTAAACCAGAGCTTGAACAAATCGTATATCAATATTTAGGACTCAATTCAGAAAAGAAAGAAGGTAAGTTAAGTTCTATGCAGAAGGTTTATAAGTATGGTTGACAATAAATTATTTTTGAATTTTCTAACGTAGCTTATATTGAAGCACTGCATCCACGTATAGTAGATAAGTTACACGGCATCGTGTTTGATGTGCCGGCCTATGCGAAGCCGGTTCTGTATCGGAAAAAACTTGAGAATTGAATGGAAGTTTTGCTTTAAAATTTTGTTGCTCGTAAAGTTGAGAAACCAGAAGCTCGTTGTAGGTTGTGAATGTTTACACTTAGAGCGCGTATTACTTGGTGCAAACAGCTGTCGCTTGCCCAGGCTAACAGATTTTTTTTAAAAGTATGTACGTGCTTCATTACACTTTTTCTCATACAAGCAAGCAATCAATGCGTCCACGCAAGGATACGGATAAGATTACATTAAAATTTTATTAATTTAACATAACTGTAGCAATATTAGCATGAGGGTTTGTGTGTTTTAATATCAAAATTCACGAAATAGCAGTGGTGCGGCAGCCGAGGGAAAGGGGCATGAGCGAGCGGTTCCTCTCAAGGTTCCTTTTTAGCTTATAAATTGTTCTTCCTTCGCGAGGTTTTCTTAATCCCGATCGATTATGTATCAGCTGCGACAATGCTGGGATTAACTTGCGAACAAAGTCCGTGTTTTTTGCTCAAAACCTTTGCAACTATCACTTGAACTTGGAAATAGTGTTTTGAAGCTTATGACGGTTAGAATGTATCGCGTTGTTGCTTCGGCGGAAACGCGTTTGAAATGTTTCATGCTGTTATGCGGTTTGTCTTATACGAATGCTTCGTAGTTTTATATTACACCGCGATCAACCAGCACATTTTGAACTCAGCTGTTTGTGTGGTGAGGATAGTATTAGAGTTGCATCCGGGTCTGGGTATTCCGGTTATTCCGAGTATTTTCGCCGAATACCCTGAATAAAATTAGCTTAGTGATTTTAACATACCCAGCCTGCATTCTGAATAGTAACTGTATCGTACCTAAACTAAATAATTAGTTGCACAACCAACGCTAACTGTGTGAAATAAATTAGAAACAAAACAGTCCAAACATGTCTCTTAAGAGAACCATCGCATGTCGTATGTAATAGCAAATTGCAGAAGGAAAAAGTTGGTCAACAGGCTTCACCTTTGAGTAATGAATAACCTACGCTGATATACTTGGGTTACGATTACGAATGTTTAATTAGGAATGGTCGAGATGCAGAGGCATGACATGTCTCACTTTAAGTTAATTCGACATTTTGCTTAATGATTTACTTGAAATAAATTTTTGTGAATGACATTCGTCGCTTTGCATTGCATAAAAAATTCCTCAGTGTCCGGGTTTTTCTTTTAGAAAAAATCGAGTCCTTGTATTTATTTTTAAATATCGTAATTCTAGATAGTATTCGCGTCCCTAACGAATTAGAAACGTTACAGTTACTGCGACCGTGTTACAGTTCTGTACTTCCATGCCATGTTACGTTGTTTTTTGTCTTTTGTGTCGCTCGGCTGACCGCCAAGATGTACCCTCTAAATCAACACCGTTTCCATTCAAGCAGTAGATCCCAATTTGTAAGTCATCCGGGCGGCAACTACACGTATGTTTGGTTCGGTCACAGACGCCAACCGTTACACAGTCCCAGTCAGTGTCGCAGTGCTGACCTACTTTTACCAGTGGTGTATAGTCGGCTCCATCATTTCGGTTGCTCATGGCAGTTTGAGTGACTTCACTAACAGAATCGGGTGTTCGGCCGCCGTTTCTACTCAGAGTAAGAGGTAAGATGTGACTTATTATGGCAGAGCTGGAAAGGATACCAAAATTTGTGAATGTTTTGCTGTCGGGCGCAAATGAATGGTGTGGTCCTCGAGGAACTGGGTTACGTATTGGGTTCCATGTGGGACGTAGCGAATCCACAGTGGCTGTGACGGTCTTATCTGATTTTGGCGTAAACATTCGTCCCATAACTAGATTACGGTGTGATTTAGGAGTTGGTAGTGGAATACGAATTGCGCCATGGGGCAAGGGAATCTCACTAAGTTGATGTGTTGGCTGGTGTTGCTGGGTTTTTGCAAGCAATGCGAGGTAAAAGTTGCGCTCAAAAGGTGACATTCGTTCCAGTGTTTCGAAAGGATTCAGCGGACTATGAGCTGTAATTAAATTTAAAACAATGTAGGGATACTTAGTACGTATGCAAGCTAAGATTTTGAATACTATGGTTAAATGGAATGATGTAACACAAATTATGGTGCCACAGAGGTGGTGAGATCTAATTAGATGTTCATAGTACACAAAAGTACTACATGAATTTTATTTCTGGTTAATTATTGTTACCAGCTGTACTACTTGTAGCACTTGTAACGCAACCCATCTTAACATACACCGAAGTCCCTTGCGATTAGTGATTTGTTCTATATAATACCGTTGTTTGTCAAGCTGCAAATTGAAATTCAAACTTACAGGGAAGTTGGTGCCCAGCTCCGAAATCTCTGTCGAATCTATTGAAGCTTGAATCTACTACACCGTCGAATCCTTCCGTCTCGCAACATTTTCCGTTAATACACATTTTGTTGTCGGGACATAATTGGCCAATACAGTCTTCGTATGATGGTGCGTCGTTTGGGCAGTTGTCTGAAGTTACGTAGAACAGTTTCATGACAAACAGTATGGTGTGGGTTAAGTTTATTTAGTTGCATTTATATGAGCTTGGCAGGTTTTACGCAAAGGAATGAAACAAGGCGAAAGAGGTTAAGAAAAAATGGTGTGTTGGTTTTTGACATTGTGCGACCGCTTGTTTAGGATTAACCAGTTAAACCAATACCCAAATTAGATCAAATTCCTCGCAGTCAAAAACCTTTTCGTATTTGGGTCATATCGCTTTTTAACCGTACTAATTTGCGAAATTATGTGAAAGTTATGTTGGCATAACCAATTATTCAAATTAGCATGTAGCTCATGAACGGGTTAGAATTTAAAACCACAATGCGAGATTAACACACCAGGATAGTAAGATTTCAAACAAAAAAGCTTATCAAAACCGGTTAAGCGATTCGTGAGATTCTGGTCGGACGGACAGACGGACGGAAATACCTTTCAACCCCTAGTAGAAAATATAAAACGCTTCACGAACGTCCGAGTTTAGCTTCGACCAATTAATATTGCATTCGCTTAATGTACATAAACACGATACTTGAATAATATGTTTCCGGAAAAATATGTATCAGTGCAACCGTCGGATATATGTGTACCTTGATGTTGCCTTATCGTAGAATATGATAGCTCAGCATCACGATATGTGTTCAAGAATATATAGGTATACAACAAACAGAAGATTTTGTGAGACGAAAAATACCCGATGCATATAATTAATCCACGTACTTTGCTGTTGCTGTACCATCGATGGCTGCACGGGTCCGATCTGTTCGTTAGCGTCCGGAATTGGAGGACGGCCTTCTGGCATGAGCTTTCCATCTATCATCGGCATTGGTGGTAAAGGTGGGGGGTCTCCGTTACCAGTAGTTGAAGCAACTGTAATCGGTGTCACAATAGTTGCCAGAGTTCTTGATGGCATAGGGGGAATTTCTGTGGGTGGAGGCATTGGATCGACTATTGGTCCTAAGGTTCGTAGCTGAAGAGTTGTAGTTTCTTGTTGCGTCGCTTCATCTGTTGCTGTAGTTGTTTGTGACTCGGTCGCTGCTGTTGTTGCGGCTGTAGTCGCCATAGTTGTTGTGGTAGTCATTGCCGATATCATGGTTGCGGATCCAGGGGCTGGTTGAATACAATTACTTGAGGAGCGAATAGTACCACGGGCACAACAACAGCGAGTTTTGACGCAGTATGCGCCGATTGGGCACTAGAAAATGCATAAATTACTCAAATATTCTTAAATGTTAATGCAATAATGGTCATCACCCATGTTCGTGCAGTTGGTTGACAACACTCGATTAAAACTGCGACGCCAAGCTACAAATTTCGCATCCGCTGGCTAGTGGCAACTGTTATAATTGTAGTCGCCTGCGGCGTTCTATTACCATGCAGTGTTCGCTGCGGTAGCGCCTTATGTTTAACGGACTTGAAGTAAACAAGCAGTTTGTCCGGTGTTTGCACGTGAGTTTTGGATAAAATATTTCATGTTATTCCGTTTTAAATTTAAATATGTTTCTCTTTTCGGTCACTTAAAAATTGAGGCAAAATTTTGAGGAATTAAGCCAAACGTGGTTTTAAGACCAACGCCGATACTAGTTAATACTTAAAATTTCCTCTTTTGAAATTGAAATTTCTACTTACCTCCGCAGTAATCGCGCAAGCTAAATCCGGAAAGCATTCAGTTGTTACTGATGCCGGCTGCAATGTCACCGTGTGTGGAATTGCCGGGTAAGGATACGGTTGAACAACTGGGGCAGGAATATAACTTCCGTGATGTGGCACAATTCCGCCGACGTTTCCTGTGTCGACGCATAGTCCATTGTGGCTCACAACTGTGCTTGGGCACATACATAGACCTGCGTAGCAGTAAGCGCCACCGCTGCAAATATTTCCGCCAGTACATGAACTTCCTAAAGTAATTTATGAATTAAGTTGGCGATGTCCTACTGTTGGCCACTGATGCAAGGCACTAAATATGTAGTATTGTAATTTTCATGTGTACAATTAATTGATAGATGTTTTTAATATGTACCAACAAAGTAAATAATTCACCCCCGCCCCGCGGGGTGAGGTGCCTTCACTTACCAAGCGTCCCACAACTTAAAATTTTCTCCTTGGTTTTAAGCCCCACGCACTCAAGAGTTGAATGTCCGGTCAAAATTTTTGTTTCTTAAATTCTCGTGGTGTGTAGATATTTGAGTTGTACGCGTAGCTAAACACTGGCCAATGCAACTGACGCTTTATTGTTCCACCCGGTTGCGAACCGAAACCTCCAGTTTGATGCCCCCACAGCGTAGCGATCCAGCGATTGCCCAGCCCCACAGTAGCGAACACCGAGGCATACATAGCTGGATTCATTAAAAAGGCTTAGGCTTAGGAAAACAATTAGTGCGAAGGATTTGTCTTCTATTAAATTACTACTTTAGTGGCAGCGCTAAACAATAGGGTGGCGCCGAATCCACGATTTGACCGAATCAGAATCCATTACTAAGTTGCCGAATCCGAAACGTGCATGTTGCAAATTTCAGATATATGTATAATTTGTTTCAGAATATTAACTCAATGCCAGCCGCGTAACTGTTAAACGTTAATATATTTCGTGCCCGAATTGAGTTCTGAGGTTTGTGACTTGAATCAAAAAATATTGATTTATGTAACAAGTTATTTGATATTTTCATTGTTTAAAAATGAAAAAACATGTTGCCAATTATTGTTGGATTCGGCTTTTTCGCAACGGAATCTGGACCATAAAATTTTTGCCGTATCCGAATCCGAGCCTTCGTTGCCACCCTGGCATGTATGTGTAAATTATGCCTTGGCGCATAAATAACCACCCATTGCAATTTCGTTGCCTCCACACAAATATAAACTGACAATCTTTGGTGTCTAGTTAACGTACGCGGATGTCTACTTTGCTTTCCGGTCAGAAAAGCACTAGAAGGACCCAGCGATTTCTAGACAAATTTCGGCCTCTGGATAGCATTTTGTGCGTGGTTGCAAATTCGTGTGGAATCCTCGAATGTCGCTTGTGAAATTATTTGGCTATCACTGTCTCGTTTAACTGGCTACAAGTGCATGTTGGTTCTGCTGTGATATATTTGGTTGGATAGTTGACATATTTGGTTTGATGGTTGACATATTTGGTACTTGAACCGATTGGCTTACCTATATTACCAACAGTATGATGTGAGATATGCGTTGGAATAATGTTATGTTTATACCCATATTTTGTTTGCAAACTTGTGCAGACGCCGTGTTGAATTATTGTACCCGCTGGACAATAGCAAATCTAAAACATAAAAATCAAACACAAACATAAGACGTTTTGTGTGTGTTTAATTCGTCGCGATGTCATTTATCTCAAATTTTCGGTTAAACATTAGTGAAACTTCTTTAGAATTATATCTGTATTGGTGCGAGGATTCTGGACGTTTTATCGTTTTATGTTAAAAATACATACAGTGTCTTGTTTACTCCTCGTCTGGCCGCTAGGGGGTCGGGTAGCTAGTGCCACCGGTAAGATTGGTGAGCCATGCGTGCGAGTAGAAAAATTTTTGCTCTTTAGACAAAATTTCAGTTAAGAATCTCTATATTCACGCTTGGGTGCAAGATTAAATTTGCGCATAGTTTAATCTGAAAGACAGAGCGCGAGATATACGTAATAGTGGGCAAAACTTGCGAGCGAAGTGAGAAACAAGCCAAGCGCAATTTTAACGCTAAACCGTAATTCAAAATGGTAGTCTAGGCCTGGGTACCCATCGCGTCTTAGATCCGCCAGTGGCGTTCACTCGTTGATTTCACTTTATTTATACTAATGTGACTTACTCCACTAACACACAAAGATCCGCCAATGCACTGAGTGCTGACGCTGCACGCACCGCCAGGACCCACAGACGTTAGATATGTAACTTTAATGCATTGATTTGAGACCAAGTAATACCCCGATGGACAACTACACGAACCATGCTGACATAGCGAACTGCCGTGTGTGCATTGCTGGTCTACAACTGCGAAAGGTTATAACTAACAGTGGGCACACTCAGCGATTAACGCATTGTGCACACGTTGACCATTATGCGTCTACGGTTTTCTGGGTATCTCGAGGGCCAGGGATGGGCGGTCTCCATATTTAGTTGGGCTCGAACTCGGTCTCGTTTGTTTGAGTTTGGGTAGGTTTCAAACTGAGTTTCGGTAGGTTTCAAACTGAGTTTCGGTAGGTTTCTAACCGAGACCCAAACTCGAAAATCAAATGACCAAATAAATTTGAAAATTGTCTTTTGTCTTGTTTTATTGAATTTTGTTCAATTGTAAACTGTAAATAAATCATTCCTTATGACAATAAAACCGAGACCGAGAATTTTTAGTGTCGGTCTCAGTTTGCTGGTCTCGGTCTTTAGTTTCGGTTTTCAGCAGCACATCCCATCCCATCCCTGTCCAGCTTCTCCACCAACATCCGAGTGTCCCCACTCCGATCCGTCCGTCTTTTGACTCCGCTCCGCATTTTATACACTCTGCAAACAGAGAAACGATTGACAGTTTGCGCGATAGTAAAGTATAATTCATGCTAGGTATAACGTCGGGCACCAATTGTTGGTGTGATACGTATCTAACGAGTACGCAGCGCAGAAACAAATGGTAAATGTAGGAAACATTTACGTTTCGCCCCAGCAAACCACATTTCGCATCCCCAGTTTCTCCTCCTGGGTGGTGAAGAACTTGCCTTGACATTATTCTTATCTGTTTTCGCTGATACGATACTATTTGCAGGCCCGTAGCCAGCCCACCTTGCTAGGGTGGGGGCTAAAAAAATTTCAGCAGGGGCATTTAAAGGCTTTCAGTGACTTGCAAGCAAGATTGAAAGTCTTCTAGAGGGGGGCCAAAATTTTTCCAGAGGGGGCAGAGCCCTCCTGGCCCTCCTTTGGATGCGGGCCCGACTGTTTGGCTGTATATCCGATATTTATCATGTGTGCAGTTTTTGTGTCATCGGTTGATGCGAATTAGAGATGTCCCGGGGCCGGGCCGCGGTACCGCGGACGAAACCAGATAAAACGGTTTCACCGCTTAGCCTAACGTTGCTGCTGCTGTTGTGCAAGCTTCATTTTAAACACTACAACAGTACTGCAGTACGTAACTTATTCTTCGCAAGGCAAAATGTCGCGTGTTGTGATATCATAAAGACGCCACCATACTCCGAGGTATTTATATGCTTTATTGCTTACGTAAAAGATACGTACAATTTGATGTTTAGTGTAATTTGCTGGACCCGGCTCCGGTCCTGGTAAAAATCTTTGTCCCGGACAAGGGTCCAACCGGAATTCCGGTTCCGGCATTTTTTCACCTTTCGGTTCGGGTAAATTTTTGTCGGAATTAAAAATTCCGGTAATAAAATTTGGTTGATGGAAATTAAGATATTTTACTAAAAATGACGATAAAAATTAAATAAATTTTATTAGTATAGTATACAACGCTTGCCAATCGCCGAAAATAAAATATCGAAGGCACATTTCGCTTCCATGGATTATGAAAATCTAAAATACAGCAAATAAAGTGAATAACTCTCTTCAAGGGTTATTTCACCAATAATATTGCAAAAAAGAAAACTAAAATTAATTTTTTGGTGGCATGTATTTTTCATTTTCCCGTGCCGTTTCCGCTAATTTTACCCAAATTCGGGTTCCGTTTCCGGTAAATTGTAATTCCGGTTGCACCCGGCCTGGGACATCTCTAATGCAAATAATATATAGTGGTTCTGTTACTTACGACTTACCTTGCAAACACGGCTGACCTGGATACGCTGTTGGTAAACACGATGTTGGTGTCGCAATTGAGCCGTACGGGCATGAACACTTGCCGGCCGTACATATCGTTCCTCTGAAACTTCAATAAATTTATTGGTTCGTTTTACAACAGCCTGTGGCGCTGACTGGATTGCGGCCAGAAAATCGGTTCACAAGTCATGGAGCTAAAATTAATAACAGGTTCGATTTTTTCCGAAATTGAAATTTGGTCTTGGAATAATCAGTAGAGGTTTTATGACCATCCCAAAATTTACAACAAACTCAGCGCGTCAAGCTTCGTACCTTCGCTGATATAATGCTAGGATACGAAATTACACCCTTGTGTTTATGTGTTATAACTCACCGATTGCAGTGCAGCGAAGATCCGCAACCTGTACCCGTAATATACCCATCAACATTGTTTGACGGAACTTGCAGAATCCATGCACGCACTCCACTGTCACGTTTTGATCGTGTGGTTGTAATTGTTGCTGAAATAAGTGAATTAACTATGACGTAACCATGCGAAAGCGATAGTGACCTTATGGTGTGAATGTCAGATAAGCAAACGCTGAGAGTTTGGTTGTTGAGTCGGTACCTGCGTGCGGCACATCAAAAGTGCGTTTTGACAGCGCGCCGTGACGGCGTGACGCTGCGTGCCGCTATGCATCGCATGTAAAAATTATTTTTATTTGTACCGCGCGGCCAAAAAAGACTATTGCGCAACCGCAACACGGTTTCCAGTGGATCATCTTGCGTTGGAGTTTATTTTAGTTATTCCCGTCCAGCCAGCGTTTGCCGAACAATGATCGAATTTTGAAATGTTTTTTGCATTGATCCTTTCGTTGTTCCATAACGTCTTGTTTCCGTTCTGCGAATGTTGATGTGTTAAATCCAGGACGCCTAACCCTTGTGATGTGTGTATCGTTAACGTCCTTAACCACATTAAAATAAATCACAAATAAGTACACTTGCAATAAACAAAGTGACTTACTCAAGTACTGGATTTGTCTGAGCGAGATTGGATTAATTAATAACAGCAAACATATCAACGGTACAAACCGAAACACTACTTTGGTTTCAGTAATGCGTGCAGTTGTTTCTATGATCATATGTCGATGATTCACTGATAACCACCATAAATCCTGGAAATTGCTACTCTAGGAAGAGTACGTATCTTTGTTAATCAGGGATTTCTTGTTGGTCAAAATGTTTCAGCGGATTAGACTCCTGATTCGCTTGTTAATTCATAAAAAAATATAGTATTGTTTCATGTAACGTAGAGATATTTTCATTAGTATATATTTTAATCATACAATGTATTTGGGACCTGCAAGCTATTTTCGCAGTTTCATACTCGTTGAGGTTCATAGCCGAAGTTACACAGGTGTAACCAGGAATTTTTTTGCATGGGGAGAGGGTGGGTCAATATTCGTGAAGGTCCAAGACAAATTCGAAGGGAGGTGTTGCAGGAAAAATTTCGGGGCGCATCGCATTTTTAAATGCGAGTAGGGGTCCGGTGTAAGAGTGTGATAAAGGTGTGCCGCTGATTGCTACCTACTGGAATGTTTTGAAACACGAAGTTTGTTGTTTCCTTAGAAGTTGGAGTTACGGCTGCTAAGCTCAACTCAACACTGAAAATGCAAAAAGTAGTTAAAGTTATTAAAATGCAAAATGCGAGCTTTTGTAAATGCTTTTTAATAAAACGATCGTACATTCCTACAGTGTGGTTTAGCGTTCCGGTCTGTACGCTTAAGCAACAGCTTGCAACTCGTGATGTCATTCTTGTTACCATGGGCGTTCCCACGATTTTGAATTTGAGGGTTGCGTTTTGTAAAAATTTCGACGTCTTTCCAGCTGGACAAATTACCAAAACTCATGGACAGAAATTCAAAAGGAATTGACCCGTAAATTTCTATTGCGCCTGCCTATAGCCTTGCACTGTTTCCTGGACTGGGCTAAAGTTTCGTAAAGCATTTTAATCAATACTCAAAGTAATAATGTTGCTTGCAATCTAATCGTAGCAGCATACTCAAGAATTAAAAGTATATTTCTAAAATAATGAACTTAAACAATAGAAAATGGCTGGCAAAACGTTGCAGGTGTGTAGTCCAATTAGCTGGATCTGAATTGAAAAATAACAGTCCGGATCCGAATAGCGGGAGGGATACCTTGGGCTCCTGAAAACGCGAAATAGTCTTCATTTTTTTATTCGCATCACTACAGTAGCAACACAGAGAGGATATAAGTCACATACTCTTGCTTTGAATCAAAATTTGACATCTTTTAATTATGCATCATTAAAAAGTTTAAGTTTCAGTTGAAATTTTAATTACTGAAATCCAGCAACCCGCGTCTAACATTAGTGTCCGCAGACGTTTTGCCGGCGAATTTTCCTAAACACACAAGCAGAGACAGAGCGCTTTTAGTCAAAATTAATGCTAAAGACAGCAAAAGTGGAATTTAGAAACTTGTGCTGTTGTCGAAAGTTTTCAGTTTATTTTTTTGCTTGTTTTAGTTAATTTTATAGTATTTCTAGTCATTACAACGGATTTTTTGCTTGAATATTGCATTGTTTTTTCTGTTTTGGTGATTAAAAATCTATGCTCTTGCTAACCGTTGAGAACTCTACGCTCTGCTACTGTAGCGGTGCTTGTAAATTGAAATAAATTTTTGAGCAGAAAAAAATCGGAACTTTTTGTAAACATTTGTCGTTGAAAACTTTGTGTAGAGAGTTTTTAGTACCTAATTTTTGACATGGTTTCGCATAAATTTGGCACTGAATGCAGCTGCAAACGTAACGAGCAATGTTGAAAGATTATTGTGTGAAACAGGCAGTATGGCGTTACGTACGTAGTCGAAATGCAAAAATTGCTATTTAAATAAGTTTAAAGTTGCTTTCTTGATAAAGTAAAAAACAACTGAACTGGATGTCTGGGGCAGCGAACAAAAAGATTCAATAATAGAAAATAGTATGACATTTGACAGCCGCAAACTCTTACGAAATCGTTAAGACGACCAACTTTTCTTGTTCTTAGCTCGTTGATAATGTACGCTAAATTGTCTGAGTATTAAAAATAAAGTCGGTACTCTGTTTTTATAGCAGTTTGAAATTTACGAAGTTGGAGTATACGATAAGATTGCGTGACACGGCCCGTGCTAATTCAAGAGGCCTGCTCGCTGAGCCTAAACCTAAGCGTAAACTAAACATAATTCTAAGCATAAACGTAAGCGTTACAGTCTCGGTTTACATGTTTTTCTTTTAGTTTGCATGTTCCTATAATTAGCATGGGCCCATTAGTTCAATGAAAATAGACCTCACTAAAGCAAACGTGTATCACTTACTGTGATCTTTGATACATGCTTGAAAAAAACAAATAGAAATGTAAATTTTCAAAAAAATCGTTTCTGTTCATATTTTGATCTTGAAACGGCTAGAAAAAGCTGTAAAAACTGCTTCAATAATGTAATACTACGTAATAGATATGTGAGAAAGTCTGAACTGATGTTTTCTATTTTGAGTGTCGGTATTTTATTCGTAATTCTCGCGATGTGGCTGTGAGTCTAGGCAAACACGTATGGGGTCCGGTTCAAAACTAATCGCTATTAGTATTATACTAATAATAGCTTATTGTGTTGTATATTAAGTAGCAAAACAGCTTCTTCAACGTTGATACAGTAGCAACGATGAGCAAACAGTCGTCAACGTAGGCCATGCAGTTGATAATAACTGCACATCTTTTCGGTAATTCCGCTAGCCGGTGTTTGCCCAAAAATGGTCCAAATTTGATAATTCTCGTATTTGCGCTACTCATTTCCTCCCCTGAATCATTTCACAACGATATTTTGAATTTGTAAATAGTTCGATTTTTTGATCTGCTCTTACGATGTCTGCCCCCAAAGATGTTGCGGTCAGAAATTTTGCGGTTCGGTTCACCACATGCGTGTATACTGAATTTTTTTCGCTGTATCGCTCAACCTCAAAGAAAAAGAAACAATAAATATGCGATTATTTATTTACGAAACAAACTATATAGATTTATTTGCGAAAGTCGTGATGCTAAGTCGACCAAGCTAAAATTGAAAACTGTGTGGTCGAGTTGAATTATCGTTGAAATTGAATACGGGGATAATGGAAATTTGAAATTGACTACTTTGTGAGTTTGTTTACTTTTTGTGTTCAAAACAAAATTTTTGGTGTTGCTAATTTTGGTATACCTACGTATGTAATAGCCTCGCTTACGGAGGTATGGTGTGACCGGCTATATATAGGAATTGCTATAGTTGACATTGAGGGGCAGGATATAATTGAACTAATGAAGTTGAAAGGTCGCTTACAGTGAATATGCTAATTCTGTCAGCGTTTCTGTTTGATGTGTTGATGAATGATTATTTTGGAACGCCTAAATTTATATAACTATTGAAATAGAATCGGTAACTGAGAAGTCATCAGTTATATTTTGATTTGTTGAGATACTTTAAATACAGTGAAATGAAAGAAATGTACAGATTTGTGCTTAATTGTGATTGGTTAAAAGGATCAGTTGCTCAATCAAAATCTCATAACGGAACGGGATTAATTCAGGCAAAGTTTGCAGTAGTTTATGCCCTGGTTTTTCACAGATTTTGAGAGGTTTAACCCCATGTCCCAACCCGTTTACATGATTCAGGTTAGGGCGCAAATATAAAGAACCGGATAAGCAGATTTGTTTTAAAATGGCACTTTTTCCATTATTTATATGATGCGTTTTCAGTCCAAATGTATTTGGTAGTTGCGTTGTTTTAAGTTTGGGTTAGGATTGAAAAATATTATAACTACCAACAGCTTAAATATAAATTAAACTATACTAAATATATACATATATATATTGTGTAGTATGTATTTGTGCGTAAAATTTGTGATATTTTTATCTGAATGAAAATAAATTTTTTCGTGTACTTTTCTAAAACGAATAATTTGTGGAAACACAAACGAATATTGTTTGGGTATCTTAATTTAAATTTTGTCATAGAATAAATTTGGTAATATACATTGGCAACGCGATGTTATAATGCACACTTGTATATCGCTATATATTGCACTATGGGGTTCGTGCAAAACTGATGAGTCGAAATAAACCGTCCGTCAGCATCAGAAAATAAGGATTACGTGAACATTTTTCGTTAGGGGAGCGCTATACTGGTAGTGCGGCGCCGGACGGCCCTAATGCAGCAGTGGCATGATGCAATTCACGTACGTTGCCAAACCACGCTGGACGCCACTTTGGTTTTTGAAGCCGTATTTAGTTGTCCGAAACGAGTGACGAACTTACTCGTGTGTAAAGTTTTGGTCAATTTAATTGAGTATGAGAAAATCAGTTAAGTATTCTACATAGGAGATGATTTGAAACAATCTTGTCCAGTCTTGAAACTGTGTAATTCTTTGACCTCAGCGGCCCATCTTGAATTATCCGTATCCAATAATTCAGCTGTGATAATTCGGTGGTGTAAATTTTAACTTCAACTAGTTAAAGAAATCGATCCTATCTGTCGCTGTAGTATGCGTTATATCTGTTATATATTCAGATGCAAACGTGTCGACTGGTGTGGATGATTGCTTAAATGCAGTTGACGCTCCAGGTACTTCAAAAGGTAGTCGCGGTCGAAACGGGTCAAACAGACTCAGCGCTGGCGATTCCATTCCTTCTGCTGAACGCCAAGTTTCGTACATTGATCAAGAAGATTATGACAGAAAACATCAAAATCAGGTGCCGAACGGAGTTAGCAAGCGTTGATGCCAGCGGTTTAGGCAACTATACACTGCTATGAAACTATTTACTGCTTTTTGACGTTGAACTATGCTTTGGCTAATTTGAGCATGTGGCATGCCTGTAGGGATGATGGAACTGGTTTTTCTACGGTGTCAAACAGGAACGCAGCAGGATATAATCCCATAGCGAAAGGACAATAGGTTCCGTAACGAATCTGATCTTTGATAGACAACCAAGAGTCTAGGACACACACGGCTGCTTAAAAGCCTGCCAATTTTTCTGCATTAAATGTTTTAATTTTCAACTCGGGACTTTAGTTGTGTTTTTGTCATGCTCGTAAAACGCGCTATTGTCGTTTCCAGGAACTAAATATTGATGGCGAAGTTTCATCGGTCAACGAAGAAAGTAATGTCGAGGAATCTCTTGTGGTTGAACCTGTCGATATGGAGATTGAAAATGAAGACACTGCACCGATGTCGGGTTATATTGAAATTATTGACGATAAAAATCAACTTGCATGTAAGCGTTGTTTTGATTGTATTTTTCATTGAAATGCTTTAACTCAAACTCGTGGGCTCTTTTTTGCTGTCTTTGTCGTACTGTTCACGTAATAACGATTGGTGATTTTTGAACTTACCCAACCTATTTTTGAAATTCACAACATTGATTGGGCGTGTGTATCATTATATTTGTTTTTGAAGATATATTTTTCGCAGTAAAGAATTTCATTCGTTTAACTTATTAAACAGAACTCATAACTTTTCCGACGAATTACGAAATTTTATCAATATTTTCTTACTAAATAGATTTCAAACGTTTGTCTGATAAATGAAGATAAAAATAGCGATAACTTAGCTCTAAAATTTCAATAAAAGCCATGTTGGTTCTCATAACCGTCAGAGCTGCAAATTGTAATACTGTTTGAATTCAGATATTGAAACCGACGGCCTTGAAATAGTCAATGTTGGCTCTGCTGCTGGTGTCTGCACAACAGACAATTCCGATTTGACGGCAATTGTTGCGACCGGAACAGTGTTTGATCCTGAAACAACTGAGCGTATTTCAATTGATGCCATAAACCAAGCTGATTCGCCAGCGGACTCTTACTGTATGAAAAGCAGCTGTGATAGTATGTCGAACGCAGATTCAACGCAAGGTTTGCTTGGTTTTATTGTTTTATGTAGTTAATGGTTTTATGTTAAGAATGTTATTTTTGAACAAATTGTGTGCTGATAACGGGTTGTTATTCACGGAGTACACACACGCTCCGATTTCATCAGTGAGGTCGCATCGATGGCATGTACAATTTTAAAGACTTAACCTCCACATGACAAGCGCTAATTTGTCAAGCCCCCGGTCCGAGATTTTTTCGATCCCTGAAACTCGGACTATCAATTTATGTGTTATTTTGTTTTTAAGACACAGATGTTAGCTAGCTTTCAAGTTGAAAGATCACACTGCTGACGTTAGAATGAGTAACATTTTTCATAAGTTCGCTTTTTATAACGGTATATACATGACTCGTTATGCCCCTGTATACCTTATCGTTTGCAAACGGTTGAAGTGAGGTTGACCAAACAGTTTTTCAACAGTAGAGCAACAAGTATTGACATTACTTTGTCATTGGGATTGACAGTTGCAACGCTGAAACACTTTATATTTGTGGAGTACCGTACATGGTTTTTCGTTGTTAATATTCTAGCTAGAATGGGATCGTTAAGCACCAACAGTGAGTCACCGCGCATTTCCACACCATCTGAATCTCCACGGTCGTGTGAACCAAGCAGTGAAAAAGATGTCAAACGAAGAATTTCGCTTACGGATAAAAATCGTTTTAAACAACGAAATTTTCGTACTGAAAAACATCGGAAACTTCAATCACTCAAGTGGAAACAGAAGAAATCCGGTAGCAAAGTTTTGAACAAGAAGCAGTTTAAGATTGAATTTTCACTGGTAAACGAAGATACAAGCGATGTTGATCGTGGCAGTCGCCATGGTGAAGCAAAAAGGAAAGCTGGCGCAACACAGAAAAGAAAAACGATTGAAGGATCAAAAACGGCAAAAAATACCGAACCTAGAAATGAACGGGTGAAAAATGAAGTGGTTGATCATGACAATAACAATAGTGACGGTGGGGCGTCGGATGATTTTGTGTTTGATTTTCAGGTGGTCACTGAAACAACGAAACATAAGTAAGTCGTGTGATTATTTATCGACCTTTTTCTGTCTGAATATTGATGTCGTTTGCGATGCAATTTCAAGCTACACTCACGTCTTAAGAGGAGATTATGCATTGTACATTATGGATTATAATAGCAATAATAATAATAATAATTATTATTATTGTTATTATTATTATTATTATTATTGTTATTATTATTATTAAACACTGTGCAATAGGTGTTTATTTTGCGCCGACAATGCGGTGGTGTTAGATTATGCTCGGTGCGAGAAATTGTAATTCAGTTAATCTTCATATTGTGGCTGGCCACATACGGTTTTGACTCCACGCGTACTTAATGGTGACGTATTTAAGCATACTCTATGGCGATTTAGTGAGAAATCAGGCGCTAGCAAATGCAGAGGAGGGCGGGCGGCTTTGATAAAATGGTAAGGTTCCTACCTTACAATTTTCTTCCTCAGTAAATTTTGAAGTATAAAAATTTCAAAGATATTTAATTTTTCTGCCAGCACAATTGAGGCGTGCAAATATTCAAAGGGTTTTCTAAAATTTTATAGAAAGAATGGCGGTTGCATCGAAATTTTTTAAGATTCTGGATGAATTTCGCAATTTTTATTTTATTTCGAACAATTGTGGAATATCTGCAATGAAAATTGGGCTCATGTATAGAATAGGGCCGGATCGTTTTCCGGAGGGGCTATAATAGAGTCAGTTTTAGCTTTAGACTAATTTTTTTGCTTATGCTTAAACTTAGGCTTAGGAATAGGTCATCCACTTGCTTAGGCTTAGGAATAGGCTCATCCACAAGCTTAGGCTTAGGAATAGGTTCTTCCACACGCTTAGGCTTAGGAATATGGTTATACTACGGTTCCGGCCGTGTTCTATACATGGGCCAAAAATTGTGGAGATATACATGTGATTTAAAACTAATGGAAAAGGACATAGATTTTCTGGAAACGAATATCCGGTTACACTCCGCTTTGAAGCAGTTGCATAATTGACCATTTTTGCAATTGTTTGTTTTACGCTTGCAACAATCAGCTTGTGGTTCAGGGTACTTCTCTTAGAGCAACAAGCTAAAACAATCGCTTGAGAAACGAAAATTGACGTTCGAAAACCCAGAAACACAAAATCGAGTTTGGAATATTCGAAAAAGAAAAAAACCGATGCCCATCACTAGTTGACGTTAAAAATGTGATTGATTTTAAATTGATGAATCTGAACTTGAAATGATTTAAGAATTCAAGTTTTTCTTTGACTTGAGCGCATGGTTTTTTTTTGAGCGAATATTTTTGTTACTGTTCTCGTTACGTTCGCAAGTTCCACCTGTGAGACTTCGATTCATAGGAAAGCATAAATTTAAATGTTTAATTCATATGTCTATATCTTATAGGACTGTGCGGCTTCCTAACCAAATACGCAGAGTACGATCAAGATCTGCCTCCGGCAGAAAATCGACTTCTGGCTCTGGCAATACACTTTGCCGGAGGTCCCAGCAAATTTGGTCAGCGGAATTTTTCGTAATTTTATAAAATTGATGCAGTTCAATGCGTGTCTGCTTTTGGGATAATTTTGAAAACTTAACTGACGAGGTTTCTCAACAAGACGCAGCTTAAAAACAATCTGACAACACTTCGCAGACTTGTCAAAATTAGAAAGTTTATAAATTTTATTTTACCTCCAGCTTCTGCAAAATTTGCTGACCGACTCAGTTTTTTGCACCTCTGGGGATATATTTTGTAAAGTATATATGCAGTATTTAAAAATTAAATTTATCTGGAAGCAGCTTAAAAACAATCTGACAACACTTCGCAGAATTGTCAAAATCAGAATGTTTTATAAGTTTTGTTTTACCTCCAGCTTGTGCAAAATTTGCTGACCGGCTCAGTTTTTTGCACCTCTGGTGATATATTTTGTAAAGTATATATGCAGTATTTAAAAATTAAATTTATCTGGAAGCAAAAGTTCCTCGTGTGTGACTTGTTCACAATATTTGATCGCGCAATTTATTGTAATCGGGTCCGTCTGTTTCATTATCTCTTTCACATATACCAGTGTCACCAATCAACAAGCATTTCCATCGTCCAATGAATTGTTCCACTGATAAATACGAATCGTCCCAAATTTTAATCGGCTGTCCAATCGTCAAATTAGACAACGCACTATTGTCAGGATGTTCAAGACAAAAATATCTCGAACTAAGTTGATCATTTTTACTAAAGAGCGGAAACGAAATTTGCTTACAATGCCTGACGCAAAAAGGCGTTAAATACGGTTAATTGTTGGCCATCTGGTGGCAAAACGCTAGTATCTAGCATGTCCGCATAATATCGGGATCGCATTCCCTCTTGTCCGGCAAAATGACTTTACTAATACTACCCAAAACATAATCACTAAGTTGCAAAAACTGTTTATCAGTTTGATACGTTTCCAATGCAACCGATGGGTTGTGTTTAATTGGAGCACTTGATAAACGTGGATACTCAGCGCAATCTTTTTGGATATGGCCATACTTAAAGCAAGAACGGCAGAATACTGGCATTTCTGCATACCATAATTTCATTCTCATTACTCCTTTATTAAATACCTTATTAGTCCGCAGCGCAAAATTCGTGGGATAAAAACCCTAGATACCTGAACAACAAAGGTTCGATCTGGCGAATCTATATGCGTATTCTGCCATTTACGAAATTTCCCAGGATACACTGGCGACATTCCTTGGTTCTTCAAGAAATTACATACCGGTTCGTCAGGGATTTCAAACGGTAAACCGTAAACATGAAGTGTACGAAGCTCAAACGGTGAATTAATATCACGTGGCGATAATATGTTTTTATTATTATACAGTACTCTTTTCTCCTCGACAGCAAATGCCAATTTCAACAATTCAGAAATTATATTTTTTCATTAGTGTGTGACTGGTTTAGCGCACCTAATACTAAATTTTATAATTACTTTTGCTTGGCAAATTTTTAGTACTAAGTGTGTTTGGCAAGAAATTTTTATTTGTAATTAATTTGGAGCCGTTTTCGGTTGTATAATCATGAAAAATACCATTAATGTTTACTCAACACATACTAGCACTTGTTTGTCAAACTATGCGTATGTCGTTACACGTGGCCCCTGCATAAATTAAGGCCGCGTAAGCAATTTCTGACGTGGTTATACCCAGAGATAAAAAATCTGAAGCGCGGATAAAAATTTGTTAATGTTTACCCGCTAATTTGAGAATAACATACCACAAACGTTTGGTTTAGGAAAAGATTGAATTTCAAAGCTCTTTTTAAATGTTTTGTGAGAAATAATTATTATCCCCTATTAATACAATTTCTGTTAAGTAGTGAAGCTTTCATATCGGCGGCGCTAAATTTATATTCTGAATATTTACGCGAGTTTTTCTTTAAGCACAAGCTAAACAGTAAAGGTGGGTAAAGGTTGGTCGCAGGTAAATAAATCTGTGCGTATATACCCGCGGGTAAAAAAATAAATTTCCTCAGCGAGCAACACAAGTGCTGGAATAGTCGTTTGTCAAACGTGGGTATGTCGTGTATTGAACACCTATTCATACCAGTTGGCAATTTAGGCGTTTCAAATACGAACTGCTGTTCAACACAAGCATAACAATGATTCTGAACTTATCTAAGGATGTAAAAATAGTTCTTGTTGGAATATTGTTGGTAAAAAGCTTCTATTTTATATCACTTCATCATATGAATATTAGCGTTTTCGTGACTAATAACGAATTTTTTGTTATTTAAACTTTTTTCATTTTTCACTTAAACAACTGGAGTTGTCGGTGTTGTAGGTGTCGTTGGTGTTCCGGGAGTTGTTGTTCCAGGTGTCGTCGTTGTTGTTGATGGTTGTGCAGTAGTTGCCGGAACTGTGGTTGTTGCTGCTGCTGTTGTTGTTGTTGTTGTTGGCATTGTTGTCGGTGTTCCGATTGTTATTACTACGGTGGTCATCGCGGTCGACGTGTTTACAGTTGGGATTGTAGTTGGTGTGGCTCCGGATGTTTCTAGCGTTGTTGGGATTGCTAGCGTTGTTGGCGGTGGTAAAGTTGTTTCAATTGGAGGTGGTGTGGTCGCCGCAGTCGCTCCGGTAGTCATTCCTGTTGTTGGTCCTCCTGTTTGCGAACCAGTTCCTGCTGTTGCAGTTGTCAAACCTGTGGTGTCTTGTGTTGTGGGCGTGGCTATGGTCGGCTGTTGGGTAGATGAGATTGTTGGCGTTGTTCCAGTCGCTTGTGTGATCTGTGTTTGCGCTGTGGTTCCTCCGGGTGAAAATGATGGTGTTATCCCAACTGTTTGCGCTGTTGCCGTAGTTTGTGATATTCCTGCAGTTGTTGCGATTGTTGTCTGTGTTTGAGTTGCTACTGTTGTACCTTGAAAATCGGTTGAGTAGCCTGCACTGTTTAAACCTGCTGTAGATCCCGAGCTTGTCCCATATGTGAACGTTGTGGCCGGCGTTGTAGGACTCGTGTACGATGCTGGATTTGTTGCTGGCGATTCCATCGTTAGTGTTTGTTGCGTTGCGACTGTTGATCCAACTATTCCTTCTGTTCCTGTTGCTTGTGGTATGCTTGTCCCATATGTTAACGTCGTGGCCGGCGTTGCAGGACTCGTGTACGATGTTGGATTTGTTGCTGGCGATTCCGCCATTAGTGTTTGTTGTGTTGAGATTGTTGTGCCAACTATTCCTTCAGTTCCCAGTGTTTGTGGTATGCTTGTCCCATATGTTAACGTCGTGGCCAGCGTTGCAGGACTCGTGTACGATGTTGGATTTGTTGCTGGCGATTCCGCCAGTGGTGCTTGTTGTGTTGAGATTGTTGTGCCAACTATTCCTTCTGTTCCCGGTGTTTGTGGTATGCTTGTCCCATATGTGAACGTCGTGGCCGGCGTTGCAGGACTCGTGTACGATGTTGGATTTGTTGCTGGCGATTCCGCCAGTGGTGCTTGTTGTGTTGAGATTGTTGTGCCAACTATTCCTTCTGTTCCCGGTGTTTGTGGTATGCTTGTCCCATATGTGAACGTCGTGGCCGGCGTTGCAGGACTCGTGTACGATGTTGGATTTGTTGCTGGCGATTCCGCCATTGGTGTTTGTTGTGTTGCGACTGTTGTGCCAACTATTCCTTCTGATCCAGTTGTTTCTGGTATTCCTGTGGTGGCTGTTGCTATTGTAGCTTGTGTTGCTTGAGTCGCGGCATTTGAACCTTGCGAACCTGTTGTGTATCCAGTATTTGAACCGAGTGTTACATGACCAGTTTCATATCTTGTGTTTGTAAAACCCGTTGAGTATCCTGCACTTGTGAAATCTGTTCTATAACCTGCTGTACTCGCTGTTGTTGGAGTCTCGCTACTGATACCATAGATATATTCTCCTGGGCTGGTGCTTCCTCCATAGGGTTTATTTCTGTCTGATGTCTGTGCCTTTGAGGTGTAGTCTTGTCCGCTAGGTTGATATCCAGTTGATGTTTGTATTTCGGCATTTATTCCAGTGATTCCTCCTTCTGGACTGTAGGTTCCTCCATTTGGTTGATATCCCTCAGGCGTATGTGTCTCACCATTGGTAGCGTAGTTAATATATTCACCTGGAACAGTGTCTCCACCGTAAGGTTGTTTTTCTGTTGATGTTTGTGCTATGCCATTGTCTGGGCTGTATTCTCGCCCAATGGGTTGGTATTCGTTCGGCGTTTCTGTCTGGACATTGTTTCCAGTGCTTCGTCCATCTGGACTGGTGTCTCCTCCATTTGGTTGGTATCCTGATGTTATTTGCATATCGCCGTCATTTGCTGCACCACGTTTTGCAATTTCATTGACTTCTGTTAAGTATGACAACCATGTCGCGTTTGCGGTATGCGCGAGCGCCGGCAAACCGTCCGCACACTTTTTACGATATTCATAAAACGAATCACGAGCCCAATCAATGCCTGGCACATTAGCGCATAAATGACGGAATCCTGCTGGATTGTCAGCGACGTTCAACAAATATAAGCGCAGTTCTTGTAACTTTTGAAAGATCTGAAATTAAAAATGATTTACTACGCCAGTTTATTGTCGGTCGTACAGTACTAACGAGTCAGATTGCCCAAGTTGCCAACTAATGCAAACTGTACTGTTTGTGATAGGTTGTTCAGGTTTGACTGTGTTCAAGAAAACTGGCCCGCATAATAATTATTTAGCTTCGAAGTCATTATTCCGATAAATATCTAGCTAATTTGAAGTTTTTTAATTTCGGCATGTTTTAAGAAATCAAAATTTAAAATCATCATGCAATTATGCACGAATGTGGTTCAATATTTTAACTCGGGTTTGGATACAGGATTTCTTGTCGTCAGATCCAGCTACTTTAATGGTTAAACAATGCAAATTATTCCAAAAAATGATTTACACAATAGCATTTCGGATATCCAATGCCCATCTATAATATATGTATACATATATATTATATTTACATATATATTATATACATATATACATATATACCTAATAATGTTTAATACAAGTAAAGGTAATAGAAAACTGTGGTTCCGTACAGCGCGACATCAGATGACATTCCGGAGGATATAACTTTATGTAAAATCTTTGTAAGTTTTATGTCGGGGGTATAACCTTATGTAAAAGCTTTTTAAGTTTCATTTCGCGAGGGTTATAACCTTATGTAAAAGGTTTTTGTAAGCGAGTCTAGCAATGAGGAATGTTTTTAACCTCTATTAGTATAGGGTAATGGCAAAAAACACTTCCTTACATACGTCCCTGGCGGCACATTTCCGCGCACTGTTTTACTAAGCCAACAGTTCGTTTACCCAACAGTTAAATTTGGCGTGTGATAAATTTCATTCATGGGGGTGGGCAAGAAAACGTGCGCTCTCGAAATTTTTTAAAAAAACGAGTAAAAAGAAGCCCTTTTAAAAGTTTTTGAATATCCCGGTAGATTATCCAAGCGCAAAAATTTCTATTTTTAGTAAAACTTTTGTGTATTCCCTCCACAAAAACCACAGTGCAAGCTAACTTTAATTACTATTGGCTGAACGAGCTGTTGGCCGAGTGAGAGTAGCAAAACCCACATTTCAATATAATTGCGCAGGCGCTGAATTATACACGTCACTGATATGAATCAGAGTTCTACTTGGACGCTATAGTGTGTGTTAATATTGGACCAAACATGTGGTCATTAAAATCCGAGCTATACATCCAGTATATGACATCGTACCATTTGAAATTTTAGCCATTGAAATATATAATTGGAAAGTAATTTGAGTGCACACATTCATATTAAAAAGTTTTGGCTCAATACGTTTTTAGAAACTGATAAATAAGCAACCGCATTTGCAAGTATATTGGGATTGAAATGGGCACAAATTGCAAAAACCATCAATGCTGAGTTGTACACTTGTTGAAAATGGTAATACTAAGCAAAATATTCCAGCTCTCACCGTTTCCCTTTTCAGTCTTTCATGTTCATCATTCAGCGTTCTGAAAAATCATGACTTGTGATCAGTGTTATTTGTAGGCTGGTAGCTGTAGTTTGCACCAATGTGCAACTTTCCTAAAGTGCGTTTCGCACGTTTACACAAAGTGTATACTATATCGAAGAAGGCATTCGTTAACCCGCGCTGCAAGCTTACAGATTTAGACTATCAGTAAAGTAATACGTACCATACTAATTCTATGGAGAACGATCTGTTATATATTGTTAGTAAAAAAATGTTTACTTATGCTGGAACGGTGCCCAAAATACGTATGTGAGGCGTTCCAGCCAGCTTAAAAATATAGATATTGAAACATCGCACCATTTTTTCAAATTACACAAGTATCGTGTGCAGCGACGGATCTACGATTTTCTGGTACCGGGGATCCGAGGTTGGATTTTCTAAATATGTCAGTGCCGGTCTAGGTACTCGAGACCACCCTCTGACCTGCGAAATGGGACCCTATTGTAACACATTTTATCACCTTATGAAAAAGTACAAAAAACTTAGCAAAAATAACGGAAACGAAAACGGATACTGACATCTAAACTCGTTTTTTGTGATTTCGACATTTTCAACTATACACTTTCAAGTCTATGTTTCAAAGCGGAACTAAAATTCAAAGTTTCAATTCAACTTACCGTCCGTTCGCTTGTACAGAACACAACACAACGTAACCAAATAGAAGTAAGACGATTTTACACATCGGCTTATTTTGCTGTATACCTGTTTATATTATTTGATGACTACTTGGTTATAAAATTGCAAGCAGAAGCTTGTTAAGAACATCTAAAAACGCAAATCATAAAATTTATTATTTAATCCAATTTGCTATTTGCTACTGAAGGTACAGTTTTAATCCTTCGCTTGATAAGCCTTTTATAATCGACCCATTGTTTGAGTATCGTTTCAATTTAAATCCGGGTCGTTATTCTTGAGCAATAAATTTCACTGTTAGCTACGTTGAAAATGCAGCCTAACTTTAAATATATTTTATATAATTGATGAACAATTGGCAAATTTTAATTTTAAAACGCAGGAATGTATAGGAATGTGTTGCGCACCGCATTTGGCAAAAATTAACATTGTTTTTGGCATTGCAATGGGTGGTGTATACAGAATAGGTTGTTTAGAACAGTTTCTGAGGCGGAAATTGTACCCTGAACAGTTTCTGAGGGGGAAATTGTACCCTGTGAACGAAGGAAAGGTGGGTGTTGGTGGTTGTTTTTCCTTTCGCATGGAGGATTTCACTTGTTAGTACGTTCACGGACTATATTAATTTTGCAACCCACCTCCTGTTGGTTATTTGATCGACACCTTGTTCTTTTATGCCATTCTATACAATAAGTAAACACCTTTTACTTCCAGAAATCAAGTTCTGACTTTGTTTTAATCAGAAAACATTTACGTACTCTAATTTAGGTATTTGTGGACTTTTAATAATTGATATAGACTCCAATGGATTGAGATCAAAACTGGACATTTTATTCAGTTCCCTATATGTTATACGGGTCACTACACTACAAGCCACATTTCACTTCTTAAACTTTAAGAATATAAATTTGACACAATACACAATTTTGAACCTCTGATTTTGTTCCGTTCCCAGGCAAATTTTGTAAAAAGTTCACATACTTTTTATAAGTGATACAGGCTTGAAACTAGCAAAGATAATGCAACAAATTTGCTCGTTCCCAGCAATCGTCGAAAGTTTAAACTCATTTTTTATACTCTCTCGATTGCGCAATTGCGATGAATTGTAAATACAATGGAGTGTTGACATTTACAACTAATTTTAGTTGAATAATTATCTGTTTGAAAAACCACTTTAGGTGTGAAAACGAGTAGATTCTTGCAAATAAACTATTTTTTTACATATTTCATGCGTATATTTTTTTAATTCAAAAATTTCGCTTTCGAATAAAATGTGCACCAACTGAACTTTACAACCGTAGACAGGGGTCAATCAGTACCATTTTTCCGGATATCGCATTTGAGGTATACACCGCTGGTCAAAAAAACCTAAAAATTATGTTAGTAGTGGGCATTTTGCGCGGTGTTTCCTAAAGATTGAAGTATTGTATATTAAGAATAACTCGGGAACCTGTAAATTGAAACGCAACCAAGTAAACATCTTCCGTTTCAGGTCGTCTAGTTCTGTATCAAATAATTTATTAACATTAACCAGGGTGCAACCGGAAACGGAAAATACTGGAGCTGAAGCCGGAACTTAACAAATTTTGCTGGAGCCGGAGATAAAGCCGAAGAGGAGGCAAGTTAGGTAGTTAAAATGATGTGATGTTGTTAAATCTTTCGGTTTTACGCTTATTTTTTTACGAAATATCGATAATTTTATCTCTCAAAATTGTACCAAAAGTGTAATGGAAAAGCACCAAGCAAATTTTGTAAAAGTATGCAAAATTTTGTTACCGGAATTACTAGACCTCCGGCGGAAATTCTACCGTAGCCGGAGGTAGATTTTCTGCCGGAACCGAAGGCAAACCTCCGGTTGTACCATAAAGTTTTTGACCTCCGACGATAATTTCTTGAGCCCGCGAGCAAGTGTTCAGTACAAAGGTCTGGTATATAAAAAGATCGACCCTCATTGATTGCTGGTTGTTAACCCATATCCATAACTAATTTGATTGCAATCCAAACAAGTTGTAATGGATTAATATATTGACACCACAGCAATAAAAGATGAGGTGAGAAAATTGATGCTTTCAATACTAAACAGACTGAAAATTCGCCTGCGGTGATTAAGAGTGAATTTGGGCAAAAACAGTAATAATACTATGAAAGAGCTTGAAAATCAAAACTTGTTTACTTATCGTCATTGGTTATACCAGGTGCTAACGGGCATCGATTTCCATTGGCTATCGGTGCTCGGTTCTGTTGTAGATATGTGAGAAATTGCCATTGTTTTATGCTCATCGTAGTTATATATTGGTACCATCGTTTTGACATTTATACTTAAATAACCGTTTACCTCTGCCTTTGCTTTGACCAGTATTCGTTTTCGTTCTTAGCCCATTCACACCCTGCAATTAGCTCACTTACCAAATACGTCCTACAGTATATCTAACACCATTTTGCTAAGTCTTTGAACAGAGGTTGGAAGTGAAACAAATTTATTTTGAATCTTACAACATTTTTGTAACATAAACGGTTGTTGTTATTGATAACCATCAATTTCAATTTGATCAGAGCATTAAAGAAGCTGCTGTCAGAACGAGAGTTTAACACATTTTAGCAAAAACTGTATTTTAAATCAGAATCAATAACATTTTATTAAAAAACGTAAATTTTCACTGCTTACAGGGCAATAAAAGTAGGTCACTTATTTTTTTATGAAATCACATTTTAGTCCTGTTACGCTTAAAATTTATTAAGTAATAGTGGTCATTTTATTCTGCTTATTAAAGGACGGTCATTATAATCCAAATTGGTTCAAATTTACTGCATAGTTTGGTCTAAAGTCAGGTACTTGGTGTTCGTCTATTTTATTGCTTTTCTGTCGTGCAGAAATATAGGTAGTTTGCATCTCCTACATGAGTTTTCAAAAAGAAAAAATATCAGTGAGAATTTGAAATTAAAATCTTTTCGATCGCTTTACATCGCAAGTCGCAGACTTTGAATACTCGACTGGCAAGCGTTTTTGGAGTTCATTTGGCAGAGTTCACTTTGTTTTAAAATAGGAAAAAACGTTGCATAAATTCTATATAATTGTTTTTGTACTAAATATAGATGATTAATCTTAACCAAAAACGCTAACTGCTGTACGTGTTATACGATGACTTTTGGCGTTTCTACACGCCAATTTAATATCAATCCAATTTACAAACCTTGCATATAAAACTGCCAGCTACTCGGGTTAAATTAGCTCCAGCGTAACAAATCGCAACCCTATTCTCCAGAAACTAGCTAGTTTCTATAAACTGCCATAGTCAGTAAAATGGGGGTATGAATATGGACATTTCACGGTTTGTGATTTCATTGTAGAGGTTTTTAGAAACTTTTTAGTAGATAGTAAAGAGTCTGTTTCAAAATTTTTATGCAACCTAAGACCCATTTCTGAAATCTTGGCTACGCCTCTGGCGTCTTTTGCATAGAAACTATATAAGCTGATCTTTCGGTTAAATTGTGTAAGACGTTGTGTGTAAACTTATTCTAGCTGAACAACGCTTCCAATTACTGTTTTTCACAGTTTAGTTACAATTTGTACCACCAAGTCTAAATTAACGTATTATTAAACAGATTATGTTGCACTCTCATAATGTTTCCATCAGGTTATGAATAACTGGAACTATGTGTAAACGTATAATGATTGGTTGATTTAATTTCGGTGCTTACAAAAATTGCTCGTTTTGACATAGTTTTCTTGTATTGTAAGTTAAAAATAAATTTAGCCTCTCCAGACCTTAAAACTGGACGTTGATGTGACCTATAGCAAGCGTAGCTGTTATAGATGGGCACCGGATATCCGGATATCCGGATATGAAAAATATCCGGATATGTATCCAAAATGAAACGTATATCCGTATATCCGCCGGATATCCGAAATGCTTTTGTCTAAAAATTTTTGGAATAATTTGCATGGTTTCACCACCAAAGTAGCCGGAGCCAGGGTTGTTGGCCGGAAACAAATTACCGGGAAAAATGGTTTTCCATTTTTTCCATTTTTTTGTGAGGGGGGTGGAAAAGATGGAAAAATATTAAACGATTCTTAAATATAATTTGCAAATAAATATGGTATAAAATAACGTTCTTAGGTGACATCCAACTAATTTTCATGCAACACATTAACAGTTACCGTGTGTATATGTCCACCAGGATATATTATATGTCCGAAAAATGCGAGAAAATTGCAGCCTAGGAAACTCAATAAACACAAAATCGAGTTTCGGATATCCGAAATAGAAAATTTCATTTTGGATATCCGGGGATACCCGGATATATACGGATATCCGAATATCCGGATAATATCCGGCAAGAATTGCCGGATATCTAGATATGAAAAAATATCCGATGCCCATCACTAGTAGCTGTGCGTACTGCATCAATGAATGGTCGAAACTGCAGTCGTGCTCTTTTCGCAGTGGATATAAGGAAGGTGCCGTTGGGCTAACTTTAACACATTGGCGCTACTATTGGCAACACGAGTGCTCGGCTAGAGCGCATATACACCTGATTTTAACTTTAAGCAACTTGGTACGCACTGTAAACAAACTAAAACTATTAAATCTTGAAACTTGTCATGGCAGCGAAATTTTTTGATTATTATCGCACTTGAAAAATAATTGCAAAATTTGTGTTTATAAATATTGATAGCTTTTTAAAAATCTAAAGCAGAAAGTTTAATACACTGCCGCTTAGGATATTTCTACTGCTGGTGCTTTTATTATTTATATTTTAATTAAATTTGAAGTCATGGGTTTGTGTGTGCACCTGTTTCTCAACAAAGAATGTGGAAAGACACTAAAAACATTTTGTATGTAAAACATAAAACTTTATGACAAAAAGAGAGCAACCAATTTTATGGTTGACCCAAACGTTTAATAAAACCACCTGGCGAACAATTCGTTAGTTTTTTTAGGTTTACAGATGTTATTTCGGAGGAAATTTAAAATAAAATTATTAGCTGTGGTGGCCGGAATAAAAGGGGGAAGTTATAAAAAGGGGTCTCCGTTTTGAGTCCGAATCAATAGCAGTCCGTATTCCTGTAAACAGCCCGTAAGCGGATAGAACCCTTCAACCCTAATCAGAGTTTATAAACGATAATTATCCCTAATTTTTGTGCATAAAACGACTTCAGGACCAAATAAAGATGAGTTCAAAACTTTAAAGCATACTTAAGTTTTGAAAGTGCATTCTTAAGTATCTTGCATTATCGCTTAAGTGTTCAAGACACGTAAACGTTTAAGTCATCGGATAGTTGCAATACCGGATGTGTATCAGTAACGAAATGCGGCGGAAACCGGGTTAATAATGAATAACAGTCCGTATCCTAATAACAGGGGGATATCCTCGGGATAGGCCAAATTAATATCAGCCCCCCTTATTCGGGTCACTACAGTAGGAAGAGAAATTGAACTAAAAGGAATTCATTTGCGAATATCAACTAAACTTTGTCGTCGCGCTGATATATACGTTTTTAGTCCTGAGCGTTGGGTACGAAACAAGAATTGGGTATAGATCCAGCAGTGACTTGAGTATATATCCAAACCCTAACATTTGGACGCAATCAAGCTAATTTTGTTTACCAGTTCTCTTCCCAAACTGGTTTAGATGAATATTCTCACAATAGCATATGAGGCACACCAAAGTTTATTGACTTTCTGAAGAAAACAATAGCGTATAAATTTCAATTTATTGAAAAGCTGATGATAGAAGTCACTGTATATGCTGATGAAACCGCAAGTAGCATCCTGAAACAAACAATATCTAATATTACAACAACATTAAAATCAATTAAAATTTACACAATGGAAATATTAGTCACATTTTACCGAATTTGTACACGTTAATGATCTTAAATGGCAAATTTTAGCATCAAAAGTTTTGCAAGAAATTATAATTGTTTAAAAATTACCAAAACATTCATCATTCCCATGCCGTGCTATTCAAACTGTCTAAAGTGTAATTTTTAGAAAATATGAAATCAGCGACCACGTTTAGTTTTGTAAATTTAACATCTGGTTCAATTTTTAAACTTAAATTTTGCCTTAGTAACTGCTCTGTTGAAATTGAAATTGACCAAATAAAGCGATCTCGTTACAATATTTGTTGCAAAATATATAAGTAAGCTAAATACAGTGCATCAATTTTATCCGTTGTTGCGAGTTTTACAAGGTTTGGTATGTTTTTCATTCATTCTTTTATTGTATTTTTGTTAGCTGGAATAATTTCCAAGTTCCAGGGTTGATAAATTTTTAAACATTTTCAAATCTGCCGAGAACTACTTGGTATGTGTTATAATAACATCTGTGATACTAACCGGTTTATTATTAAAGTGGCATGCTTTGATCGACAGTTGTGCCTTGCTGTCCAAGGTATTCTTGCAAGCGACCATATTTCCTGCTAACTGCATGAAATTTTTCGTGCGCTTTCTAAAAAAGAAATTTGCAGGCTAACTAATAAAAACATTGTTTACAGCTGAACATCGGGTGACCGTGAGTGTGCATGACTGTCATATAATAGAAAAAATCGTTGGATAAATTAGCGCAGAAGTACTAAGGGCTCGCTGACCAATGGCTTCACTCGCTTACCAAACCACATTAAGACCCCAAAATGAAAAATACATGAACTCTTCTACACGTCCTCCTGCAGGCTTTCGTAATCGTAAAGCCCAAACCTAAAACTTACGCCGTTACCTAAGCCCAATCCTAAGCTTTAATTTTAAATGTAAGGCAGGTGCACAAGGGCCAAACCGGGGCACAAGCCTCCTGTTTGCGTCTATACCTCATTGTAGCCGCCTGCTCAATCTACTGATCCATCATAAAAGATGTTGTTTTGAGGAGGTGAAGCCTATACACGACGCAAAAGCGAATTATCTTTCTAGTACTACTGCACACTTACCATTCCAAACTTGCCACACTTCATCATAACGTGTTCAGCGCGTTCGCATTTCTGCAAAATATCTTATACGCTAAACTTATTTAAGCTGCTCTTAAGTCATACGCCAGATCAAATCATGTTCATGAGAACAACTAGTAAGGCATAATTAAAGCCCAATTGACACGTGCAAGTTTTGCAGCAAAAAATGCACGTGTAACTGGCACGAGCAACTTTGGTCACAAAGCAGCTTTGAAGTTCTTGTAGCTGCTAATTATTCACTGGAATTTATGCTATTTAATTTAATGCGCACCTGTGAACGCAGTTGCAAGTAGCTTGAATTATTGCAACGGCAGTTTAATTGGTGAATCGGAATGTTTCTGTGAAAATACCTGCAGCTGCAAGATTTCGTGCAAGTTACAGTTGCGGAATTAGTTAATAGCACATTTGATTACTTTTAATTTTGAATATAGTTGTAAAATGTCTAATACTAAAATGGCTGCTACAAACGAAATTTCGCCCTTTTGTTAAAACATTTCATCATTTTTGTGAATTTTGCTGCAAGTTTTTACCGATTTGCATTCTATGAAAAATGGGCCAATATATATAGAACAAGGCTATAGCAGTAGCATAAGCATATTTCTCAGCCTAGCATTAGCTTACGCAAAAAATTAGTCTAAAGCTTAAGCTTAGTCAATTGCAGTTTAACAGAAAAACGTTCCGCCTCTGATCATTTCGGTTGACAAATATATTAACCATTTTAGTGTTAGTGAAATTCAGGCCTGCAGATTGCAGCGCATTGTATATTTTCTGAGTGTCGTTGTCGTTGTTGCATTAAACTTAAATTTGTAAGATAGTCATGAGGTTCTCCACGCTTACTTTTTTTGCTTTTTCTTGAAACATTCGAGTTCTGTCCATTAAAAATCGTATTCGTTCTGCAAGCGCTTCCACATCCTGAAACCAATAATACTTTAGTGTTAGTTCTGGTTTGACTGAGTCAAAACGTTCAAGGAAAACTGTGGACATTTAAGTAAACACTTTTAGCAATTTAAGCCTTTCATGCACAGAGTATACTATAAGCAACTAAAGCGCCAACTTGACACTAAAATATGTCAATTGTGCAGTATGGTGCACGTAAATATGCTAATTACAAAACACTAAATAACTAAGTAAGAGCCTCTGTGAGCTCGTATGCGGCACGTTCTTGTCCGAAAACTTTATAGTTTGAAATTTAATCTCAGATGAAATTGGAAATATTCATGCGGCAAACCGTTAAAGTTGTTCAGTGCATTGATCCAACAACTTGATATAAAACTGTCAACACTTATAATAAGCATAACTGTGCAAAAGCTTACAGGATTTTGCATATCAGTTGGTGTTAAGCTGTCGACAAAACTGGTTACTTTGGAGAACGTTTCTTCGATCTGAAACAGACAGAGCAGATATCGAAAGAAATCTTTTGTGACGTTTAAAATGGGGCATAAAGTCATACAAAGTATTGTTGAACCGATATATTGGTATCAGTATACATATCGGTAACATCAAAGTGTCAGTATTGGTATTTTTGAAAGCACATCACTCCGGTACAGTTAATTTTATCATATTTTTAAAGGAATTCAGTAATACGTAATGTTTGGAAAATATATACCTATGTCACAGGTGCATTTTACCCCCGTCCATTTTCCCCCGGAATAATCCAACTTGATACATACCAGGGAAATACACTTGGGAATATTAGCATTAAACTTTTTTACTTAACTATCTGTTTTCCGTTTTAGTTTCCGTTATTTTGATCACTATCCGTTTCCTTCATTTTCACGGCCAATGTTATCCTAAAGGCCGTCGCATTTTCCGGGACAGAAATGTACCAGAAGTACATACAAAAATATAATTGGGACAGCGAGACAGTTGAGACAGATGAGACAGTTGGGACACTTGGGACAGATGGGACAGATGGGACAGATGGGGCAGTTGGGACAGATGGGACAGATGGGACAGTTGGAACAGTTGGGACAGCTGGGGTATATTTCTGTCCCGGGAAATTGGGACGGCCTTTATAGTAACATGGGCCATTTTCACTATCCGTTTACAACCTGCTATCTGTAGATAATTACCTCTTTTAGGCAAGTTCTTCATAAACCACTTGGGAAAATTCAAGGTTTATGTCCCAGAAAACGAAAGAGTAGCGATTCTTCATCAGTTTCATGATGATCGGGCTCATCTTGGTAGGGACAGAACTTAGTGTTACAATATAGTATACTCGCATTTAGTGTAATCCTTGGTTTGCAAAATGGACCTCGATGGAATTTTTCGGGGCGCAAAATACACCTAGTTGGATTTTTTGCGCTAAAAATGCACCTAGGTCGGTTTTTTTCCGGGGGAAAATACGCCTAGATGGATTTTTCTGTGGAAAAAATGTAACTAGATGAAATTTTCCGGGGGGAAAATGGACGGGGGGAAAATGCACCTGTGATACCTACTCTAATCACTAGTGGTGCGAATACTGAGTTGAACGTAGCTCAGACGTAGGCTAAATTAAACACCTACAGTTGAGTTGAACATAGCTCAGACGCGGGCTAAATTAAACACCTGCAGTATTAATATATTCAGTTGTGAGTGCAGCTACTTCTGTGCTAAAAAACTCTATGAAACAAACTATTCGAATATCTGTGTATATATTATGATATCCGTCGGATATCCGAAATGCATTTATTCACCAAAGTTTGTACAATAACTTTATAATTTTTAACCTATACGAAGCCTTTAGTGGCGAGCTAATTTTGTAGAAAATTTCAAACTAACCATAAACTGCTGTTTTGCAGTGTAAATCTAACCAAACATTCAAACATTTATAGACGTCGGCAAATATAACGTCGTCTTTCAAATTAGTATTTTTTGTAATTTTATTTTTATCGTCTTTCGTTTACTTTTATTTTTGTGGTTGTAATATGGTTGATAAAAGCAATTCTTTCTTCGTGATTCGTCAAGTTAGAAATATAGTATCAAACAGCTACTTACGTTTAGATATTTACTTAAACTTTGGAGCTTGGCATTTATTCATTACCAAAAAACTGAAATAAAATAGGATCCACTATTAGACTTTAGCAGATACAAACCTGGATATATAAATGCAAATACTAGACTAGGATCGTTCTCTATGTTGAAAGAACAAATGCTTGCTTCGAACCCTAAAGCCTAGCATAGATCACTATTTCACATTCTAACCCTCGCTAAGTTTTTATTACCAAGAAATAATGCCAAAAAACTTAAGATTAGCAATGCTACGTACGAATAGAGACAAAAACTTATTTCAACCTGTGCCGCGTGTTGATCCAACATTGTTTGTGAATCTGCAGCTGTGCTATCTTGATGATGGTATGTCCCTGTCGCATCCCCGCCAGTTGAATAATGATCCATCTGAATGCAAATAGTTACACAGCAAAAAATGGTGAGTCAAATTTACTCTCTCCGAAATAAAGTGCAAATGCTTTTTCCTGTGCTGCGTCTAACAGAGATAACTATCCTCGTCATCACTAAGTTTTTTGTTACCAAGAAAAATTGAAAAATATTTAAGTTTAGCAACGCATGAAAACCGAATGCTAGACACGAATAGGAGCACAGCCCAATTTCAACTGTTACCAAATACAGACACTAGACCAGAGTTGTTCGCATCGAAAGTACAAGTGCTTGTTTCTAAAATTAAGCCTAGCATAGATAAAACGGCCCATATAAAGATCAGGGGCGGAACGTTTTTCATTGGGACTAGAAAAGTGTATGCTTAAACTTTGGACTAATTTTTTCGCTTGACTTAGGCTTAGCTTAGGAATGTGCTTATAATACTGTTCCGCCCCTGTTCTTTACATTGGCCGATAAAACTATATATTAATTTTAGATACTCATTCATCCACAAGTGTTTTGCTATTAAGAACAAAACACAAAACTAAGCGCAAGATCATCAACACCTGTTAAAGCCAAACGCTAGCCACTAATAGGAACAAAAACCGATTTCAACCTGTGTCGCATATTGATCCATCAACATTGCTTGTGAATCTAGTGTGATTGTCAATTATCCATAATTGTAGTGAATAAATGACTCCAGGACCAAATAAAGTTGAGTTCGAAACTTGAAAGCGTACTTAAGTTTTGGAAGTACATTTCTAAGTCTAACCTTATCGCGCAAACTTTTGATACAAGAGAAATAGACGTTTGATTCAACGGATAATTGCAATACCGGATATACATCGGTAACGAAAGGCGCCGGAGGGCTTGTTAAAAATAAATAACAGTCCGCAACCGAAACACAGGTGGTACCCTCTGGAGAGGCCAAATAAATATCAGTCCCCAGCCTCTTATTCGGGTCACTACAGTATATACTAGGTTAGGATCGATCACAAAGTTGAAAGTATAAATGCTTCTCTTCCTTACTTTTTTCATAGCATAGAGAAACCATATATTAATTTCAGATCCTTGTGATCGCTAAGTTTTTTTGCTACCAAGAATAAAATGCAAAAATTGCTACGATTTGCAACTTGGCATTCAAGAAAGTCGAATAAAAGAGCAACGACCGATTTAAACTTGTACCGTTTGTTGATCCGTCATTGTTTGTGAATCTGGAGCTGTGGTATCTTGATGATGGTACGTCCCTGTCGCATCCCCGCCAGTTGAATAATGATCCATCTGAATATGTAGTAAATACAGATACTTTGGAGTATTAAAATCAAAAGTTCAAAAAATACTTGTTTCCTATACTGTACCTAACATAGACAACTATCCTCGTCATCAGGGTATAACTGGAGGTCTGCCTCCGGCTCCGGCTCCGGCAGAAGATCGGCCTCCGGCTCCGGCGCCGGTAAACTTTTTGGTGGAGGTTCCGGCAATTTCGGCAGTAAATTTTTGCATAATTTTGCAAAATTTATCTGTTTAAACGCGTTTTTTACTTTTGTCACAATTTTCAGGAAAAACTTTCCGAAAATTCGCAGAAAATTAGCGTAACACCAAACAAATTAACAACATATTACAGATACTGGCTAAAATTAACTAGTTAAACATCACTGTTACTACCTAATTTCACCTCATCTCCGGCTCCAGGTATTTTTTACCTCCGGTTGCACCCTGCTCGTTATCAATAAGTTCTTTGTAACCAAGAACAAAATATGCAAATTCTAAGACTAGCAACTTATACAGACGAACGCTAGACACGAATGGGAACAAAGACCGATTTCAACTTGTACCGTTTGCTGATCCGTCATTGTTTGTGAATCTGGAGCTGTGCTATCTTGGTGATGGTATGTCCCTGTCGCATCCCCGCCAGTTGAATAATGATCCATCTGAATGCAAATAGTTACACAGCAAAAAATGGTGAGTCAAATTGACTCTCTCCGAAATAAAGTGCAAATGCTTTTCCTATGCTGCGTCTAACAGAGATAACTATCCTCGTCATCACTAAGTTTTTTGTTAGCAAGAAAAATTGAAAAATATTTAAGTTTAGCAACGCATGAAAACCGAATGCTAGACACGAATAGGAGCACAGCCCAATTTCAACTGTTACCAAATACAGACCCTAGAACAGAGTTGTTCGCATCGAATGTGCAAGTGCTTGTTTCTAAAATTAAGCCTAGCATAGATAAAACGTCCTATATAAAGATCAGAGGCGGAACGTTTTTCTGTGGGACTAGAAAAGTGTATGCTTAAGCTTTGGACTAATTTTTTCGCTTGACTTAGGCTTAGGCTTAGGAATATGCTTATAATACTGTTCCGTCCCTGTTCTTTACATTGGCCGATAAAACTATATATTAATTTTAGATACTCATTTATCCACAAGTGTTTTGCTATTAAGAACAAAACACAAAACTAAGCGCAAGATCATCAACACATGTTAAAGCCAAACGCTAGCCACTAATAGGAACAAAAACCGATTTCAACCTGTGTCGCATATTGATCCATCGACATTGCTTATGAATCCAGTGAGATTGTCAATTATCCATAATTGTAGTGAATAAATGACTCCAGGACCAAATAAAGTGTAGTTCGAAACTTGAAAGCGTACTTAAGTTTTGGAAGTACATTTCTAAGTATAACCTTATCGCGCAAACTGTTGATACAAGAGAAAGAAACGTTTAATTCAACAGATAGTTGCAATACCGGATATATGCCGGTAACGAAAGGCGCCGGAGGGCTTGTTAAAAATAAATAACAGTCCGTAACCGAAACACAGGGGGTACCCTCTGGAGACGCCAAATAAATATCAGTCCCCCGCCTGTTTTTCGGGTCACTACAGTATATACTAGGTTAGGATCGATCACAAAGTTGAAAGTATAAATGCTTCTCTTCCTTACATTTGGCATAGCATAGATAAACCATATATTAATTTCAGATCCTTGTGATCGCTAAGTTTTTTGCTTCCAAGAATAAAATGCAAAAATTCTACGATCTGCAACTTGGCATTCAAGAAAGTCGAATAACAGAGCAACGACCGATTTAAACTTGTACCGTTTGTTGATCCGTCATTGTTTGTGAATCTGGAGCTGTGGTATCTTGATGATGGTACGTCCCTGTCGCATCCCCGCCAGTTGAATAATGATCCATCTGAATATGTAGTAAATACAGATGCTTTGGAGTATTAAAGTCGAAAGTTCAAAAAATACTTGTTTCCTATACTGTACCTAACATAGACAACTATCCTCGTCATCAGGGTATAACTGGAGGTCTGCCTCCGGCTCCGGCTCCGGCAGAAGATCGGCCTCCGGCTCCGGCGCCGGTAAAATTTTTGGTGGAGGTTCCGGCAATTTCGGCAGTAAATTTTTGCATAATTTTGCAAAATTTATCTGTTTAAACGCGTTTTTTTTTACTTTTGTCACAATTTTCAGGAAAATTTCTGAAAATTCGCAGAAAATTAGCGTAACACTGAACAAATTAGCAACATATTACAGATATTGGCTAAAATTTACTAGTTAAACATCACTGTTACTACCTAATTTCACCTCATCTCCGGCTCCGGTATTTTTCACCTCCGGTTGCACCCTGCTCGTCATCCATAAGTTCTTTGTAACTAAGAACAAAATATACAAATTCTAATACTAGCAACTTATACAGACGAACGCTAGACACGAATGGGAACAAAGACCGATTTCAACTTGTACCGTTTGCTGATCCGTCATTGTTTGTGAATCTGGAGCTGTGCTATCTTGGTGATGGTATGTCCCTGTCGCATCCCCGCCAGTTGAATAATGATCCGCCTGTATCGTTTGGTCATATGTATTGCCAAAAGCAACAACCGCAATTTCCATTAACGCAGTTATAAAAAAAGCTGTATTCATCGTTTATGGTGAAAACTTGTATATTTGAATTTCTGTCAAACAAAATTCAACTTGTCTCAAGAAAGAATACCATAATTTTTGGCTTGAGCTTAATGTTTTGCTTCTTTCGGCACCACAAAAGTAATAGTTCTTCATATATTCTGAAGACGTGTAGCATTTTACAGTTTTCTTTGAAGCAAAACATTTTTTACTTTTTCTCTGTAAAAGAAGTGTTTATTTAATACTCAAAAACTTCATTTGTTTGTTCAAACATTTAGCTTTATCACTTTGTTTAAAGAAGGTTATCATTGTTTATAGCTTTTAAATGCTATACGGGTCAAAATTGATAAATTACAAGGATTATGTAAAAACGAATATTACATGATTTGAGTAAAATCAATTTTTAGCCAAAAACGACCAATTCCAATTTATCTCGGTCGCATGAGGGTAGTGACAAGAGCACTAAAAACAAAGGTTATTTATGATCACAATAATCTTTTAATACATCTAATATGACCTTTATATTTTCTAAATTTCCGAACTTTACCACAGTGTGCCACTATAATTTATCTCGCAACTCCGTTCAAATACCTACCCATTACATTTAAGCACTTGAAAAAGGTTCTAAAACAACGAATGTCAGATTAAGTAGAATAGACAAAGATATAGGGTGCACCGCCCTTTTATAATCTTTTTCATTCGAAGCAAAACGTTTTTAGAGTTGAAACATTTACCAATTATGCGGTATAGGAAGTTTGTCAGAGAATTTTCCCATCAAAAATTGACAAAATTTTCACAGTTCAAAACACCTTTTAACCTGAGTTTTAGTGTTCGTTGACTTCAATATAAAAGTTTCTGCGAGCCATATGAATAATAAAATGATTTCGGTTCACTTAAAAACACATTCACACGATCCAAAGCGTTTCATATTAACACTATTGTAGTGGTTTCAGCTTGTTAATTGCACAATTTTGCAATAATAGCAATTATAGCAGTTATTTATCTGAGTTTTATTTTATTCAAAAATAACAATAGAAATTTGAGTTCAAGCGACAAAAGTCCGGAAATTGCTTTCACATGCAGTCTAGTTGCTGAAAAATTTGTTATTTACAACAAACAAATGGTCAAAGCTAAATTTTGAAAGTAAAACTTTCACTTCCTGGTACTCTATCTCCCATAGTGTATAGATATGTATGTATAACGATTGTGAGTTTTACACATTGGGAAGTATTGAAGCTAAACTTTAAAATACAATTTCTTTGAAACAGCAAGCTTGCTTTTCAAATACCAAAATAATTTTATTTGACAGATTAACTCACTAAGAAAATACAGCGTAGAAGAACATTTAACATAAAGGTTCAGCCGTTTCCAGAGAAACCTCAATTCAACAAAATCGTGTTTTAATCCGGAAAAATAACTAAATTGTCAACCATTTAAATGAACGAATGTAAAAATGTTGTCAAATCTGTATCCAAAATATATTACCAAACAAAAAAAGTCACTCAGTATACAACAATCATTGAAGATGTTTCAATTTTATTTTTTTAAACATTTCTATCACAATCTGTGATAGAGTAGAGGTACTAAATAGACAATAAACCAGATCTAATTGCGAGTACGTATTTTCCGATACGGGCACACTTTTCTAGCAGTAGGCTTTCCGTATTTCTTCAGACACAACGCAAATTGCCGATCACATTCGCATAGTCGAGCAGTGCAACCAATTGCTAAGCGATTTCGTTTTGCTGTTACTTTTTCTAAAAAACGTCATTTTATTCAAATTAGCTTGGAAAAGAAACATTTTCATCGAAAAAGTTCCATTCGAATAGATATTAGCTCTGGCAAATTTGTCCTTGTAAGATTCAAACAAGATAGGTTAACTTTTAACAAAGTTTAACCGTGCATGGTAACAATTTCCCCATTGTAGTTGCTGTCGGGTTTTGCGAACACTGAAGATTTTTTGTATATAGTAAAAAATACCAGCGAGTTCTGTGAAATGTTTAGATTAAAAAATAATTTCAAAATTTTTTAGCCCAAGACACATTAATTCTTATTTTTGGTGATTAAATATGCCAGATTGAATTTTGTTGAGTTTGGATTGAGTGCAACTTTGTATAAATACTAAACCGCTAATTCAAAATGTCGAAAATTTCGCAATATTTGTATATTTTATAGCTTTCACAAACGAGTTCCATACTAGTTTGAACGGAACAAATCCAGCAAAGTTCGCATAGACAAATACTATTTTCTGATATGACTTTCATTCGAGTTCAGTAGAAGCCAACTCTTATGGGCTTTCGTTAAGTAGGCTTTACAAATCAAAAGTATATAATTTCAAGTTATAAAACTCAAAAAAAGATAAACACTTACGATCGGTAGCGCAATGAGGTTCGCTGTCAATGCATTCCCAAATATATGGGACAGTCTGCAGCTTTGTAAAACAGAAAAAACTACTGTAACACAGCTTATGTTCTTGACAGCATCTGAAACCCGAATATACTTTGAGTATTGTTTAAAGAAAACTAATAATTGGCATACAAATCATTAATAGTTATTTTAGTTTTGGCAAATCTATTATATAATTCAAAACTTATCTTTGAAGTATACCTCTACTAATTTCAACATTTCGTATATTTGTTAACTTATTTTGCAGTTTTGCACTGAATTCACAATGCAGGACTAAATTGGCACCATACAACTGACTTAGATTTTTCTTCGTATAAATGTTTTAGAACGGTTCTCTAAGTTGCTGACCTCATGTGTAAATAAACCTATATCATTTCAGCTCTGAGTCTGACATGGCTCTGGCGTTTATATATTTGTGATGCCAAATACATGTTAGCCAAAAAGTAATGCCTTTTAGCTGTGCACTCCATGACGAAGTTTAATAACACGTGTACTAACCCAAATCACGGATCGCAGGACAAGATCGGGATTTATTTTGAGGTCCTCAAGGTAACTTTGCGTAGGCACCAGTTACTTTACCGGAGATGCAAATTGATCAAAAATCCCGACTTGCAAACTTAACAAAGTCTGTAATTTACAAAAATATATCCAAAATCAATATTTGAAGTCATGTTTGTGGAACATAATCAATATACAAACTTGTCGATATCGTCAATTGGAGGTTCGTCTGTTCTCGGTCTTCGTGGGCAGTAGCATCCGTAGCGGCTGTAGATCGATGCACTTCCGCCGTTAACACAACGTATCATTTGTCGTTTGTCTCCAGTGCTACGTTTCGATAAATTGTGCAAAGACGTTTCAAGGGAATCGGCTAAAAAATTGCACGATTGCATTGAAAAAATAGTTGACGTTAAAATAGAACGATGATCGAGAACCTGAGGTAAATTTTACCAATGCGTTGTGAAACCCGTTTGCAATAATTGTTAATGTTAGAACGATTGAGAAACGTAGGTGAATTTTAAAAAATGCATTGAAATCCATTTGCATATATAAGAAACGCGTTAATGTTTCTTTATATCGTCCGATTTTCACCGAATTTAACCCGTTCTCACATTGAGTTGCCTGTAGGCAACTCAGCCCAGTGTATATACGTTAAATAGTATATATCGCACCGTGTTTAACAATTGCAACACGTATACATAGTACTAAATCACCACAAGACGTGAGAGCCCCCTCGGGCTCGAGCGTCAAGCTCCTATAGCTGAGTGGTGATGGTATACGCCTCCCACTCTAGTCACTGGAGTTCGAATCCTAGCATAAAAGCAGGTCTCTGGGGTAATAGAAAATATTCATGTGAGAAAGGGTTAAAAAACTAACCAATCCAACTTAGAATCGCTAACAAAATCGATAACTGCATAGTCCGTTTTGGATCCATAGTAGCAATCTTAAAAACGTTGTGCGGGTGTAATAGCACGTCTTGGTATAAAGCGGCACAACAAACTGAGTATTTTTGCCACACAGTTGACCGGTTTTAAGACTTTTAATACCGATTAATACACGAACAAATATAAATTTTATATTAAGCTAGAACAGTATACATATAAATGTGAAAGCAAACCAATAAACACCTACATTGGCAGTCAGTGGCGAATCCAGAAATTTCTGACGAAAGGCAGGCTGGCAAATGTTATGAAACGCAATTTTTGCAGTATCCTATATATGTCATTGACAGCGAAAAACTGTAAGGTGGACCTTGTCATTTTATCGTTAGAAAATTTTTTGAGGGGAAAAATTGTACGATACAGAGCTTAAAATTTTAACACAAAAATAATTTCTGAGGGGAAAAATTGTAACGAAGGGACCTTATCACTTTTGACACAAAAATTTGCATAAATGAAAAAATTACGTGCTATTGATCATGCCATTTCCTTGCAAAAAAATTCTGACGAGGGACGTACGCCCCCCTCTGGATCCACTAATACTGATGAATTGCCTAGAAATAAAGTTATGCAATACTAAACGATCCTGTTTCGTGACTAATATGCAAATAATGTACGCCCATGTATAGGGCAGGGGCGGAACAGTAGTAAAAGCATAATCCTAAGCTTAAATCTAAGCCTAAGCCTAAGCGTAAGGATGAGCCTATTCCTAAACCTATTCCTAAGCCAAAGGCTAAGCCTAAGTAAAAAAGTTAGTCTAAAGCTTAAACTGACTCTATTACAGCCCCGCCGGAAAACGATCCGGCTCTGTTCAATACATGGACTATAACATACATGGACCATAATGTTTATTTCAAATTTCACTCTTAAACTAAAGAACATAAACTTTGCCAGCAAGCTGCGGTGTAAATCTGAAACGAGCTGTTAAACTCAAAACGAAACCCAAAACTTGCACATTTTAATACTGAGATAAATGAAAGAGCTACTGAAAGTACATTTACGTTGAATGGCGCAACAATAAATAGCCACATGCCATATACCGGCAAAGCACGCGATATTGAAATGAATTGGTTGGTACAGCATGGCTATCGATGACTCCAAAATGTGTGACATGCATACATTTTTGTTCTACAAGCAAACCAATGCCCACCAGATGTGCCATGATTCTTCCACTCTCTAATACTTCTTTTATCATTATATATAATAGTTGCCGAGGTCTTTGATGTATCTGTCCGAAAACTATGATTTAAAAGCTACACCTATTTTTATCAGCAGTTGCAGAATGGCAACTACAGCCCTTAGTATTTTTACTCCCATTATTTCGTCTCAATCTAGGACTAATTGACTTGTTATGGTTATATTGACGCAACTTGTAGCTTTTTATGAAGCAATAATTTTTTTCCAACATTTAAAACAATAAAATATTAAAACCCTTCACGAAACCCGGTTATAAAACTGCAACAGATCTGAAAGCGTATATATTCATTTGAGAAACTTACATTTTATTCACAAAAACCACTACTTTCTTTAGGGTAAACAAAAAATATTACTGTATAATTTCATAACAAAACGTATCTTCACTGAAAATTTAAGCATCCTTTTGTGAATTGGATTTTAAATTTTGTAACATGACAATGATTAAAATTTCAATATTTGAAGTGTAAAGAAAAACACAGCTTTTCCACGATAATGACAAGGTCACTAACTTTTCCCCGTAGCATCATGCGTTGTAATGTGTCGACGGCCAAATAAACTGAAACAAAAGATATTTTCTAGAGTGAAAAAAACGATGAAATATTTAATTCGAATTGCGTGCAACAAATTTGACAAATCTCATGTTTGTCAAGATACGGATATAGTAACGATGTGTGGTTAATACTCTGACGTTTAGCAGTGCATTATGGTTTATTTGTATACAGCTAAAGTATTGTCAAAAACTTCACACTTATTTTTTGCCAAATATAATTACCATAGGTATTATATCCCGAAATCCCAAAATTCCGCCTTCGACTATATCCCGAAATGCCAAAATTCCACCTCCGACCGTATTCAAAATCCCAAAACCCCACCTTCGACCATATCCCGAAATCTCCAAGCCCCAAAATTCCACCTTCGACCACATCCCAAAATCACCTTCGACAATATCCCGAAATTCAAAAATCCACCATATCCCGAAATCCCAAAATGACACCTTCGACCATATCCTGAAATGTCAAAATCTCATCTTTGATCATATCACAAAATCAGAAATCCCACCTTACCATCCTTCCACCAGGCCATGTATAGCACAGAGGCTTCCCATTTTCCAAGGTGGAAAACTTATGACCAGGAGTACAGCACAGGCACTCCTGTATGACAGCTGGGGACTCCACTGGCTGGATATGAAAAATAACAAGCATATAAAGCTTTGCTTCGAAAACAGGTAAAGTAGAAAATTCATAAGCCTGGATATTCTCTGGTTCGGGAGGGAACTCTATGCTGTAAAGTTTGGAAAACGGGAAAAGTGGAAAATTTAAACGCTTAGATTATCCCTGAGTTGATAGGGACAACCTTACCAGGGAAAACGTATGCGTTTTGAATTTTCCACATTTCCCGTTTTCCGAACCAAACCTAAGTACGCTTCAAATCAAATTTTCCTATTTTCCCGTTTTCCGTACCTGGCCAACACCTCTAACACTTCCTACACACCAAAAAGAACCGTACCTGCGCTTGAATTTTCCACTTTTCTCATTTTCCGAAGCGAACAACTCATCCCAATTTTCCAGCCAAACCAATCAAACGGTTCCTTACCTACGAGACCTAAGAAAAGCCATACATTTAACTTTTCCAATTTTCCCAGTTTCTGAAACTTGCATACACCTCCAGCTATTCCTACAAACCCAAAACACTTATATACCTGTGCTTGAATTTTTCACTTTTTCACTTTTCTCATTTTCCAAACCGAACCACACTGCAAAAAATTGTGAGTCAAATTGACTGTCCGAAATAGGCTTTTCCTGACTACACAAACTGAGTCTAAATTTGACTCCGCCAGAGTCAAGTTCGACACAATTTAACTCTGGTGGACTCGAATTTTGACTCAGTTTGTGTAGTCAGGAAAAGCCTACTATGGAGAAAGTCAGTTTGACTCACCATTTCTTCAAGTGCACATATCCTAATATTTCAGACAAAGCGCCCAAACCATTTCTACCCTACCAGACATACAGAAAACATATACGTTTAACTTTTCCACTCTTCCTGATTTCAGAACCTCACCTAAACCTTTAACTTAAATACCGAACTAGCAGGGGGCAACCGGAGGTGAAATAAACCGTAGCCGGAGGTCAAACTTTCTTGCCAGAACCGGAGGTATATAGATATTTAACCTTGGTTTACATTGTGGTTAAAAAAGTAAAATTAGTTCAGGGAATATTCAGGCGTCTTATCCACTTTTTCCAGCTAAAATTATGCTTGTGATTTTTCCTACCAAGCCAACGGAATTCCTAGTCGCCATACAGGAGTGCCTGCACTGCACTCCTGGTCATAAGCATTCCACCATGGGGATGGCTCTGCGCTATATATACATTGGCCCTTCCACCTCACCTCTATTGTTGCATAATGGGATTGTAGGATTTTTGGACGGCAGCAAGATTAACGCGAATCCCTATATTAAAAGTCATGTCAGTCTCTTAGCACCAAACAAAGCATCATTTAACGTGCTTGCGCTTGTGGACACACGAGTATATACATTGCTAGCAATTTTTCCGGAAAACTTTTTCCCCGATCAATTCAATTTTTCCCAAACAAAAGAATCCTGTGCAAACGTCTTTGACCAACAGATGAAGCGCTTTAAGTTGTAGTATAAAGGAAAATTCAAGGCTGGGCTTATGTATAATTTCCGAGAAAAGTCATTTCAAGTTTAAAATCCTTGCTATTCCAAACCCGTAAAGTCAGCGATATAGTTTATTGAACGATTAACCTGACCTTCTTGTTATGCCCAGCAGTCTTGACTACGTGCTAAAAGTCAAAACAATATTCTTCATAGTTTCTTCCTTGTCAAACTTTTGCGAATACGGCTATTCGTCAATTTTCAGGTAAAACATAAGTTTCAATTCGTTCTATTCCGCTCATTATCTAAATACTACACATGATTTTCTTTTGAAAGACAACTAAACATTCAAATCAATGTCAGCCTGGTTCGATACGCCTATATATCTACTCTGACTCTGAATAATGCCACTTTCCAGCCAAGCATGTTACGGAACAGTGTGTACTGGAAATACGTTATAAATGACAGTGCTGCACAGATATGTATGTTTTCCGTCCAAATGTGCCCATGTCCTTCCTAAAAAGAAAAAAGCAAGCAAACAATTAATTTTACCATTAGTAACAAATAAAATTTGCTTGTTGTATACCAGGGTGCAACCGGAGGTGAAAAATACCGGAGTTGGGAATACCTGCAATATGTTGTTAAGTTGTTTGGTTCTCTGCGAAATTTTGGAAATTCTTTGCTGAAAATTGTGTAAAACGAAACGCACCTAAACAGATAAATTTTGCAAAATTTTACTACCGAAATTACCGGAACCTCCGGCAAAAATTGTACCAAAGCCGGAGCCGGAGGCCAATTGTCTGCCGGAGCCGGAGGCAGACCTCCGGTTGTACCCTGTTGTATACTGTAGTGGTTAAAAATTTAATGGTAAGAGCTGTTGTACAATTCCTTCCTATATATTTAAACATTTATGAAAACAAAAACTGCAACACATCAGTAGCTGCAACTCAATAGTTTTAATGCACACACGCCGCGAAAATGCAAGAAAACAAAAGCAGAAACATTCGTATGCGCAGTATTGAGCTTACAAAAAGCACAAATGTCAAAAATCGCAATCAAGCTTTAATTAACAGCAAAATTACTTTTCAAGTCAGACGAACGCCCGCAACCAGCTCAATATACCAACGGAGCCACAATTTCTAATTTCGCAATACTTACAAGCAGGTTAAAATTTTTTATATGAGGGTGCCAAATTTTTTTCCGGGGTTGCTGGATCCATACATCTGACTCACTTTGGCCGAAAATAACAGCGAGAAACTATTCACTTTTATTAAGAAACAGTAAAATAAATTTTAACTGCTATTAATAATGCGTCCATAACAAAATATAATAGCTACAGAGACTGTAGCCATTGAGCGCATCATGAAACAATAGAAAGAACACATACAACAGATTTAAATTGCAGCAACAAAATGTACCGACTGCACCGTGATACAACAGATATACTGAAAAATTCCTGGCAGATCATATATTCTCCGTTACAAACCCTGAAACATTAGCCACACCCATCTACGAGTTCCAAATACAAAACACTGGAAACTACGACAAGCAGCAGTAACTAAAAACTTAAGCAAGCTCGACTTATCAGCATCAGCATTAACTACAAACATTAAAAAGCTCTACTTATCAGCATAAAAATCTAGAATGCACTAGATCCTTTGCCATAAAGTTTTAAACGCAAGTTGAGATTATCTGCCAAGAACTTTAACAAAGCACCAATCAATATTATCACAGAGCATTCTCTACTGACATCGCACTACATAATACTATGAACACGGCTATACTGTACAGCAAAAAGGCATGCAGCCAGCAGCCGATGAAGTCTGCAGGTAATGAAAAAGGTAACATCGATCTATAACCATGTAAAGACTAACGGCTTGTAGTCAAACAGGCGAACAATATGGCGAGATTTCATCACGAATTCAACAGTATTTCGGCGTCTTATGTGCAATTAGTTAATATTATGACTGGAAAAAATTGTTAAAGTCGAACTTTGAAATTGCAAAATTTTAAAAAATCAATTGCATCCTCCCCGAACAAACAACCCTTGATTCGTCACTACTCGTGCTACTCCATGGTGTCTCACTTTTGTTCCCAAGGGTACAAAACGAAGCTATTTTATTCCGAAATAGTTATTTTAGTCGCTCAGTAAATTACGGCTTAATGACTGAAGAACCCTTGCACCGACTTCGGACAGCCTTTCACATTGACTTTACGGAGGCCTCACGCATTAAGGACGGCGCTGCCTAGTGGCTCCGCTTACATCCGTTAGCGGGTTAAAGAGCATATTGTTAGTTTACATGCAGTTCATGCTATCAACTACGCATTAGCTACCTTTACATATTTCTAAGAAACAAAATCCAGTTTCCACCAAAATAATCAATCTTCAACACCACCGGCACGTCTTGCACAACCTCACCATAGCTCTTACGATATCGAATCCAAGCTGATCTGACATCATCTGTTTCAGTGTCACAATATTCGTTATTTCAGTTCGAATCAAATCTGTAAAGCCTCGTCACAGTCTTTATATCGGTGGACTATTTCGTGACTCTGTAGCATGAGCGTTATCATTGTTTGATATCGACCGCGGTTGTGATTCCGATATCTTCTGATTGCGTTGCGGTTCAGGTGTGACTGCATCGGAAAATTCCTCCGCCACATCTTCTTTATGCAGCATTTTGGTTATGTTTTGCATCGTTGACGGATTAATTTTTACATTTTCACGCCCGAGAATGTCGACAACCTGCATTGAAACAATATAGAGTAACAAAATGATAATACCGCTATTTTCGCTTGAACAAAAATTATAGTTTTGATTGCTTCGAAATTACTACAAAAGAATCATGTCATCAAAATGTAAGGTTTAAAAATAGAACTTATAACCACAGGTTACCAATAATTTTTGAGAAGGTAGTAAATTTTCAGACTTCAAAGCTTAGAAATCTAACCGTTCGCTCATTTTTCTAAGTGTTAAGCAAAACAGAAACAAAATTAATCAAAGCCAGGTAGCGAAGCCATATACAAACAGACACATTTCAGCTTTGAAGTCCTGAAAACAATGCGCAAAATACTTGAATACATACTGAACGCGTATTTAGTTAATCCGATAGCAAAGCGACATACTGCAAAAGGCGTACGTGCCAGCCGTCATATTAAAAATGACCCTTATTGTAACTTCGTTGCTGTATAGATGTGAAACTGGCTCTATCTAATATATATATTAAGAACAACTTTCTCTTCCCAAAATGTAATTTTGAACAATTTACGTAAAAACAACGCGGAGACTATAATTTTTTAACTTTTTGTGTATTTCAAATGACAATCTTGAAACCGTACGACTTATCCTTTTGTGTAACTCTTAAACATACAAAGTTACAACAATATTTCTTGTAAGTGTTTGTCAAAAACTTTTTATTGACTTACTGTACAGGTGTATTGCATTACGCTACTGCAGTGTAGTAGTTACTCCTTGTTGTTTACAATGCAGAACGAGCTGTCAAATTCAATCAGCTCAGGCCATCGCACATATTTCATCAATGACATAATTTAAGTGACAACATGACTGGTTAACTAACTATAGTATCGATCACAATAAATAGCTGTCAAAAACATATCGACATTTTGGGCTAGATCGCCAAGCTCCTATAAATAAGTGGTCTTGGTAAATGTCTTCCACCCAAGAGACCGAGTTTCGAATCCTAAGTTGAAGTTACATTTCTGAATTCATGTGAGAAGATATTAACAATATTTAAGTGTCAGGAATCAAAAACACGAATGTTTCTTTTCTTTTATACAATGTCAACAGTATTTCCACAACAAAAACTATTCTTCATGGTTGTTCGGTGAAATTTAACCTTCAGTGAATCTCTTAACTAATTTGTAAATTATAGCGAGCTTCTAGAGTCACCAAGCAATAGAAAATAAACACCACTGACAGACTTACTCTGAAAGCGAGATCTACTTCAATTGACCCGTCATGATTTTCATCTAACGCTTCAAGAACTTCCTTAATCCGTTGTTCTTTGAAATTGTCAGGAATTTTTTGCATTCGTCTGAGTGCCAACATAAGTTCGTTGATCGATACCAAATCTCTGCAAAAATTCATAATTCTTTCATTTTAGGTTGATCACTTATGTACTTAGTAGCTACACAATACGAAAAAGTTGTTATTCCCAATATATCATTCCCAATATGTGTTAATGATAATACCCGTATATCAGGGCGTGAACGGATACCAAAAAATGCTAGAGCCGAATAATTTACAGCCCAGCCGAGCCGGTTAATTAGTCCCAATCTACTAACAAACGGTATTCAAATATCAGAACGTAGATAAATTTCTTGCTTCGGTAGACTAATGTATCCAAAGAGTTTACGTAACTACGCTTAACATCCCACGCCTATGAATTTTTTGAAGATGTTATAACGATCCTATTCCACTATTGTACTTTTTTTATAATGCTGCGATCTGTTGCAATATTTGTTTGGCCCATCTCACTATTAAGAGCAGCTAGTTTTCCCTGGCTACCATAAAATAGAGGTGGCTTAGGCTTAGTTTCATTCTTATTTTTAAAGTTAAATTTAGGTAGGCATAAAAATACGCCGAGATACTGTTACGAACCTAAATCAACACGGTCATGTTTGTGTAGTTGACATGAATATAAATGATGGTTTCAATTTTTTTAAAAAGCTCCGGCAAGTGTAAATTACCGGTGCCGGATGTCGATTTTTGCCAGAGTGAGTATTTTGAAGGAGTTTGACAAAATAAAGATTTTCGAAACAGTAAAATATACTGAGTTTCTAAAAGAACCTTACACTTTGCATCCAGATGATCAAAATTGTTTCAAACGGCTTCAGTTTTAATGTCGGTATATCAGAGTTTTTATTTTAATATCCTAACAACTGTAACTAACGAGGATGCAGTACTTATACAAATTAAACTCTAACTTCATTCGAATATCGCCACCCGCCATTATAACTTCTTCTTTTTGATCGTCTGTTTTTAATGTTTCTTTTTCTTTTCTCAACTGGTCGAACAACGAATCCATTTTGCCAATTAAACCGTTTACTTTGCTCCGCAACTGACGCGCAGGGCCGGACTCTTCCACCTCTTCACCCTTTAGCTCAATTAAAGAAGCGACATCCTTAAACAACAAATAAAGTAGCATTTTGATCACAGTTAGAATAAATCTATGACACCTAAATAAATTAGCATGTTCGTTATATGAATTGAAAAAATGTTAACAAGTAAAATTTTCGAATATTCTGTCGAGTGACAAAACCCATACAACTAGCCTGATTGTAATCTTAAAACTGTCTTTCAGTTCTTTAAAATCAGTCTTAAACCCTTACAACTAACCTGATTGTAATCTTTAAAACTGTCTTTCAGTTCTTTAAAATCAGCCTTTGTTTCTTTTAATCCAGTTATTTCGTCAAGAGCTTGTTCAACAACGTGAATATCTGCCTTTCCAATTTCTGCAGCGGCCGGCGTTTCCGCTGGTCTTGGCATCGTTTCTTAAAATACCAATTCATGAGTAACTGTAATGAATTCAAACTGTTAATAAATAAAGTTTAAAAACGCAACGGAAAGCAGGTTTGGTTACTTTCCGAGCGTAATAGGGAAAGTTAAAAAAGAAAACATAGTGAAAGCCAAACTACAATGCACCCTGTTTGCCATTTCAATAACATTATACACTCGTACTTTTAGCCGCAGCTTTTGCAGTCACTACGATATCAAGCTCTGGTGCCTTGTCGATAACTGATTCAAATTCCTTTACAACATCAGGTTGCGGGGTGACCTTATCTTCCACAGAAACATCTGGTTTCGCTTCTGCATCTACCTAAAACATAACAATTATATTAATATTATACGAGTTAATCCAAAACATATTCAGAAAACTTAAATACACCGATAGTGCAGTTTTATCTTGAAGCTTCTACTATAGTAAAAAGTTTTTCACAAACATACCTCTCTATAGTAGATTTTACGACAAAGGCAATACACTGCAATACTGCACGTATTATTTTGCTATTCGTGCATATCATATTTCGTTTATGAGGCGAAATATTTAATTTTCTAATTTCAAATAGCAACGGTTGAAAATACCAATGCGAAAGACAGTGACACGTGCCTTTGCTTTCTCTGCTTGTTCCCGATCTTTCTGCTCTTGTTCTAAGCGACGGCGCTCTAATTCTTCCTTGCGCTCTCTCTGAAGGGCTTCTTCGATTTCAGCAACCAACTTCCATTTCGCCTTGTTATCAATCTTCCCACCCTCCAACTCGCTCATTTTCAAACGTGCTTCTTCGGCAACTGAATTTGGCATCTCGGCGATTACTTTGTTTAAACGAGCTCTAAAATAAAATACCAATGCACTATCTTTTCATGGTAAATTAACACAACTAAATTACGTTATGCAAACAGCAACAATTTTTACCTGGTGGGAATAGCAAATAAAAACTTATAATACTAAGGATTGAAGAAAAGTTAAGACGCATCCAAAACTACAGAATAAACCAAGACAACCCTGACTATGCCTCCGACCAATGTCAAAACCACGAATGGGAACTTACGTAAATGGTATATCATCAGGTAAGTATAGTGTTCGCGACAGTAGTAACAACGAAGGGGGTACTTTGTCATTCAGGGACAGCTCAAGCCACTGCGACAGTTGAGCACGCAATTTCGTAGCAGGCACACCCAACGCACGCATACCTCTAGCACGACACGCATCTTGTAACTCTTTTACGGTCAAGTTGTTTACGCCTTCTTTCAATATCAGCTTAAACAGCATAAGGTTATCAAGTTAAAGAACATAACTACTAACCGAAGTTTGAAGAAAGAATCAAACAAGAATTCAGAGATCGTGTCGACAGTCCTCATAGACTGTTAAAAATACAAATAAAAGAACTATAATCATTTTATTGGAGTTTGAAATGTGCATCCGATAAAAAGATAACAGAGGTATGAGGCTGCTTGCAAGAAACAATCCGTTTAACCGCTTCAACTTCCCGTAACAAACGAAACATAATCGCAGCAAAAAAGGACAAAAGTAAAAAAACTTGCGCCAAAATACGACGATAACTTTAGAATTGAATTTACCTACCCTATCGTCTGCTTTAAGTTCGCGCAACTTCAAATCCAGCTGAAGTCTCAAGAAATTCGGTGTTCCAATAGGAGTAATTCCAACAATACGACAAACGGCGCGTAGCTGAGACACCGACAGGTTATCTAGGGTGAGCTCGTCTTCAAATACTTTCGAAAATTTCATTAATTCTGTATTTGTCGCTATATATCCTTGGTCACGTATCTGCAATATGCTTGCCAATCAGTAGCTAACAATAAAACTTAATTATCGTATGGACAGACATAAACACATAATACAAACTACACGTCATATATACCAAATAATTACTGTTAAATATGCAAACGCTAGATTACTGTCAAATAATTTATTTATAGACATTTATAATATTGTCTGCATTCCAACTTTACGGCTTTAGCATACCGTAATTTCTTACGCTGGTCGCATGTTACTGTCTTTATGGCCAAACTAACCTTTTTCATAAACGCGGCGAATTGTGCAGCGGAAGATTCTGGTGACTCACTGAATTTTTTCGATCTCTTTACCGCCATCTCGTCAAGCGTCTCTTGCAAAAACTTTGCCATTTCAAGCTTGAGTTTTAGCTGCTTTTTAATCTTCTCTTGCTACAATAATACCAAATCAATTATACTACACAATGTACTATGGATCCGGCATAAGAGTGTAGAATGCAGAATAGTAAGCGAGCTCAAACTACAGAGCAGAACTCAATAGTTCGAGTACCCTTGCAGAAATTCAACAAATTGCCTACTGTATCCTAAATTAAAACAAATAATTGTTTTATGTTACAATTCATCGCCAAAGCCAACCAGCGTACGTACTTCGCGAGAAGACTCCTGAAACGTGCTAGGCAGCATTCCAGGAAACAGCTTCAACGCAAATGGCAACAAAACTTCCATAAACGGAACGATAATGAACACTGAGAAAGGCACTAGTCGGAAGAGATCAGATACCGTTCGAACGAGCTGAAATAATCAAAGACAAATGTAGCAATCGGGTCTGGAAATGGGTGTAAAACCACCAACTGAGAGAAATATATCTAACCGCCTTCGAATAATTAAAAATTTCATCAATATGTAAAGAATAAATTTTTATAACTTTTCCATTCACATCGGACTGTGCGGTCCTTCCTTCCTTGTAGATAAAAACTTGTTACTGATTCTTTAGGTGTGCAAAGAACTCGTCCTAAACAGATTTTAAAATTGAAGCCATAAAAAATTATTGAACGATGCTGATGTTCAAGCAAGAACGACAAAACCGACAAACAAAATGAGCTTTTTAGCTCTGGTTTATATAACGCACAATCGTACATTATACATTTACCTGTTTTTTCTCCCTTCTTGTAAGAGTTGATCCTCGCAACACACGCCATCCAAACTGGCAAGCAATTCGAGTTTCTATTGCGAGCAATCTAAAGCCGTGATAATAGTGCCGTAGTTCGTCTACAAATCGCGCCCATAATGATTTCTTAGGAACAGCGACTTCTGACTCTGGCTCAGGAGCATAAGCTGTATCACGGCGTATTTCTTCCTGTTTAAATATAAAAAATTAAAAATGTACAGACATAGTCCGCGTAAATATTAAAACAAGATCAATATACAATAGCTTACATAATACCTGGTCATGGATGGGTGGTGTTTGTGAAACCCGAGACCGAGACCTGACTACTCAGACCGGCCGAGAAAAGTCTCGATCTCAGTCAGTTTTTAATCATCGCCGAAAAAAATTAAAATTTTCAAAATAAATTATTTCCGATGTTTTTCGTATTTTTGTGTTTTTTAGAATACCTGCTCTTAATTATTGCGTAACTATGAAATTTGATAATTTCAGAAAAAAATATAGTCATCAGCAATCACCTACTTCAACAATACAGTCATACATTTGCTGAATCCTCGATTTCTGGTCCCGGTTCCATACCACCGAGACTCAAAAAGCAAGACCGAAACCGAGACCTGCCAAATACCGAGACTTGCCGAGACCGAGACTCAAATCCCTGTACCAGATAATCAAGTGCTACAACGTTAAAGAAGACATAGTAAAATTGGACTATTATATACAATGTGTTTATTGTGAACAAAGCATACCTTGAGTAAATCCAAGGTTTGTTCTAATTTCGTTTGCTTGCCTGGTGCAACTTCCGAAGCATTCAACGATACAGACAAATGTAGGCTTCTATTAGTCAAAAAAGTATAACAAAAATAATTTGAAGACGCAGACAGTACTGGAGAAAACCGTGAAATAGCAGTTCGATAATTACTACTTTGGGCTACGCCGTTCGAGTTCCATTCTATGCGCGAATTACTGACGGTAGATTCAGTGACTAGAAACTGTTCTATGAATTTCGGTGTTCGAATAGCAGCTGATCTGTTAAAAGCTCGATAGGGCAACGTACTTCCTGCTATATGCGCATGCAAACATTTTTGGCAAACCCTGAAATACGTAGAATATAAATGCACCATGCATACAGATACATCTTTAATAAGTAAATAACCAATATAATATATACGTATATACACTCTGCGCAAAACAACCAAAGCAGTAAAATTTAACTGTATGTAGATGTGTATGTATATATTCATAATAACCTTATCCTCGTGCAATGATATCCATTTTTTGTATTCACTTGTGCCTACTATAATTACAGACTACATTGGTTCATCACAAACCAATTATATATCAAATATATAACTAGAAAAGTTTTAGCAAAGACAAGCGAAAGATTTCAAAAAGTTACAGTTTTCGCAAAAGAATCAAAGGAACTACAATGCCCAAAAACAGTGCCCATCAGATCAACTTAGTTATCAGAGGTTGTTTAAACCTTGAACACACATTTATGTTGGATTTGAAATGAAAGTTTCTCAAGTTCCCAACCGCAGGCCCTTGTTTTCATGCTCAATGCTCACCTTAATTGATGCAATGCAGCACTCCGGAACATTACAGTCATCAGCGCATATTTACAGATATAGACAACACCACCATCTAATAACTCATTTTAGCAACAGAACTTAGAAATTAATTTAACAAAACAGTATATGGGATTCAATCCAAAACTAGATAGACAGTAAAAAAGAACAGGCCACTGATTAAACGTGGGCGATGCAAGTGTACAATACACTTGCGTATATTATTTGCCCTAATGCACAAGCAATATAAAATGCTTGGTACTAGAATGCCTGTATGCCAGCAGCACACTTACTGACATACATAATTGACGATAAAATCACTTTGAGACTCAGGCTACATGTGTTAGTGGTAGAGCGTCCGTCAAACATCTTAGCTTGCGACTTGTTGCCACCCGCAGCCCACACGCCTGTTTTTCCCGCAACTCAATTAAAAACTACTAACAGTTCTACAAAGGTCACGATTCAAACGTCTGCCTTACAAGCAGGAGGCCCAGATAAAATACCCGGCTAGTCCAATAGTTCTACGCGAATTACACAGCACCATATTGCGTTCCCTCTCCAATCTAAGTTGGACGGATCACAAGGCTGCGTGACGCAGTGGTACGCGACTCGGTACTGAGACATGGTGATCGCTGATTGGCTATGCTCACAAAACGAAACCAACGCATATATTAGCTAGCACCACTGTTAAAGCAGAGCCGCGATAGCTCAGTTGGTAAGAGCATTGGCCCCGTTAATCAAAAGTCGCTGGTTTAAATCCAGCCCCGACCAATTGTTTCGACTACTTCGCACTAACATAACAACCTCATAATTCTTAATGAAATGCGTCACTCGTATCAATAATAGATGCAACATAATGGCGTGCAATTACCCACAAGATTCAGCAGGTGTTTCAGAAAGCTTTATTGTTTACGTAACAAACGGTGCATTAATTTACTATAGCTCACGACAAATATAGAATTGTTACATTAGATACTAGCTACGTAGTTTCCAGTTATCACATAAATATACAATAGTGATATATACAGAAAAGCAAAAACATAGAATAGTTGGCCCATGTATAGAACAGGGCCAGAACAGTAATATGTATAGAACAGGGCCGGAACAGTAGTATAAGCATATTTCTAAAACCTAAGCCTAAACGTAAGCCTAAGCACCTTACAATTCTTAATGAAACGCGTCACTCGTACCAATAATAAATGCAACATGGTGGCATGCAATTACCCCCACGATTTAGCAGGTGTTTCAGAAAGCTTTGTTCAGTGGAGCATCCAGGATCTCAAAATGGGGGGGGCCAAAATTTCACAGGTAATAAACTTACTTTTGACCCGCACACAAACCATGAACTATTGTCATAAAATTGCTATATAAATTTTTGTCGAGATGCTGTTGGGGGGCCACGGCCGGTGTGGCCCCCCCATGGATCCGCCATTGGCTTTGTTGTTCGCATAACAAACTGTAAATCATTGAAACACGATAGAGTTTACAATATATGTTTCAAGCATCGAGAATGCACGCTTTTTGAAAGTTTTGCAGAATCTTCTCTGCAGGAAAGCCCGCTTATAAACCATGCACAAATTGGACAGCTAAACGTCTCATTTAAGTTGTTATTAAAAGTTTAATTTTTGTAATTTTTCGAAAAAATTGTATTACAAATATGAAATTACCATAGCTAGTCGATATTATTGTGTGATGCTAATGACACCGTGCAATAGATTACGTGTCCTTGCGATGTTGGTTCTACTGAAATTTCTAACTAGACAGTAATATTTTGTAATAACCTCCCATGCATTAGCTTAGAACAGGCTGCTTTTTGGTGGGTTGCAATGGAGCAAGTGTACGCTTTAGACTTATATTTTGCTTAGGCGTACGCTTAGGAGTAGTCTGAGCATAAAAGCTCACCGTATCCTATGTAAAAGAAAGAAACTAGGTAAAAGGTAAAAGTGCCCCTAGAAGGGACAGATTGTGATATGTTTCGCTTGAAGCATGTAAAAGAGTTTAAACAAGGGTTAGTTAGACCATAGATCAGTAGTCTAATTTGACTCAATTTGTGTAGTCCCGTAGAGCCTATTTCGGAGGGAGTCAATTTGACTCACCATTTTTTGCAGTGTAGGTAATGCTTATAATATTAGCTCCATAACTTCTATGAAAATAGTTGTCATCTATACCTTTGACGTCTGTCTCTCAGTGTTAACACGCTTGCGGTCAGTGAAACAAGAAACATATGGGCCCAACAAACTTTCATCGGTTAAGCTATAAACCGACACTATGGGTTTTCAAGGCGTTCTAAAGTACAACTCTCGACTTGCCTTTCGTATAATAGTCAGTTGCTTTCTAAAGTTATCCCAATTGAGCGCCTGCAGAACATGTTCTTTGAAATATTTTTCAACGTTTGAATGGTATTTTCTAGATGAATATCTTAAATATGTCACGGCACAGAACACAATTTGGAAAAGTTTCTCGACTTCACATCATCAAATTGTCATGGTAAAGATAGGTAAAATAGTCGAGCACGTATGCGTGACATTTTTTATTCGATAATCAATAGACGCAATTTGTAATCTTGCAATATTGAAATATTTACTAATCAAGTTTTAGAAACATAAATATTTTAAAACTCAAAAAATATTCTCTTCCAATGAAGAATGCTAGATAGATGACTTATAAACGGAACATTGTAAAACCCAACAAACGCTAAAATTATGCTGATAGGTGATGTCCGCTGGGCCCATATGTTTCTTGTTTCACTGACCGCAAGCGTGTTAACACTGAAAGACAGCCGTCAAAGGTATAGATGACAACTATTTTCATAGAAGTTATGGAGCTAATATTATAAGCATTACCTACTGATCTATGGTCTAACTAACCCTTGTTTAAACTCTTTTACATGCTTCAAGCGAAACATATCACAATCTGTCCCTTCTAGGGGCACTTTTACCTAGTACAATTTACCATAGCACACGACAAATATAGAATTGTTACGCTAGATACTAGGTAGGTAGTTTCCAGTTATCCCATCAATATACAATATTCGTATATATATACATAAAAGTATAAGCGTCCAATAGTTGGACCACGTATAGAACAGGGCCGGAACAGTAGTATAGGCATATTCCTAGAGCCTAAACCTAAGCCTAAGTACAAGCCGAAGCGTAAAGGACGTGTCTACTCCTAAGCCTATTAAGCCTAAGCGCAAGTCTTAGCCTAGGCAAAAAATTAATAGACTAAAGGTTAAGCTGACTCTATCACAGCACCACTGGAAACCGTTCCGGCCCTGTTCTGTACACGGGATAGGCCAAATAGTTTAACAAAAGCCGTGTCTCAGAACCTACAAACAAAAAACGCATCAGCCAGACAGATTGTAATGCAGAAAAAGATCTTTACATTGCTTTTACTCTTAAAACGTCTCGTTTCTACCGCTACGAAACAAAAAACAAAATCTGAACTATTTATTACCAAATTCACACTTTGTTGTGTTGACCCGGGTTATTGCAAATCTAACAAAATTCCTAAAATAATGCACCTCTTGTAGTCAAGCAATACAGTTTATGATACAAAGCATATGGTTTTTTGCGTCGACCAACCTGTAAACAATAATTTTGCTTTTTTCCAAATCTAGAGAACATATTATTTGGCGAAAAACATTCACTTCTGACTTTATAAAAAAGTGTCTGCGATTTTTGGTAAATAAACACTGATCAACAAAGACCAGATTGGACAAATGCAACATAAAAGGCCCTTATACCTGAGTTCAATCGGAGGTCGGCTTCCGGTTTCGGCAGAAATTCGTTTCTGGCTCCAGTAGAATTTCTGCCGGGGTGTCTTGCAATTTTGATAGTGAAGTTTCGCATAGTTTTACAAAGTTTTTTGCCCGGTTCCTGTCGTTGTAAGTTTTGGAACAATTTTAAAGAAAAATTCCGACATCTGTGAAAAAGTAAGCCTGAAACCAAAAGATATAAAGAACACTACAGATATTTACTATAATTAATAGCAAATTATATAGAACATCATTTTGGAAACCGATTTTCGCCTCACCTGCGACTCCGGCAAATTTTGTTATTTTGTTGCCCTGCAGCTCCGGCATCGGCTGCGGTATTTCTCACATCCGGTTGCCCCCAGCTTTACGCATGTGCTGTGCAGCTTTTTGAAGCTACAGCAGATACAGTTGCACATTCGGAGACAGAATATTGACGATCGGTTACAAAGACAATAACATATATTCCGACTAGTGAAGCCTGTTTGACACAAGGGTTGGTATCGGCGACATTTCCTGTGGTACTGCGTGTTTGGCTTGACTATACTCACTTTCTTGTCAAAAATTTCTGGATTCTCCGTTGCTTGCGCATACGGCCAATGTATAGAACAGGCCCGTAACAAACAGTTTACATAAGCATATTCCTAAGCATAAGCTTAAACTAAAAATAGTCTAAAACTTATTCTATTGCAGTCCCACACAAAAACGTTCCGCCCCTGATCTTTGCATGATCTCGCATTACGAACGACTCTCACGTAGCGGTTAACGTTTTTGTCTGAAATTTTCTAATGCACTTATAGACAAAATGAAACTAAATATGGAAAACTTTCAAATTTATTAAACATATTTCGCATTTGATTTTCACTACTTCATTACAGGTTTTAAAAAATGACTTGCTTCGACAGTTCATTTGATTGGAAACCTATCGCCAACTGACAATGGATGCAACACACAGCTGAGAGAAGACAGCTCTTTATTTTCTATAAGACTTATAAACTCGATTTTAATAAACAATACAATTTAACTAAAATAAAAAATTTTATAAATTTCACTGTAAATTCCAATGAGTTGATTAATTAATTCAGCTAGCGAGTTGATTATTTCTGAATTAATATCAGTAAACATTAACTCACACTGAATTGAGTTGATTCTCACTACGAGTTGAGTTTACTCTCGGTGCGTTGGTTAATTAACTCAGAATAAATTGAATCAACTAAAAATTCTGAGTTCTGATAGTCCTAACTCAGATTGAGTGATTCAACTCATTCTGAGTTAAAATCAACTCACTGAAATTTATAGTGTTCTTATTCTAATATTCGTAAATAGGACGCGGATTTTCTTCAGCATTTTCCAGTGATTCTTCCGCTGATGCTTCTGCGTCTTCACTTAGTGCTGGGGCTACAATTGGCGCAGGTGCAGGTGTAGTTGGAGTAGGCGGTGGACCAATGATCTTTTTATATAAAATTCGTGCGTGTTCTAGCAATCCGCTAGCTGGTTTTTCAGCCGTTCGCATTGTGATCAACTGTTCCATGTATTCGTTATTAATCAGTCGAAATTCACGCTCAAGCTGAAAACCATTTAACCTCGTTTTCGGAGTTAACCTTTTCCGGCACATATATTATTAAAGCTGGAATGCCATACATTCGTGTCTAGAGTACCGTTAAAGCAAAAAGAAAATGTTGTTTTCGTCACCTTATATATACACGTTTTATCAATAAGCACTAATTTACTAGGTATTTTGAACAGCGGTAGTTTGTCTAACTTTTTAACCAAAAAATATTTCTGGGTCTCTAGCTGTGAGCTGAGAATCGGCACTTTAGAAGGTCGAATTTTTCTAAAATTCAAATATAGGCGTGGAATGCTTAGAGGAGGTCACGAAAAAGATTAAATATGCAAAATTTTCCAAATTCCAATTGGGCTTCTATTGTTGATTAGGACTAAAAATGCTCCGCCTTATTACTCCCCTCTTATTCGGGTCACTACAGTATGAATTCTTCCAATTAATGTTCAGGTATGCGAATTCAACGAAATTTACTTTATAGAATCTATTATTAATAAACATAAACCAACACTCACGTCTTCTACCGGTATTTGACGTGCAATATTAATTCGAGCCAGTTCTTTGGCACGCACTTTCAGCAAAGCATAAGTTGCATTACCAGTTTCCATTGTACTGAATCCTGAAACACAAGACGGTGGCTACTTTTTGTATATATTATTGGGTTTCTTAAGCGAATGCGCTGTGGCCTTTGATGTAGAGTAGATTAATCTTCAAAAATGTCTATACTCAGGTCAGAATTGAGCGATCGGGCGGGAGATTAAACGAAGCCAGTAGTGTCCACTGTTTTAAAAAACATATACTACTCTTGGCATGCGCTTTCTGGACTCAAATTAACAGCCGCCGAGAGTCGTAATGTTTTTGATTCAGTTAAGACTTACCTCAGTAAAAGATCTTAATATGATCGATTTCAAAATAATATTAAAGTTATCTTTGGGTGGGTGGGGCATACTGCACAAAAAGTTTAGAGTGCTTAAGGCTACAGCATTTCAATACATTTTACGTTGATTCATAGAATTTTAGCACCTACGCATCCATGCTTTTGTGCCCCCTTTCACAATTGAAACAGTTAAATCCTATTCACTCATGTAAGTTGTATATCCAAGTTCGGCCGCTAAACAGCTGTGAGATTTGCTCCGCTGCAAATAATTCACTTGAATTCATGCTGCTAAATTTAATTCGCAGTTTCGAACACATTTGCAAGTCACTTGAATTTCATGCATCCGAACTTTAATTGTTCATTCTGAAGCGTTGCCGTCGAGTACTTCACGAATGCGAGGAACCTGATGGATTTCAAATTTTAAATTTGTTTACAAGCTTCTGCTATGATGACTGTACTTGTTTTGCGTCTAGTGAGCTCGAGATAGAAATTGTCGGATTTGATAGCGTTTTAAAATCAGGACATTTCGAGCAAAGCCATGTTCACGCGTGAATGGTTTTACGACCAACTCGTTGCTGCAAGTTTTGTTCAAAAATTCGTCTGCAGAACTTGCAGCAGCAATTTATTCTTGATGAATATAAGAAAGAAGTTCGTTAACATGTTGGAACAACGTTGCAAACCGAAATATTTTATGTTCATTGGCTGGACTGATGATAATATAGGTTACGTTTGATATTTATATTTTGCAATCGTCTGCAAATTATTCATTTGATTTTATGTCAAAATTTAGAATGAAAATAATTTCTTTACAAATACTTGAAGCATGAAGTTGTTGGTTCAAGTTGCAACTGCGAGTTCGGATTGTAAAGACCTGGTCGTGCGAATAGGGCTTTAGAAAGTTAAATTCTAACCGTTATTCATAGTTGTTATCAGGGTTGCTTTGCCGCCTTTCTCAACATACAAGTAGCCTTGAGTATCAAGTAGCCGATCTTTGGTTGAATGCGACCATGAGTACGACCTGAAATTTTGAATCGGTTGCTACTCACAAGCATTTCGGAACATGTTTGCTATTTACCAAAGTGCATTTTAACCGTTTCCGCATGAATATTTTATTTAAATGCGGATCTTAAAGAAACCTTTTCAAAAATCTATTGTATCGGTTTTTTCTCGAAATTCATTTCTAACTTTAGCTTAAACTATAAACATGTAGATAAGATTTAAAATCAATTTAAGTGTAACCTATAAGTTAATAGTTTGGTTAATCTAAAAAGTCGATTCATATGATACAAATAGTTTAGCTTGCGCTTTTTAAAATGAGTTAACCTGAGACGAGAGCAAAAATATAATTGAGCGATGCGTGGCTCCGCTGCCCCATTTTCGGTCTGTTCCGTAAACGAACAGCGCAGTTACTTACGTAACTTTAATCAATGCAACACCGCTTTCAATCGATATTTCAGCTGGTACAAATTCGATGTACTCGCCGTACGTAACACTTGGCAGTTGAGGCCAACGGACTTTTCCATCGTAATCCGAATACCATTGGCCCAGCAACCATTTAATATTATTCCACGACTGAGGTAACGTTGTATAGCTTACGCTGTCGACTAATTTAAAATAAGTAAGTATTAATATGAAAATTATTTCACATCGAACGCTTGCCATGATTACCTAAAATTGTTTACTTTTGTGGACCATGTGAACTATAAGGCCTGCTGGCCATTTTCCAGTCTTCCAGGGGCATAGTGCCCAGTTTATCAGTCGCTCAGAGTCCCAATGTCGCAGTTCCCAGTGTCACAGTCTCCCAGTGTGTAGGCCGCTATACCTAGTTAACATGGGTCTTTTTGCATAATTGTACTTGCAACATAAGTTAGGTTTTGTTAAGCTGCCGCTTCTTGGGTTTATAATTTCAAACGTTTAGTTTGGCATTTTGCAGAATTATTATAGAAAGAAATCTATTTGAATTTATAACTGCAATCATGGAATAGGTTTCCACTGCTGATGATAGCCTTCGATAGAAATATATAGCACGCGTACACCTTGCACTGCTTTAAGATATTTTGTGAACAAATGTCATATTGTTTTCATTAAATGCGAACCAACACAACGGAAAGTATAACCTAAAATTGTCAAATATTAAATCATAATTAAAGTTTACGTGCAAGAATATTAAAGCTTACAAACTGTTCCCTGTGCCTAATGCTCTTGTCAATATTTCGTTCAAATTTTTGCAGGAATTTTGAGGTTAATCAGGTATCGGGTTATATATACATATTTTAAAAACATATGATTGCATAGCTGAGTTTAATACTAGCAACTGAATCTGTATGTATACAAATTCCAAGCACATGTCTAGCAGTATCATCAATGGAATTTGAACCAAAATCAAGTCCCCATTTTTAAAATAAAATGGAACCTTATAATACAGAATACTTGAAGTGCACGGTGTTACCGGATATCCGTTTTAGTTTCCTGTATAAATTCGCGTCCATTTCCGGTTCTGTTCTAGAAATATCGGAAATTCTGTTATTTTTATGCGTAAGTTATAAATCACGTATATAACTTACAATTCTTTATTGCAGATATGCTGCAATTGTTCGATATGAAATAAAAGTTACGAAATTTATTTAATATTTTAAAAAATTTCGATGCATCCGCTGTTTTCTTTAACATTTTAGAACGTCAGGTGAATATTTCCATGCCTCAATTGTGTTGGCTGAAAAGCAAAACATTTTTGATATGATTATACTTCAATATCCGTTTTCCGTTACATGCTATACGTTCCCGTTATTTTTACTATTCGATACACCCTGATGAAATGATAATGCGTGCAAGGTTAAGGTTTAATTCATACAAATTGTTGAAATGTTTTTAGGTTCCTGTTAAGTGAATAACTGATTAATAAAAGTTTAGCGGTTGTTTCTAATATTTGTCAGCAAATTAAATCCTTACATCTTCACATAAAATTGATTGGTCGCCTATATGAATTGCGAACAGCAATAAATATATATTTAATTTCACATAATGTCGTCACATTAAACAATTTTGACGCGATTTGTTGTTACTATTAAATTAGGATGTCCTTGAATCATACCTAAATTCTATTTACCGCAATCCTTTGCAAAACCTTAAAATTACGTCTTTCTCAGAAGCCAATATTTCTCTTGTGCACTATCTTCCAACGATTTTTGTGAAATTTCCCAACTTTTGCATAACTTTATGTTTAAAATTTGGCTTCGTCTTTCGCTTAAACTCATTGTTATAATTAATCCACAATGTTGACTTACGTTTGAGGTCAGCCTTATATTCTTATAAAGTTTAATCTATATATTAAAGCTGGAACGCCCCTGTAGGTGGCTGTGCTACACTCAAATATATTTCAACCTAAAAACTGAAACAAACCTAAAACCAAACCTAAATCCACACCTTAAGGGAGTCCCCGGCTCCGCCTAGTCTCTCTTAGAACTTAAAGGAAAACGACTGCATTTATTGAATCAGAGCGATATAAGCGTCATTGGAATACGGACCTGAACGCGGAGTTGGTGGTTTCAAACCGTTGCCGAAATCACGAACTATTCACAGCCCCCCGATACGTTATTTTGGGCAACTTTCCAGCATTACTTTGTTTACAATAATTTGTTAGGAAATACACGTGATTGTTCTATGAAAAGAAAATTTGCATGGAAATTTTTATGCTTTCGCTAACGTTTGCGCATTGCGCAAAGCTGGCAGACTAGTAAGTTTTACTAGGGAAAGTGTTGGAAACAGAAGCCGGCAAAACAACTTTTACTTCGTGTGTTAAAAGTCCACGGTGTAAAAAATACTCAACACAGAAACTGATTTTCGTGTCGACTACATGACGTAGTGGCGGAAGATTCTCCAATTTGCCTCAAAAATAATAAAAACTCGCATAAAAGTTGTAGATTTTATCAAAAATGAAAGCGATGAATCAAAACTAAAAACAAAACAGTTGCATATATTTTTTTCGTACTGCGCTGAAACATTTACAACTGCGTACACTCGCACACAGATTGGGTTGGTTTTATTTTTCAGTGTCAGTAGGTTAAAGATTTATATTTAATACAGAAAATTTATATTTTTCCAAATTGAAATTTTAAAACTTTCGCAAATATTTGTGAGTTTTAATTAAACGAATTTGGCTTTTCAGTTTTGCGCAGTCACACATTTTCACATTTTACAAAATTTGTTAAAATGTGAAAATTAAAGTATGTATTTCTTTGAAAACAGTAGATATATATGCTTTTTAGTTGATTTAAGCTTGACTGACAGACATAAAAATACGTGTTTGTGAAAAATGCTGACATAGATTCACGTTAAGGTGGGGGGTAGAATATGAATTTGAGGATTTGATTATAGAACATCGCACGAAACATAAACATTAAGCTTGAATATATAAGATAAATAGGAACCAATAACAGAAACTGCACTTTTGCACCAAAAGCGATTCAAGAAATGCGGCGGTGTGTCAGCCACTCTCACATTTTGAAACCAACACATTGCATCAGGATTTGGAAGTAAAATTTACGCTCAACTTTATGTGGCGCGCCTCATTGGTGGTTCGGCAGCGTCCCAATGATAAGATTTTAAAAAAATTTATCAAAATCCGTTCAGCGGTCCGAACAGGCAGACGGATGGGCGTACGTCCACCTTTCGACTCCCGACTGCACAACTTCAAATGCTTCGCGAGACACTGTGGCTCGCTCATGATACTGCTTAACTAAAATTACTTAGCAGTACCGGTTGGGAATTGTGAGAGACGCTCTCCAGCTACAGACGGATTCGCGGCGTATTAACATACGTATTTTGTAGAACCAAACTCACCGTAAATTGAGCCATTGTAGCGAAAAGCTTACATGGCTGTGTAGCTCGGTGGTTGGAGGAGCGGATCGGTAATCCGTACGTGGGTTCAAACCCCACCGCTTCCGCAGCAAAATTTTCGTGAAGGGCTCTATATGGTACCTACTGCTTAACTCAGGATTATCTATATATCCAAATATGAAAAAATGTCCGGATATGTATCCGAAAAGAAACGTGTATCCGGATATCTGCCGGATATCCGAAATGCTATTGTGTAAAAAAATTTTTTGGAATAATTTGCATGGACAGAATAATAGGGGGCTGATATTTATTTGGCCTCTTCAGAGGGTACCCCCTGTTATTCGGTAACGGACTGTTATTTATTTTTAACATGCGCTACGCAACAGAATCAGAGAAAACCCAAATCAATTCAATTTCAGGTGACCAACGCAAGTATTCATTAGTCAGTAGCAATCTTCTAAACCGAATACCCAACACTATTGAAGCAGTTGCATATTTAAACTGTTTTTAGATTCGTATGTTTTACGCTGTAAGCAATCTGCTTGTGGGTCAAGTTACTTCTCTTACTGCAAAAAGCCGTCCGGAAATCCACCGTCCCAACTAAAAAATTTAAAAGATTTTGTTTGTGGTGGGATTTTGGGATTTAGGGATGTTGGGATTTTGTGATTTCAATAAAATTCATTGCAAGCAATTCCTTGGACTTAGGCTTAGACTTAGATTTAGGATTACGCAATCGTTTGGCTCAAAATGCAAATTTAGGAATGTGCAAGTCTCCGTCTTTAGGCTTTTATGTTTAGAATTAGGTGTTTATCCGTAACATCTGGTGTAAGTTTAGATATGCATTTTACAGGTGCCTTAGTCTTAGACTTAGGCTTTGAGCTTAGGCTACGGCTAGGCTTAGGCTTAGGCTTAGGCATGGTTTCGGCTTATACGCTGAGGCTTTAGTAATTGGTCTAAGCATAGATTAAATCTTAAATGTCTATTGGGCTAAATCTTTGCATGGACTTAGGCTTAGGTTTAATAGGCATGGGCTTCGGCTTAGGGTGGGGTTTAAGGTGCACACTCAAAATAATATTTCTGCTATTTAAGAAAAAATTTCTTACATTTGAGAAATATGATTAGCAAGGTGCACTTGAAAAGTATTTCTGTTATAACAGAAATTTTTTCAGAAAACGTTTTGAAATAAAGTCTGAAAATAAACGTTTTCCAGTTATTTTTAGAAAAATTGTCTTAAATATCAGCAAAACTTTTCAGATTTGCCGCAGAAAACACTTTTCTGAATAAATTCTGAAATACTTTTTTGTGTGCAGGCTTTGGTATAAGCGTAGATTAGATTGCAAATAGCATTGGCTAAGGCTTAAGCCGAGGCTTTATAAATAGGCATTAAACAAACGTAGATTTAGATCATGTATAAAATTTTAGGCTTACGCTAGCCTCTTGTATGCAATATCTACACAGAGATAAAAATGTATCTCCTTTTTGGGGGTCCCACTTCTTCAAGGCACACTTTGCTTGTGAAATATTTGATGTGTCCTCAAATCATTTGAAAACCACGGAGACAAATAAAAGTGTCTAAATTTATGTATGTTGCAAATATGTGTTAGATATGTGTGCTTTCATTGTGTTTCGATTTCTCCACTTTGTAAAAAATGGTGTGATTATTGTAACCACATCCTTTCTAAACACTGAGGACAAGTTGTACTGTGATAGAGCACATCTTTTGCATTACTCCTTGTTTCATAATACAGTGCGGTTTTGCACCGTAGTCTATTTATGCGAATGGACAATTTTTTACATCCCAGGAAACATTAACGTGGATGATCCATTAAACTCATCTTTCTGCAACAACTCAATCGAAGCTTTGCAAAAACATGACTTAAGACGAATTCCTAGCTTTAATAGAAGACACTTCGCACTTTCGGTCAATATTGACTGCAGTCAAAAGAGGTCCACTTAAGTCATGTCTCTGAAACCCAGGCGTCATGACCTATGTTAACCTATTACGTTGTGGCACATATTGCCTTACATAGCTAGTACGTTGTATTGTATGAAATTAATAAAAATCAGAAGTAGTTTTGTAAACAAGACGCAAAAGGTTGCATGCTCATGAGCCAATTGATCAGTTTCAGTCAACAGGCTGCCTGCAGTATGTCAGTTATTATAAATGCGTGGTTAGTAAGTTGGCGGGCTGCAGCAGCAGTAAAACATGGAAGAACCAAGATACATGTGTATAATGTTGGGGTTCTTATAAGGCATAAAAACAGAAAAACTGAGCACTTAATTGTGAGGCGGCGTGGCTTAGTGGATAGTGCGCTGGACTGAAAAATCTGTCGAACGAGTTCATAACTATTGGGAGCGTCCCTCATTTTCAGCTGCTAAGAACCAAAAACTGAAAAACTGTCGCACCCTAGTCTACCAAACTTATTACACAGTGCCATTTCTCTTCGCATTCACAACGCAGTACCTTGCGTGATGGTGATATTACCTATGTAAATTGAGAAGTTAATTTTTGTATGACTGCTTATAACCCTCAAATGTTAACCTGGTCGTTTGTTGACTGCTCGTCCCATTGTCTAGTGTATTGTCAGTTTGGGTAGGAACCGGGACTTTAGACCTTTGAACTAAGCAGCTGGAAAAGCGGTCCTCTAAGCGGGGATCGAACTCTCAGCATACGAATCCTTAAGCGAAAAATCTACCTTTTGGATAACGTGTTCAAAGCGCGGCAACTTACCATTGCGCTCATGGCGTAGCCCCCATGTCAGTCTAGGTTGGAACTGGGAAATCACAATTTCTACTAAGCAACTGCAAAAGCGCACCTCCGGAGCGGGGATCTTAAGCACATACTCTACCATTACGCTACGCAGCCCGCCTCCAACTGCATTATTCGTCGACTATATGTGTCGACCATCTGCTGACACCTAGCATACATACAGTGCACTGCATTATATTGCATGTGCACATAACGGACAAGCATGTTTCACATGCTTACATATATATCGGGTCTATACGTGCCGTAGTTAGAGGGGGCTCCCGGTCACCCTTGTTGCATACGTGTATGTAGCATATGTGCATAATGCGTGTAATATAAAACATACATACAAGTGCACATATAGCGTTAGAGAAAATTAGAACATTGACCGGGTACTGTAATGCGCAGCGCGCTTGACTGGTCTCGCGAGCGAGAGGTCCGAGGTGCCATCCCCGGCGTAGACATTTCTGTCAGTGAAATTTAGAGAAAAAAATCATGTATATTCGCGGTACTTCGAGGAAAGGTGTCGTCCCGACCGTGCAGTTCTGACAACCCCTGGAAGAATTTTGCCCGCTGGAAAATTTTCAACCTTGCTTGTAACTTTTCGGAAACCCTTGTATGCCCCTATACCTCTTCTGAAAATGTTTAGCCCCCTCCCCTGAAAGTGAGTTGTCTCAGTCTCGCACTCAACTGCTGTGTTTTTCTGTTTTTATGCCTATAACAACCTGTACTTAAACCATACACATGTATCTTGGTTCTTTCATGTTTTCCTGCTGCTGCATATGAAGGCACTACATATGCATCAGTGTTTTAACCGATGTGCAGTATCAGCATGACATCAACATGTTCACAGTGGCTGCAGGCCTTGGTGCATGAGATGTAGTCACAATTTGTCTGTATAAAATGTCAGCTACTTCAGACTATATTAAGTAGTAAAAAGGCCAGACTTGCGGAGCGTTTGAATTGTCAGCATCGTTGAACAACCACGAGATACAAGTTGGTCAGGTCGTACGATTGCAATATGTCGGAAATGCTTTATTGAACTGTGCATTTTTAAAAATAATAATTTTTTCTTTTTTTCCAATAACATGTAATGCAATTATTGTCCTCTAACATGTTAAAAATCTCGCTTTGTCACGGGTTAGTACGTGCGTATATCGTTCTCTAAGTTGAGAATTTTGCCCACAGATATTGGAAATATAAGCTTAGTCAGTTGTTCAGCAGGTTCGATATTGGAGAGAGATTGCTCAAATATATACCTATTAGCCTTGGGCGGAAGTATGTATGTGACAACTTGATTATGTAATAGAAATTTATATGGTAGCTGTATTATACGTATTATAATGACTACTATCGAACCGGATATTGCAGTAGAAGTATGTCATAGCGGTGGTGATCAGCCAGGAACTTCTGAAGAGCTAGATGAAGAAGATATCGTTCCGCCCGAAGAAGTGCGGCAACATGCCGCGGAAATATTAAAGAAACGACCAAAGAAAGGCATACTCAAATCATCTTCTTCGCTAGACCACAGCAATAACGATTTACAACAGGCTGGACGTAAAATTAGCACTGGGTAAGGCATTGCATGAGCCGCTTATGCCTAACGCATAGATTGTTTGGTAATAGAGTTGCATACGAATCCCGGTTTAGACTTCTACGTCCTGGTTTTGACCTTGAAAATATCCGAGTCCGGGTCCTTATTGGATTTTTTTAAAACAAAAATTCCCTGTCCGGCTATTACGTATACAAAGTTTCTGGAATAAAATGATCTATTTCAATGTAATTATTCAAATGGTCGCAGTTCAAATTAAGGCTTTGTACTGGAATTAATATATACAAAAAATGATGATTCTTGCGCGGAGGATTCTTTCAACTTGTGAGTAAGAGGCTAACGAACGGTTTGACCAAGTGGTACGCAATATTTATTACGTACGTATATATAAGAGGTAGTCCGGGGCCAGAATTAGTCAATTAAGGATTGTATATAAAATTGGCCCCAGTTACGCGCCGGAAAATAACGTGTTAATATTGAGGCATCTCTTATATAGATGTATAATGGAATTGCGAGTTGTATAATGGATATGGATACCCTACTAGGCGAAAACCCTCAAACTCTTTTTGTTCCCGGTTCAATACGCTAATTGTTATTTAGTCCAAAGCTTCTTGTCAGTTTGTTGATCATTGCATATAATGTCCAGCTATACGTGCGTATACATAGCAATCTGCTACCAACAAGAATTTGTCGGTACACCTATATATAGTGGTACAAAGAAAATCTTAGTTATTTGTCCATCCATATTATGCGTTATGCACATAAACATTGCGTTTCAGCGGTCAAGCTCCTGCTGCAAATAAAGATGATCGAGCTCATTTTGATGAAATGAATATTATGGCTACATTGCATCCTGTTGACAAAGAGTATGGACATATGAAAATTGACGTGAGTTTAATGATGATAGTATTGAAACGATATATATCTCAGTGCCGGTATCGGAAAATCAGGGTATCTATATCGATTTCTGGAGCACATTGACACAGGTAACACTCAAATTGTAGTTATGTGAAGCCGTTTTTATGCAAGATTACGTATAAATCTGGGGCTGTCAAAAAGACCGGAGGCCGTTTGCCCCCCTCCGTAATTTTTCACAAAGTTAAAGTTTTAGGACAAGAATATAGTAATTGCAATTTTATTATGTAGTCTAAAATTTCAAAAATAAAATATAAGAGCACGCAACCACTCCTTCTCCCAAGAAAAATCCTGGAACCGCCAACGATATATTGAAGTGACAGAAATACTTACATAATTACATAATACTTTCATTTGGAACAATGATTTAGATTTTTGTGTTTAAGGAACCAAAGACCCCGTTTAACTATCAAAGTGACAGCGAAGCTGAAGACCATCCTCCAAGCGAACGTGTTCGTCGTGTATCGTTGTCTGAGCGGAAACCCAAAATTGACTGCAAAGAAATTAGCAAGCGGTACGTACGTATATGTAATCAAACTGTCAATTGGCTGGCCATGTGCCTGAATAGTGAATTACAATTCCAGTTGAAAAAATAAGATTTTGCGGTAATTTTTGTGTTAAATATTCTAAATTTTGAGCATATTCAACATTTTATTATGCTGGAATGACACAGAAGTACGAAAAACATTAAAAACTTTTGGACGAAAAAATTTTATTTTAACGGTCAACATATAACCGAGACCCAGACCAACCAGTCTAGATTGTCGGGTCTCGGTTTTGAACGAGACCGCACATTCCTGGTTGCAATACCTTGGTGATGTGTGATTTTGTGAATTTAATCAAAATGATATAATCGCGTTGGTGATGATAATTATTTTATATTCTTGCTTCTGTTCCTTTTCTGTCAATAATTGAATTCCTGTTGTTCCGTTAAAATATAGTTTCTTTGGATGGCGTATTACGAGCGGCCTGTTTTTGAGTTTTCACGACTAGTCCTCATCTGCAAATCACTGTTAGCGAACTTAACTGGTGAACCAAAATGCCATGCCAAACTAAACCGCTAGCTGCTTAAGTTATTATTCTGTAATATTTGCCCTGTGTTTAATTTTGCCAATAGGTTATACTTTTTTCGCAAAAAGTGATAAGATTTCGAACGCTTTTCATTTCTTCCGGCTTTACATTATTTGTATCATGTTTTTACTTGTTCAGGCTTTCACAAGAAGAAGCTCATGCACATAATACTCGAGAGTTTGCTGGCGGTTCTGACAGTGAAACCGAGGAAAATGAAAGTGACGAACAAAAACGTAAGTAAAATGCGTACATGCTTTGCTATACAAATGGTTTATTCATTGCTATAAAACAGCAATAAATTTAGTGGCTTAACCAAATAGTGTTCGAAATAATTTTTATTTGCCGCTCCTTTAAACGTGATCTGTGTGAGCCCAATGATTTAAAATGCCAACTTTGTAATTTTATGTCTGCATAGTTCACAAATAAGTACGTACTGCTCAAGTGTATTTATTGCATAGCCGTCATAAATAGTTTGAAACGTTGAAGCTAACAGTATTTCTGTTTTGTTGTGATTTGAATCAAAATGTGCTTAGCGCTTTGTAAAATAGACTTATTACTTATGAAAACAGGTTATTTTTTTGTTTAAGAAAAGAAAAAAGCATTCGAAATGAAACGCAAAGCGCATTACAACGAAGCAGCTCACATCAAACTTGCAAAACGGCTAATGGAAGAAGAGGCAGCAGCGTTGGCAGAAGAAGCAGACGATAGCTTATCAGCAGGTGTGACAAATGCTGCTACTGCATCCTTAACGGGTTCGAAAGAATGCTCTATGGACGTGTGACACGGACGTTCTGTGTACCTCGTATTTCCAGGGTACTTTCAAACTGCTGAAAAAGTTTAAACGCTTTACTTCAAAAACGTTAATGCAACATGTGCTACCTGTCAATCGGCGATTTTGCTCCTGAAAAGTATTTAAATAATTTATTAATACTGTGATATACGCACTGCGAAATTTATCAAAACAAATTATATGCGGTGTGTTGTATTCTGAAAAATCCGCAGATGATTATGGTTCACCGAGATGCCGATGATCTGTGTATTTTAAAAACCGACACTGATTGAAATATCTATTTATGTTGAAAGAATAAAATATTACCAGCGTCATGATAAATATCCTTGGCCCGTACAGTGAATGTCAAAGGCGTGTATTTAAGTAGCATTTGTCTTAATTTATCTTTTCTATTTTCTATCAAATTAATCAATTATATATATATACATTTCTTAACTAATGCTGTTCTGTTGCAGCAGTATTCTGAAACTAAACTAAAATTGAAGTATGTGTATCTTTCTCACTTTTTACTAAAATTTTGAAACATTGGTTTTCAGTAACTGTCCCTCGTTAATCTAGTTTCTGCAGAAGCCGTGTTTATGACCATAGTTTCGTTACACTTCTTCGGATTCGAATTTGAAAATCCCAATAAATTTCGTTTGAACAGACTAGGCCATTTTCGGAAGCTGTTTGCAAATTTTGGCTCTGGTCCTAAGTCCATCTTTTGTCGAATTCAGGATTCTGCTACAATTTTCGTTATGTATGCACAACGATGTTTTATTTTTTTAAATTATGATTCTTCAGCCAATTTTTGGTACATGTTATGAATTTTCAGCCAAAATTGGTGAAAGCTATCAATCCTTCGAATAACAAAATTTTCTGTAGACTTTAACACATCGCATTGTATTAGTTTTGATTAGCATGTGGCAATATTTTAACTGTAACCGACCGCAAGCGTTTATGTCTGATAGTAGTAAAGTTGCGGCGGTAATTTTCATCTTTGATTAACAATTTAACGATTGAAATGTATATTTTTTGTCCGCAACGTATTTGCTACAAATTTTTTCTAACATAAAATGAGTATTGTTTGGCAGAGTTGGTTAAGTTGAGACATGTATAACGATGGTTTCTTATAACAATCTAATCTATGTAATATTTATTATGTTATTTCACCCACCCAGTGTTGTCGTGTTGCCGTGGCTACCTGTGTAATACGTCTTAATTATTTGCGTTTATGCTAACTTCACAAGTTGCTTCTGCTTCCAAAACAATTAAATAAAACAACACGGTCGAGATATCCGACATTCACAGGAAGTTTTACGTGTGGTTCTCCAAGCTTTAAATTTTATACTATATTTTAGCGGGTTTGGTGTCATATAAACTTGTTTCAGCAAATCGAATACATGAAACTTTCTAACGGCAGTAGTTGTTGCGCTGGGAAAATTTTGATTGCGTAACTACGGAAATAATATGTTGACGTTTAGGTAATCTGTAAAATGTTTTAGTCGTTTGTATGTTTTGCTTGACATACCAAACCATAATGAACGATAAACTCTCTACGTATACAATATATTTGTTGTTCAGCCTCAGTGAGTTTGACGTGTTTTGATTTATCCATTGTCAGAGGTTTGGGTCTGTTGGGACCCTATCTATGAGGTGATTAAATTGATTTTCGAACCATAATTTTCGCATTGTATTAATTAATTTTGAATATACACGTATATAATGTTAATGTTATTACTCGTATTCGGCAAGGCAGTTGCGGAGAAAATTATGTTCAACCGTCAAGCTCTTTGGGGACTCTGTTTGTTATGTACGTAGAACTATCAAATTGAAATGTGTATACTTGATCGGTAATACGCACATGCAAACCTATGTCCGATCAAAAGCGGTGGCGGAATTGGAACAACAAACTTGTAATTGAAGTTTTGTCAGAACTGGAACTAGGAATTTGGTGATCGCATGAAATGTGACTTATACTGAAGCAAAGCAAAGTTTTCGAAGATTTCGATTGCATGAAACACAATATTGATCTGATAATGAGTGATGATTTGTCCAGTTTAACACAATTATAAACCATGTGATTTTCAATTGTGTCAAGATTCGGAATTTTGTTTGCATCCTGTTAAATACCGCAAAACACCGTAATTGTGGCTTTGAAGCGACATGATTTGCACTGGACTTAAAATCTGTGGTGGATGTTTGGAGCTTTACTATACGTAACACATAATAGATTATAATAACGCTACTATTCGAAAACAGGCTTTAGAATAAGCAAAGCCTTACGATTCGGAAACCACCTCAGATATCAGCCATCACACCTTATCGTAAAAACAATCAAGTTGTTTTCGAAACCAGTGAATCGAAATTGAAACCGGATCTATGCTCTAGTAAGTATATATTTTATGCAGCGTGCAACCGGAATTCCGGTTCCGGCATTTTTTCACCTTCCGATTCCGCTAAATTTTTACCGGAATGAAAAATTCTGGTATTAAATTTTAGTCGGTCTAATTTAAGATATTTTACTAAAAAATGATGGTAAATATTAAATAAATTTCATTGGCATTTATCATATACCAGTCGTAGTGGGACTACATTTATTGAGCGAAGCTCGAACACACGTAAGCAATTAAGGTAATATGCAAATTAGTTGTTAGCTAACTATTCAGTTATCGGTTTTGGAGGTTTGTAAACTATTTACTCAGATTCCTCGCACCTAAAAACCCTGTAGTGCTGAAATTATATAGCTTTTAATCTTAATAATTAGTGAAATATTGTAAAAAGTTCTAATTAAGGCTTATAAACTGCTAATATTCAAATTATCTATTAGTCAACTGCTCAATTATCGGTTTTGGCGGTTTGTTAACAGTCTACGCAGATTCCTCGCACCAAAAAACCCTTTAATGCTAAATTAGATTGCTTCTAACTGTAATAATTAGTGAAATATTGTGGAAAGTCATAATTTAGGCTTAATTATATAAATTAGCCTGTAGCTAAAAAACTGCTTAAAATTTTAAAACCCCAATGCGAGGTTAACACCCCAGGATAATTGGCTTTCAAACAAAAAAAGTTTATCAAAATTGGTTCAGCCGTTCCTGAGATTCTTTTCGGACGGACAGACGGACGGACATCCACCTTTCGACCCCCAAGAAAAACATAAAACGCTTCGCGAAACTCCGAGCTTCGCTCGGAGTTTCGCTTCGCTCAATAAACCTTGACAATCGCCGACAGCAAACCATCAAACGTAGAGTTCGCTTTTGTAGGTTATGAAAATCTAAAATCAGCAGATAAGTGAATACCTATCTTCAACTAAGTTAATTTCACCAATAATATTGGAAAAAAAATTAAAATAAATTTTTCGATATGCCTTTTTCATTTTCCCGTTGCACCCTGATTTCATGCTTTTGGATAACATTTCGGTTAGGTTCATACTACATTGTTGCTACTTCATGTATGGTTCACATTCAATATGAATATTACTAGCACTCACATAATGTCTGTACGCGTAGCAGTTGGTTAGCTTATTTGTAAACCCAACTCAAATGCTGTTGTGGCAATTTCTATTACCTGTTACTTTCCATAATTTTGCTGACGGGCGCTGTTACAACAGGTGGTTTTATGTAATGACATTAAACATAATAGTTGTACCACATCAAGGTGAAATCTAAAGCCGACAGGCTTTGGAGGTGACAATAAAATTTAAGGGTATGTCATGTGATTAACAGTAAGTCTGAACAATTTTTTGGGGAAATTCTGCTCAAGTGTATTTGGAACACATAAATTATTTGCTTTATTGTGTATGATATGAACTTTTGTTTCCATTCAGTTATGCAAAGTTGTTAGTCCTGTGTTGTTCTGCTATGTATAATTGTGTGATAAACCGGTAATCGCCCGTTCGAAAACAGTATATATTGTTTCATGATATGCGGACTACGATGGTGCCGGGAGCACCTTGTGCTTGATTTGGCTGGTGCGTTACTGTCAAAGTTGATAATTTTATTCCCCGTCCCACAAAATGAACCCCTTCCAGACGCTATCGCCATGGAGTTAGGCTATGGTTTAGTTTTAGGGTTAACAAATTAAACAATAGTGCTCAGTAAAAATTAACTGCCCTGCCTCCGCTAAATTTATAATTTGTTTGATGTTATTGAGAACTAGAGTAATATTTTACATAATCTCGTCAAAGGTGTAGGATATAAAGGAAAATAGTAAGATACTAGGAATTCTGCCGATTTTTAGCAAAGATTTACGTAAGAAATGTGAATTGTGTAAGTATTTCAAGACCTTCAACCCCCGTATTTTACAGTACACAAGCGCAATTCATTTTGTGTTAGTATATAAAATTGTGCTTTTGAATGGTAGTAAATATAATGTAGCTGTTACGTTTATTTTCGAGCAAATACAGACAGCTTTGCAGCTGCCCATAACTTGACGTCCTGCGCTCCTGGTTGTGATTACCAGGTCCACAACCATAGCCGTGCCTCCAGGTTAAGACAATTTCGGTAGAAAATTTTCCAAACATACAAATAGTAGCATTCTGGGCGCACCGCAGTTGGAATAAACCTGAGCTAAAAAATTTTGCTGGAGCATATAAACCGGAGGTGAAACGAGATTCGCTACCAATGTTGATGTTTTGATTCGGAAGTCAACAATAACCTGCAAAGTTTAAAAAATCTTATCTTTTTCAGAAATCTGAGCAATTGAATTTCAGAATCGCTCTGAAATTACAACCAACCTCAGTGAACAGCATAGTTTTTATAAATGCGGAAAAATACCCGCGCAATTTGCCTGAACCTCGAGTAAAAACTGCCTGAGCCGTAGGTCGATTTTCTGCCGAATCCTGAAGCAGACGTTCAGTTGCATTGCAATTGATAGCAGGATAGCACCAGTCTAAAAATGTTTGATATAATAAAACATTTGCTTTGGAAATAAGTACAAAAAACGACATTCATTTTTCTCAGTCATATCTGTTCATGTTGTAAATCATTCAAATGTATACGGGCCAGTTTATTACACGAATGAATTGGTGACATATGATTGTAATAAAAAAATGATGACTGGATGCACTGCAAAAAATGGTGAGTCAAATTGACTCCCTCCGAAATAGGCTCTACGGGACTACACAAACTCAGTCAAAATTCGGCTCCGCCACAGTCAAACGTGCGATTTAGCGAGTCAAATTTGATTCTATTGGAGTCGAATTTGGCTCAGTTTGTGTAGTCCCGTAGAGCCTATTTCGGAGAGAGTTAATTTGACTCACCATTTTTTGCAGTGTGTGATTAGGTACGATTGATCATCAATCGTCATTTTTGCTTTTCATTTGTTGCTAATGTCTTCGTATCATCACTTATTGTTTGTATAATCTACAAAAGCAAAAAAATTCCAAGAATAGAGTTGTTTATTTCATTCATCCCATGCCGTGATTCTTAAAAGTTAATGGTTCAGCAATCTTTAATTAGTTCCGCTACGATCGCTATATTGTTTTAAGAACACCTACTATAAAATGGTGGGGTTTAGGTTTTGATGTGTAACTGTTAACATCAGGAAAACACCCCAAGATCAGGGTGCAACCGGAATTCCGGTTCCGGTAGGGAAATCCGGTAATTTTCACTATCCCGTTCCTGTAAGAAAACCGGTATTTTCTCACCGGAATTTTCCGGTATTTTCGGTTTATTTCTCATTCGTTAAATTTAAGGAAAATTGGCATATTATTCGAACTTTTATCTAAAATTGTCCTAGCGTGTATTGCAAAAATTTTCAATTTGTGCCACACATCATAATATGTTTCCACCTACTGCGTTTGTTTCAGAATTTTGGCATTCTAAATCGAATGTTTACAGCATTAAAAAAGCGATAAAAGGCTTAAAAATGAATTTTTCAGTAACAAATATTTTTTATTTTCCGGTTCTGGTTTTTTTATAACTTTCCGATTTCGGTTCCGGTATTTTATAATTCCGGTTGCACCCTGCCCAAGATAAATTAATTTTTCGTTTATTTGTACACCACTCGAGATACTTACGTATCCTATATCGCTCATAATCACCAAGACTTTTCATGTAAGCAAGCTCAGATTTATTGCTATTGAAATACCCGTCCGAAAACTTAGTATATATTTGTGTATCCATGTAGCAAATATCGCCCGCATTTGTCGTACACAAATCGTCATGCTTTTGGCCAATAAAGCCTCAGTTAATCAATGTCAGCTCCGAGGAGGTAACTGCACACCCCTTGTCACTCCGTGTTTGATCTATTGAACCTGACCGGGCGCTCTTAGCTATAAGTCGAGGGCCCAAGTTTGCATTCGCTAACAACCCGTTTACTTCGAAATATAGCTTCGGCAATGCATGTTTTAACTTAGGCAGTGGTAAGCGAGTCATTGTTCGCAACACGCGGCAGTATGGAGACATTGAACTGTTGAACACAAAATTCCAAACGCAACCCAACGCTGACTTATGTATTCCGATATTTGTGTAGAATTCAGGCGCCGTTTTTCGTACCTAAATATTAATACAAATCAGACTGCGCTGAAGTTCACGAAGCTGAATAGCATATAAAAGCAGCTTATCATCACGAAGATTTTTTCAAAATACGGCCCTGATGTTGAAAATATATATCATATTTTGAAGGCTCTTTGAATGTCCAAATAAGCTCAATGTTTTTAAAAACATCAACACAAGCTAAATGCTCCTGTCACAAATAAAATGAGATCTAATAAACTTACCAAAGGTAAATATCCACATGGCACTTGCGGCAAATCATGATGTTCGACATGATAACCAATATTGAACGTAATGTAATTCAACAATCCGTAGTACGAATAAAGCTCCTGAAACGTGACGATTTAGGGTTGCCGACGAGGTATAATTGAGTGAGTTACTCACGTACGAGACGGCCAATGTTACTTTTAAGGGGCGAAACAGTAGATTAAAGCGTATAAGCCTAAGCCTAAGCGTAAGCGTTGCAAAAATGTCTTAATAAGCCTAAGCATAGCAAAAAAATATAATCTAGAATCTAAACCTACTTTTTATGGACCCACCAGAAACCCAGATGCCCCATAAAGAAACATGGGCAGCCGACTGTGCAACATTTAAACGTTGAATATCTTGATCAAATGACCTCATTGGGTTGCTGTAACAGTTTGGGCCGATGTATAGAACAGGGTCGGATCGTTTTCCGGCGGTGCTGTAATAGAGTCAGTTTAAGCTTTAGACGAACTTTTTTGCTTAGGCTTAGGCTTATACTTATGCTTAGGAAAAGGCTCATCCTAACGCAAAGGCTTAGGATTAGGCTTAGTAATCTGCTTAATATACTACTGTTCGGGCCATGTTCTTTACATAGGCCTCGATTTGTATTATTTATATTTTAAAAAACTCGTTTATGTTGCATCTGTTCTGTTGATTAGTCGGCTGATGTGTAAGCTTTGACATGAATATGTATGTTTCATTCCATATGAGATCCATTTCAAGCTGAGACCTGTACTCCAGCCTTAATGATGAAATGCGCTTTTAGCGCTCGACTATAATGGGTCATCCACGTTAAAATGCACGCGCCGATGTAATAAATGTTCCACCCACTCCATTTGGAACAACATCAAAATGCACATCCTAGCTGGAGGCAAGGTACAGTTTCATAGCTGTACTTAGATAGTGTTAATTGTTTAGACTCTGTCGGAAGGGACTCTGGATAAATACATGCTGTCTGCAGGATGTCAGGACATTACCTTAGTGCACGAGCACACATTTAAAAACACACGCTGTGCACACATATTACGCACGCATCATTTAACGCAAAAAATTGAGTCCCTTCCGAGGGACTATGGACAATGACAGTTCCCGATAATGATGTCAAGACAAGTAAATATTTATGCCTAGAGCATATTCATTGTCTATAGGTTCAGACAATGACATATTGATATCTCAGACACTGTATAAAGAGAGTGGGTATGGACAACGTGGGCACCCAAAAGGGAGGGACATTTTTTTACAAATGTGCGTGCATTCTAACTTGGATGACCCATAAAAGAGCTTGCAAAAGCTTAATCATTTATGAACAAAAGGCATTGTGTATTATTTCGCGTACTGTAATGACCCGAATGAGAAGCGGTAATAAGAACGGCGTCCCTATTTTGAGTCCCAATCAATAGGAGCCCGCATTCCTAACAAAAGTCCTCAAGCGAATAGAGCCCCTACACCCTAATTATGGTCCATAAATGTTAAAAACCCCAAACTGTAATGCATAAATGACTCCAACACCAGATACATTTGAGTTCGAAACCTCAAAGCGTACTTAAGTTTCGAAAGTACATTCTTAAGTATAATCTTGCATTATCGCTCAAGGTTTTGATACAAGACAAACGTTTAATTCAACGGATAATTGCAATACCAAATATATCAATACCGAAGGGCGAAGGACGAGTTAAAAATAAATAACAGACCGTAACTGAATATCAATGGATACCATCTGGAGAGGCCAAATAAATATCAGTCAGTCTCTTATCCGGGTCATAACAAAACGCAGCTAGCATAGTAGGGTCTTCTAACATACCGTTCTTGTATCAAACTGATAATGATCTGATATATAGTGATATGAAGACGGATGAAACGGACTGGTGCCAAAGTACGGAATCAACATAAAAAACACAACAGATTTCAATGTCCAATACGAACAAATGTACATGAAAAATGTTGCACAAACTGCAATATTCATGTATTCAAGGTCAATTAATGCCTGAAACAATGTACAACTCGGTCCGAGAACAGCCATACGCCGGACAGCGATCTAATCATGATTTCATATATCGCAAAGGTTATGTGCCCAGTTTTAACGCACTCCTACAAATTTCAAGGGGCTTACATCTCGAGCGTATCTGTTTTAGGTTTCGACAAACTGGTAATGTTTTAAAAACAATTGTGCAAAAACGTTAAACGTTTTTAGAACAGCATTTATTGTTCATTGACTATAGCAGATACAGTACCATTATTCAGCAATTTCCGGTCTCCGCAAAATTTTTCAATATTCGGCAGCACTAATTGATATAAGTTATTTTTCAGCTCCGGTCGTATGCTGCACATTGTCGTTTTTTATCTAAAATCGTTGCTAGATAGCACACACTTTTCTGCATAATTTTTTAGTTACATTTATCAAGTGCGGCACCAAAGCAATTAGAACAGGTGGGGTATTTGGTCCAGGTTCCGCCGGATGATCGGACAAAGTGTGGGAAGGAACTTGTCTCCATTCTCCATACGTCACAATTTTTTCAGATATCGAGCGAGTCAAGAACTCATTGCTTTGGTATAAGTAACTGAATGTAATATGTTTTCTAAATCTGCTAGAAACCATTACTCCTCAAATGCTTCCGGTGCCCGTGCTCACTATAATATCGGTATCAGGAGAATTCGTCGACCGATAACTCGCCGACCGACAACTTGTAATTCGAAATTTCATCAACTCCGCAATTCGTCGGAAAGCATTATGCTTACGCTTAGGCTTAGCATTACGCTTAGGGTTATGCTTAGATTTTGCTCATAGGCTTTACGACATTGTTGGGCGGTAAGCTGTCGGGCGACAAATTGTCGTAGATTCGTAATCTTTAAACATACCCGCTTGGTAACTTTCGATTGGTGTTTGACTTTATCGACGATGCGAACAACGTTCAACCACGGCAGTAAGGCGTACCAAAGTAACTTTGTTAGTGGTGTGTTGAACAACCGGCCTTCAAACTCTAAGGGTACGTCCGGGTCCATGTGTTTTTGACCTAAAATATTTAAATTTATAACTAAACTTTAGTTAAATTCGAAACTTACAATAAGTTTATTTACAACAAACGAATGATAAATTGTTTGCTTTAAGACCGCAATGTGACCAATTGAAATGCAAAACATTAAACCGGAATTTTATGTTTTAAGTGCCGGCACTTAAAGTTGCGGTCATCGTAAACGCCACCCATCCGAGAGACTGGGGATCGCATCTTGCCTTGAAATTATATACATCTCATATTAAACTGAACATATTCATGTGAGAAAGGGTTAATGAAAAGCTTTTCAATTAGTAAGTATTTTTAAGTATAAATTTACGTTTACGGAACCCCTTGCCTAAACTTAAGCCTAACCATAAAAAGCTTAATTGTATAAATATGGGGCAAATATACAACAGCCGAGATTGGCACAAAACCAGACCAATTTTATCGTATTTTGTTAAATTGTCAAAATTATCTATCCATGTCATACCTAAATACATATGATGAAAATGGTGTGTAAGAGCATTGTTTGTTGCGAATGGCGTCAAAAACGGCATATTAATAAACATTTCATGCAAGCGGTTCTGAAATATGTCAATATAGACTCTTTTCATAATTTATCGTAATCCCAATGCGCAACACTATTTCTCATGATGGCAAAGGATGCTGTCGTATACTAGAGTCATAAACAAACCATTTCTGTCCATGCAGTACAGTCTTCAGCCATTATTTTTTGCATCTGTGTAAACGTTAAAAATCAAGTCTAACGAATATTGAGCTCTTGTGTACACTTCCCCCCACATTTACCTACGTTTTGGTTTAGAACAATGCTACTTATGTCAAGGAATAATCTATTGTCTTAGCCTTTGTCTACGCATTAACCATCCAGCATAGTTGAGATAAGTGTGCAAGGAGCGAAAATTATGCCGAATACATACAGAGGCATTTCATCAACGAACAAATCTTCACCTTAAGTTTGCCGTGAATAACAACACCAAAGAAATTTGCAATACTAAAAGCCAACGTAATAATTTGTGCAGTACTATATTGAATTGGGCCACTAATCAACCACAGATCGTTCAGTTAAAAAGCTTAAACGTTTCGGTCCATGTAAACATCAGGGGCGGAAAGTTTTTCTGTGTGAGACTGCAACAGAGTATGCTTAAGCTTTAGGCTAATTTTTTCCTTACGCTTAAGTAGGTTTAAGCTCATTCGTACGCTTATGCTTAGGCTTAGCCTTTGCAATATGCTTATACTACTGTAACGACCCTGTTCTAAGCATTGGACAATATTTCGATACGTAAAGCAAACTTAAATGCTATAATTAAATTTCAAAAACTACTCACAAGGAGCACATGATTGACGCCAAACGCTTGGTTGTGATTAGCATCATGGACCATTAGTACAACTTGATTTCCAACCATTCCACCGTAAATATATCCCAACATCAATACCAGCGGCCAATCGGCTTCTGAAATTGATGCGTTTACTTTATATCTCTTTCACCGTATCTTGTTAATGGAGTTGACAAAAGTTCAATTCGAAAATATTACAAATTTTGGCCCATGTATAGAACATGGCCGGATCGTTTTTCGGAGGGGCAAGAATAGAGTCAGTTTAAGCTTTAGACTATTTTTTGCTTAGGTTCAGGCTTAAGAATATGTTCATCCATACGCTAGACTTAGGCTTAGACTTAGGCTGAGGAAAATGCTTATACTACTGCTCCGGCCCTGTTCTATAATAGGACCAAATTTTTAACTGTAAAATGTTATCTCAGTATAAACTCAATTTTTTAAAATTTAGTAACGCGCGGCTTAAATCAACCTCGGCTTAGTCATTTTCAGACTTTAAATAGAAAAATAATTTATAAATATGTAAGTTGACACGTCGATCGATTTGTTAAGTCGGCAGCGTCAGCGAAAGCAATTACGTTGGTGCCAGTGGCGGATCCAGGATCTCAAAATGGGGGGGCCAAAATTTCACAGGTAATAAAACTATTTTTGACCCACACACAAACCACGAACTATTGCCATAAAATTGACTTCCTTACGTTCGTTCAATTATTTAAAGGCTCGGATTCGGAAGCCAATTCAGTTTTGAAAAAGCAAAATCCAGTCAGCTTCAGCAATATACGTTTCTGTTTTGAACGAGTTGGAACTGCCTGCTATTGTCGGAAAATGTTTTAGCATTAGCGGTTATGGATTTCAATTTATTTCGTAGAACAGCAATTGACACTCTATATAATTTTTGTCGAGATGCTGTTGGGGGGCCACGGCCGGGGTGGCCCCCCCATGAATCCGCCACTGGTTGGTGCAGGTGAAAATCCGAATCAAGGCGACTTTCTGCCGCCCTTGATCTAAGGGAACACTTTGTTTCATCACACAGAGATAGTAAAACGGCTTTCAACAAAGAGAAAACATTGTTTCGTCGCACAAGGAGGGAAATAATGAATGTGATACTACTGGTATAAAATTTAGCCATATTTTTTGCAATTTTTTCTTTAGATCTGGAAACCATAGGTTATACCAACTCCATACAATGTCATTAACTATACGTTGCAAAGGGCATCCGTGGTAAATTAACTGCTAAAGTGCTGTTAGGCAAAACGTAGGCGTTGAAAAGATATTTAGAATAGCATATAGTTAAAGCCTTTTCGACAACTAAGAAACTATGCTCTGATCTGATGTTGATCTGAGAACGTTAATTGTGATGCGGACCTCCTTAACAGCGATCATGCCAGCACCCTGTCTGCAGTGTCTGTCCGTTAACAACCATTTTACCAGTCTTCAGTAGTGCTCGTATAAAACGGTGGTAATATTTTAGAGTCCCTGATTCCTATGTTGAATCTGAGTAAAAAGGAGTCTGTTTTCCTAAATTGAGTCAGTCAATGAATACAGAGTCCATATGTTTCTAAATTAGAATCCGTAAATGAATACAGTGTCCAAAACTACTAATTAGTCCATAATGGCTGGGTTCCTGAAATCCAATTTAAGTACGACGTAGTTCGTAACTACGTGGTAATGTAACTTAACAATCTTTGCGTTTTTAAAAGTTTACTTATGTTAAGTAAATACTTATATAAGTTGCTGACTAATTTTGATATATTACAGATTAACAGTTCAAGCATACTAACCTTGGCCAATGAAATTGCAAACTCATGATAATGCACCATCCAGGTTATGCTGCGCTCGCCAATGTTAAAAAATGTCCACGTCATTATTATAAAGTAGCAATAAAATTACAGCTATTTCTTGCACCAAGTAATTATTTTCACACTATTTAGCTAGTATGTCGTTTCTTTGCAGTCTATTCTTAGGACATGTTCGGAAAATGGCAGGGTATTTTGACCATGTGTTATTTCTTGCACCATAAATTTTGAAATTTTTCGGAAAAATTTGAGTTTTATCGGCAAAATTTGAATTTTCAAGCTAAATTTTGAAGTTTCCCGCCAAAATTTGAATTTTCCCGCCAAAATTTGAATTTCATACCAAAATTTGAATTTCGCGCCAAAATTTGAATTTCGCGCTAAAATTTAAGTTTTCCCTCCAAAATTTAAATTTTCCCACCAAAATTTGAATTTTCCACCAAAATTTAACTTTTCGCGCCAAAATTTGAATTTCGCGCCAAAATTTAAATTTTCCCGCCAAAATTTAAATTTTCCCGCCAAAACTTGAATTTTCCAACAAAATTTAACTTTTCCCAAAAAATTTGAATTTTCCCGCCAAAATTTGAATTTCCCGCCAAAATTTAAGTTTTCCCGAGAAAAATTGAATTTTACCGCAAAAATTTGAATTTTCCCGCCAAAATTTGAGTTTCCGGGACAAAATTTGAAAAATTATAAGAAATTTTAAACTCTGCCGTTTCTAACCATTGGACGTACAATATCCACTGTATTTTAAAAGGGTGGTATTTTTAAAACACTATTTTTGCCAGGTCGCTTTGTTTTGTAGGTCATTCGTATAGCTAGCTAATAGTTTGGACACTATTTTTAGAGAGTGTTCCCAAATTAGCTAGCTATTCAAATGGTGGGACATTATTTGACATTGGCGAGCGCAGTATAACCTGAATGATGCATAACTCTTAAATATAAAACAAAACTATCACTTTGTTGTTATGACAATGGCTCACATTTGGCTTTTATTTGTTTTTGCATTACAAAGCTAAGTATATATTTACTTAAGTAGTGACTTGAGTAATCTAAAGGTATTAAGCAATGGCGTGTACTCCTAGAGGTGGTTTCTAGTATATTCAAAGGGAAATGGTGTGCGACAGGACAATGCTGAAATTTTGGTTCTTTTTCGTTTAACAATCGTATTGCAAGAATTTTTGCATATTTGAGTTTCTCATTAACTTCTCCTGACCAGTTCACACAAAAATTTGATTTTTTCGATTTTTAAGAGTCCAGTCAAGGCACGAATAATGTTATATATAAATTTGCGCGCATTTCCAAACCATTGGCAAAGGGATAAAACAATTATTTAACCGTTTAACTTGTGTACTAATGCTCACACTGCGGCCAAAACTAACACCATTCGACTTAGGTCGCCAAATTGAGACCAAATTATTTGTACTGTCTAACTTTTTGACCAAAAAAATGTTTATATCCAGGGCCATTGACTCATTGAGGCCGAATAAAAATCGAATTTGCAAAAAAAGTCGAATTTTGATGTGAAACAATTAGAGATCACGAGAAGCATAAATATGCCAAAAAACTTTCAAAATCTGACCATTTTGGTCAGACAACGGCTGGCGGACACCAATGAAAACAAATTGGAATTTCAGGAGGTCTCATTGCATACCATGATCATTTGAGTACTAGAAATCATCGGGGCGAGGGTAAAAACTTGATACTCTGTTAGGCGGAAAACTTTTTACTTGATGTCTTAGAGACGGGACTGTATACCTTGAAGTAAGTATCCGATAACTATCATAGTAGTTGTAATTGCAGTCGACACCCACACAAACGCCGGATCACGAACAAACAATTGTCGAAGCTCTGGATGCTGCTCTGTAATTCAGTCAAACACAAATGGAAACAACCATCCATATTCATTAATAGCAGAGTACAACCGGACGACTACACACTGAAGCAATACACACCTATTGCTAAACAAGTTCGTAGCTAAATAGGAGACCAAGGTGATTTGACCTTTTAATGGCATGTCAACTTTAGTTCGTAAAGTAAACAAATATGTGTTAACTGAGAGAAACTTATTTGCCCACAAACTATATATGTCTCACCCGTTGCTGTGGCCACATCCCCTAACCAAACACGCGGAAATGATTTAGTTCACGTATAATTGATGCTTACTTAAAATTTGTTTCCTTCGTTCGGCATGAGGTTCATTCACGTCGGACCATCTAAATCCCGCAGTTGCGGTAGGCATTGTTGTTGAAGTGTCCATTGTGATTTCTAGTTTAACACCACCTCACTAGTACTTAAAGTTGACGAAGTAGCAATAAACGGCCAAACTTTCAAATTGATCACCAAAACGACCACAGTTACACTGTAATATAATGTCAAAAATTAGTTTTATGTCTGTTTTTAATAATGAAATCTCGGCGTTTAAAAAGCTAAAATTTGTCTAAGTTAGGAACAAACTTCATGAACAACGACACGTCGTTTGTAAAAATACTTGAGAAGTCTTAATGCAGTTATCGCAGCCGGGTACAGTAAAAATTTGGGGCTATGTCTTATTCGGGTTATTACAGTATACATAATTTTTCATATTTTTATCCAAAGTTGACCTTCAGCGGTTAGTTTTGGTGCAATTTTAACAAGCAGCCCCTGAAACGGTCGCAGAGGCGGGGTCCATATCTTTCAGTGTCGTGCTTATCGCCCAGAGATCGCCAAATGGGGCACATCACACCCAAGGGTCTATTACAATATTTTAATATCGGATTTAACGCAGAAAATAAGCCTGGTTTCTACTTTCTTAAGGGCAGACAGTGTGACCCTCACGTCACTACGTGCAATGTTTCACTAGGCCGACCCGTTACTGCCCGCACTATGACACGTTTGCTTAAAAAGGTACAAAACGAAGCTGTTTTACGAAGAACTAGTTATTTTTTCAGTCAGCACGTCAGGAAGGAAAGTGATGCCGCTGCCGCCTCCCTACTCCAAATGACGGTTGGGCATCTATTGGGTTCACCCAAATCCAACGAGCTAAATTTGAAAAAATTTAGCTCCTTCGATGCGATTCAAGGTAAGCATTGCTTCATTTACGCTCATTTGGCTTCGTTCGCCAGTTTTCTTCTGCCATTATGTATTGCGTTCCCGCGTAAGTGTATTCGATTTTTGATTACTCTGCAGCACTGGTTGATACTTTACAAATTGCTCTGTTTCACAGCTGGGATATCGGATAACCTAGCCGGGACCGTGACGAAGGACTTAAAAACATGGGCGGCGAGAAAGCTTATTAACCTTGGTGGGGGCTAGGATTTTGGAGCCCTTACAACACATTAAACACGGCACTACGCATGTCATGTATGAATTAGTTATACCATGATTTGCATTTAACGGAAGCAGAAACTCCGATCAGATGACACTTTCAGTGTAGTTACAGATTTAAAATTCCTAGGCGTAATAAGCCGGATTAGGCCGATATTGCAAACAAATCTGGTTGACTAGTGCTAAAAGGGTGTAACACTTTCAATACACCCGATACGTCATTACTCAGTAGCCTCTCGTTAACTTCGCTCTGCACAAAATCAATAAAATAGACGTTTTTACAGATTTAAGAACAAATAAACCTGATTTTTTGATTAATTTAAAATAAAAAATTTTGATTCTTAAAATATTGTCGCCGTTCTTTTAACTTGAATATTATTGAATTCAAGTCCAAAAAACAATAAAGTATCAAAGCTGCAAGCGAGACTCGAACTCATACTACATGGTAGCAAATTGAACAGCTAACCCACTGCCCCAAAGGGTACCTACCAAAATATAAATAATTGGTGTATTAAAATAAACGACGCAGTGTTCACTATAATGTGTTGCCTATAATGCAGCTTAGGCTTAGGAACACATTTTGCAACGCTTAGGCTTAGGCTTAGGCTTAGGAATACGCCTAATATTCTGTTAAGCCGTTAAAAGTAACATTGGCTCAGATATTCAAGAAAAAGGCATTGTAAATTAAATACCCGGAAATTAAACTAATTTTAAAAGAGGCGGCCCCGAGGCCGTCTCAAAAAGGTTTCTCAAAAGTGAAGTGTAAAAAACTTTTGTCAACTCCTTACAGATTATTGTTTACCAAATTCAACATTATTTTTATTAGTTAATTTAGCTTCATCTCTGTACTTTGGTTCCAGTTTCAGCTTCGGCTCCGGTAAACTTCGTTTTAATAGACCGAAATCAACACTACCCTTAGCGAAATTGGATTACTGAGTTGACTTCTTTTAAGACGGATATACAGCATCCACGACCTAAGCCAAAAATAATGAAATATGTAAATTATATATTAAAAAAAATCATGGAAACATTCACTAAATTTTCGCACGTAAACACGCATTATACACAGTTAAAGAAGCTGTTAAAACATTTTTCATTGCCTATGCACACCAGTGCAAAACTCAAGTATAATCATGCAAGTGCATGCGTTTTACAATAACGTTGCCGTTTCAGTAAGGCAGTTTTGCAACGCAATTGGTTAGATTTATCAATACTTATACTTAGCTTAAAAGGTTCTAGTTATGGCCCACGTCACTTTTAGGGATGTCTTCCCTACGAAATATGTAGCTGTCCTGTCTCGTCCTTTGTTCGAAACAAGCCTATCCCATTTTGCCAGTGAAAACACATAGTGGTTTCACTTTCCCGCTTTGTTTTTGGTCTATCAATAGTTACAAAAACATTAGGCGATGTATAGAACAGATCCTTAAAAGTAAGATAAAAGCTTACTTAAGCCTAAGCGTAAGAATGAGCTAAATATTTAAGCCTAAACCTAAGCAAAAAATTAGTCGAAAGTTTAAGTTTACTCTATTGCAGTTCCGCAGAAAAACGTTCCGCCTCTACATAGGCCGAAATCTAGATGAAAACAGACAGTTCCTGGCCAATGTTACTTTTAGGGTCGGGCCGTGTTCCCGCGGGACAGCAAGACACAGTAGTGTAATCGGGGCAAATTCATATACTTCTGCCGAAAGCATTACGATCAGATGAAAAAATAGGACGGCCTTGTTTCGGATAAATAAGAAATTGGGACAGCTGCAATTTTTCGCTAGGAAAACGGGATAATAGGACATGCATGTTTCGAGCAAATGGGAAAATGGGACGGCTGCAAGTTTTCTATATGAACACAGAATACTGAACAGCTTTGTTTGGGGCAAATGAGAAACCAGACCGCAGCAGTTTCCCGGTAGGAAAACGAGAAAACGAGACACGTATGTTCGGGCAAATGGAAAAAAAGACACAGCTGCAAATTTAACTGAGAAAACAGGACAATGGAACAGGCCTGTTTCGGGCAAATGGGAAAACGGGACAGCTGCAATTTTTCGCTGGGAAACGGGAAAACGGGAAAGGTTAGTTTCGAAACCTCAATGCCTCCAGTGTGGACGTCCCAGCAAGAGTGTGCTTTCTTCGGGAAACGGGAAAATGGGGGAGCTAATGTTTTCACAGGAAACCAGTAAACGGGACAGAAATATTTATTGTTGAGATTTAGTTTATCAGGGGGACTGCCGCCCCCTGCACCTCCCGCACTTCGAAAGGCACTAAGCAAAATAAGGGGTTGCTGCCAGCCGCTCCCAAGCACCCCCGCACCAAACGATCTTGCTACATCACGCTCGTTTAGCTCGCGAGTTCCAGTTCCCCCACCCTGGAGTTTGGGGGGGACCATACCCCTTGCTGTCCCGCTGGGAAACGGGACGCCCCTGAAAGTAACATGGGTCCAGTTCCCGATTGTATTGTATTGTCTGCTGCACGTTGAACAAAAAAGCAACGCTATTTCGCGAACATTTCAGCCTGAAATAAGCACCTGCTTGTACACAGTCGATACTGCTCTGAATTAATTCAAAACTCAATCACATTTTAATGAAAACGTTTATAAAAACAACCAAAAACAATACAAAATCAATCTTTGGCAAAAATAATAAGAAACTCACAAATACAGTGTTCAGAGTTTACAGGACCTGCCCACTGGCAAACAGAACACTGGGGGACTTTAGAGAGTATGACGTTTTAGGTTTAGGCTTTAATACTTTAAGCTTATGTTCAGAGCATATGGTTTGACTTAGGTTTAAGATTAGGTATGCAAAGCGCAACCAGAATTCTGATTTCGATTACAATTCCGATCAAAATGCATCCAGTATCGTAATTCTTCATTGTTTCTTACCTGTATTATTGCAATTATGCGAGAAATTTGTTTGCAGTTTTATGTTGACAATGATAACTGATGCTTATATTAGTTCTCAGCTCACATTTACAATATATGACATGAAAATTATAATAGAAGCATGATTAACTTGCACTCTGGAACAGGTATCCGACAATTTACAGTTCCGATTCCAGTATAAATTTCCTGTTCCGATTCCGGTATCACTCAGTTCCGCTCTGCACTCTGGGCTTAGGTCCCATATTTTAAAATGTATATAGAACTCATAACCAGTTGGTTTTCAAACTAACGAACTGCTGCAATATTTTATACTTCACCATTGGCTGGTTCGAAAGTTACAAGACCTATCACCAACTGCGATGCCACACACATTTGAGAATACGGCCGCAGGTTTATAGTTCGTAAGCACTGTAGGCAGGCATTTTATGCAGCATATTTAAAATATATTGCGTACACGCTGTGGCGCAACATTTCAGCATCTACAACTGCTATATTTATGAATGACGGCAACCGACTAAGCCCCTCGCTTTGAACTACCTGCAATTGTAGCCAATGCCTTGAGTTACGAAGAGCAACCATCTACGGCTTCGAAATAAAAAATAGTAGTTTTATGTAAGTGGGATATTGAAATTAGAAAGACACCGTTGAGCGCTGACGTCTACGATCGATCTAAAATCCCGCAGCGCGCACGCAAATAATTGTGGACGAAGCATAACAAACATCACAAGGTGCCGAACATTACGCTTGCAACATTTTAGACATTCATTTATAATGGTAGAATACAAATCAACCTTAATGCGTTATGCCTGAACCAACTCATTTTTAAATATTTTCCTTAGCCTCATTACGCGAGCCACATTGGTGCACACGCATAGCTTACACTATACACAGCTTACACTGCAATAAATTTTCAAGCGCATGCTGTATTATACTGGTTAATTGTGTCATAAATTGCAAGTCATCCACGATAAACTCAGTTTTAGAGGCAGGGTTTTTTTGTGCAAAAAAAGTGTGCTCTTGCACACTTAAACTTAATTTTGCACATTAATTTGCACACCTTACAGTGGAACAATAATTCCAAACACCTGTTTAAAACTCCTCGAAATTCATGTCCAGTATAATTGGCGTTGATTCGCCGTTATAACCAGTCCTGCATTCAGCACACCTAGACTTAATTTTGCACACCTTCACTTTTAGAGGGGTAAGTATTAAAAATTTAAAATTTTAGAAAATCATTTGAGCTTTGAGGCTGGTCTAAAAATGTTTTCACTTTCAGTATAAGTACTTTATTTAGTCTAATCCTTTCCGGGTTTTAATCGGGTTTTGATATCGCGACGTGCGCATTCCGTCGAACAGGTCTTAACTTCTGTTTTGGCTTCCTGCCACAGTTTCAGAAGCAGAGTCGTAATCAAAACTTTATTTCGGGAACGTTTAATTCTACTCGAACACGTTACGGCACCTAAAATTTAATAGCACTGAAAGGACATGTTATCGAAATAACTACCCAAAGTTTAGATATATGTTCTTTCTCCATAGCATACTATCCCTGGCAACATATGGTATTTTTTCACAAATGTGTATCGAAAACGATAGCTATGTCTTTCGATACGCATCTTCGTATTTCAGTTTAACCTTTTTAGTCAACAAATAATAAATGTAACCTTTTGGTCTGCTTTAACGGATATAAATTGTTTTACAGTAATGTTCAGCAACCACTTTCATAAAATTTCCTCAATTTTTACAACTGTTTAGTTTCAAATCTTGCTCATAATGTTTACGGTGATAATGGCTGGGTTTCTGAAACCCTACTTAAATACGATCTAGTACTTATGTACGCGTTAAATAGTTACTTAACTATTTTGTCGTTTTTAAAAGCGCACTTAAGTAAATACTTACGTCGTTAACTAAACTTGATATATTACAAATTAACCGTTCATCTATACCCATTTTGGCGTAATTGAAATTGTAGACTCACGGTGCCTCCGTAATATAAAACAAAACTATTACTCTCTTGTTACGACAATGACTGACATTTGACATTTATTTTGTTTTCCTCGAAAATTCAAGTATTTACTTAAGCCGGCAACTTAAGTAATTACTTCAGTATAATATATAAGTGAGTAAATACTTAAGTGAGAATACAGATATCTTGTCCATGTATTTAGAAAACTAGAATGACAACAATCATAGCAGAATTCACACGGTAGATGAAGGTTATAAACACATGTTTACCTATAAATCATATTTTGCATGGATATGAATGATATTGTATATACATATTAATAATTCGTAATGTCATAGCACCCGTTTAAACTGTTCAGGGAACACTATTTTTAAGCATTGTGCAACCGGAGGTGAAAAACCGTGAACCAGAGATCAAGAAATTATGTCGGAGCCGGAACTGTAGCAAAATTAGGTCATGAGAATACGGTTAAAATTGAAAATTTTGAAAAGGATTTTCACAGTATTGTCCAAAATCGTTCATAATCTCTTTTCGAGAACGTTTTTCTTCAATTAAAAAGCATTCAAAATGGCCCTCAAAGTTAGAAATCAACGGGCAAAACGACGGTCACAGTCAATAATTTGTAATGTGTGACTTGCGTGCAACGGGAACACTGCAAATCCAAACTATGATTTTGTTCTGTATTTATGTGCCGTTCACAATAAAACAATGTTGCTTGAGCACAGACAATGTGTTAGGGTAGGGTTTGTCAGTCAAGGTAGGAACCGGGACTTCAGACCTTTCAACTAAGCAGCTGGAAAAGCGGGCTAGAGCGGGGAATGAACTCTTAGCCTATGGATCCTTAAGCGAGCACTCTACCACTGCGCCACGTAGCCCGCCTGTCCAACTACCATTTTCGTCGACTATATTTGTCGACCGTATGCTGCCACCAGCATACATACAGTGCAATGCACTATATTGCATGTGCACATAACGGACAAGCATGTCTCACATGCTTACATGCCCTTATTCTCAACAAGGTCGTCCCTTGACCGTCCATCCTATTTTCGACTGGATACCGTGCTCATAGCGCGGCAGTTTGCCATTGCGCTCACGGCGTGGCCCCCATGTCAGTCAAGGTAGGAACCGGGACTTCAGACCTTTCAACTAAGCAGCTGGAAAAGCGGGCTAGAGCGGGGAATGAACTCTTAGCCTATGGATCCTTAAGCGAGCACTCTACCACTGCGCCACGTAGCCCGCCTGTCCAACTACCATTTTCGTCGACTATATTTGTCGACCGTATGCTGCCACCAGCATACATACAGTGCAATGCACTATATTGCATGTGCACATAACGGACAAGCATGTCTCACATGCTTACAGGGTTAACGAGTGGCAAATTTGAAATTGGCCACTCGTTAACCCTACCTTTGACACTTTATCTGTTAACCCTTCCCTAACACGTTGTGACTGCCGTTAAGGTAGGGTTAACACTAATCCCGAAAAAATTTCACATACACAAGCACAACACATACAATTTACGTGCAATTAAATTGTTACACACATCTTTGTTGTGTGTGTCTGTTGTTCGAGCATTAAGGTAAGGTTAACAGTTTTGTGGCAAAAATGAGAACACGGAGAGAAATTGAAACATTTGTTGAGGAAAGTTTAAAGTGTTTCACGTTTATGCACAAAGGCAGATAGCGAACATGAATAAATTTTTTTGCAATCATTTTTGAGGCGGCACCGTTTGGCAAGTAAGACCAAACATCTTAATACTGACTCTGCAGCCACTACACGTGATAGATATACGTTTCTGCTTTTGACGTGTTAACAAATTTGCCACCCATGAAGCTTGTACCCGGATATCAAGTGTAATTTGCAAATAAACACAATCACAAAAAAATAATGCACTGCGCATAAAGCATACACAAATCACGAAATACTATTAAACACAGCAAGACTTTTGACCAGCAAACTGATACAAATAGAACGTTATGAAGTTTACAAAAACAATGGGAATTTTGGTCATATCAATAAATTAATAAGAATACCACGACAGGAGGCTCACAATGCAGGCCAGTGTGACGCTGCCACGTCGGGGGGATGCAATTCCAAGAGGCCCATGATGACAACATTTATACAGAATCATTGAAGCCAACCTTATCACCAGTTTCCTATACGGGTTATGGGCATACGCGAAAGATATCGGTCCAAGGGCCGGTAAGCTGATAATACGTACCCAGTTTCTAAATACCAAATTAAAAAGTCATTTGTATAGAATGGTTACGGCTTGTATAACGCTGGAATCAAGGTGCGGATTCACAGTGAGCTTCCCAGTCAGTAATTTTTTTATGTAGATATGGCAAGATATATTACCCGTCGTTGTGGAACAAGGGCGTAGCCAGGGGCGGGGGCAGGGGGCCATACCCCGCAATGGTTTTTGAAAACTTTCATTTTTGAATAAATTGAAATTAGGATGTTCCGCGCGTTTCACTCCCACGCACTAGTTGTTCATGTTTTCCTATTAACGGAAGCGACATTGTTTTAGTGGTATTATGTGCCAAAATTTATTTTCTCACGCGTTGGTGTGCGTAGTGACTGTTTTTGTACCGTCTATTTTGATCAAAACTGATGTATAACCAACGCAAGCAGTACTGTGCGTTTCATTGATTATCGCTGTTTACAAATAACGGATTATCCTGCATCCGGTAATGGTGAGTTTTCATATTAAAACGCATTAAATAACATCTTTAAACTACCACGTTAGGTAGTGATGGGCATCGGATATTTTTTATATACGATATCCTGCAACGACCCAAAAGAACCCTGAAGATGAGTTGCCTCGAGGTCCCCAAAAAAGCTTAATGAAAAAACGTTAGCAAAATTGTATATTTCTCCATTCAAAATTTTTATACTTTACACTTGTCGATCTACCCCTGCCACAAAACCACCCGCCGACATGGTATCACTACATTGCAAAATACAAACATAATTGTAAACCGTAACCTCCTAAACAGTATCAACCTCTGCAATTTCCAACGAGCCTTCCGACATTGCATCATTATTGTTGTTGTCCATGCCTTCTACAGTATTTACAGCATCATTTCCTGTGCCAGTTTGTTTCAAATCAATATTTCGGACAATTTGACAGTGTTCACCCTCATGACTCGAATTTCTGGCTGCAACTGTAGCAGCCAAATGAACGCGTGTCCTCCACGTGTACGAAGGTGCACCAACGTTCGCAGTATTGGTCTGTGGTGGACGGATATCTCCAGCAGGCTGCCTCATACCGTTGTTGGACGAAAATCTGATCTGATCAAGCCTGTAAATATTAAAAAATGTAACTACTTGGAATCGTGAAAGCGAGAATCATACAACTTACGTTAGGGGGGATTAAATCTAAATATTAGTAACTACTTGGAATCGTGAAAGCGGGAATCATACAACTTACGGTAGGGGGGACTAAATCTATAAGCTCAAAGTTACACGCAGCCTAAGCCCAACTTTGTCAATCTTTATCTCACTCAGACTTCCAGTCTCTCAACGACAAGGCCTATATAATTAACATGAGCCGCGAAGTGTACACACTGCGTAGAGTAATCGCTCTTACAATGACCCATCTCGCCGATAAAGTAAACAAAACAACAAATACATCAAAGTAAAAAATAAAAAAAGATTTAAATTCAACCTTACCTGCGCTCAACTCGTGTCATTAACAAAGTTGTAATTGAAGGCAGTGGCGAGGACGATTGTGAACAATACGATTGCGACTGTGAAACCAAACCAGGACGCCGCCGATTCAAAGTTAACGAAACTGACTGACTAGAACAAACTTGACCGAGGCGTAGTGGCGGATTCGTGATAGTAGCAAGTCGATGACTGGTGCATATCGGGTGCTGTTGCCTTTGATGCTGTCCGGTTATGTTGCGCACAATGCCATCCTGGTTTAGCAGTTTAAAACCAGAACTTGAGTTGCTCAAAATCTGCGGCAAACCAGGAACGCATGGCTGGTTCATTATTTGATACGCAGAAACTGGGTTGGTTGCAAATTTGACGTCGTTATCCATTGCTTTGTTTATCTTTGCCTGCGCGCCCACTTCTACTGATTCACTTGCATCGGAATCGTCCAAATCAATACAAACTATGTCTTGATCTGAGCTTTGAATGCCTTTGAGATTATTCCCATCAATTATTGTTTCCGTTTGATGACCTAACTCGTTTTCTAGACTTGTCGATGTATTCCCAGTAGCAGCCGGCACTTCCTTAGATGGTATATCCTGCACAGTACCACTACATTGCGGACTAGAAATAACGTTAGCATGAGCGATGCTGCTGCTTGATACATTAGTGTCGCTGTCGTCTGTATTATATTCAACACAATCTTGATTTTGAATAACTGGGTCATATTCATTGGACAATGCATTTCTCATGGTAACTGAGTCTATGCCAGCGGCTTCAACAATGCTGTCCAGATTTAAATCTTTGAGACAAGGCCGACGTTGGCTAGGTTTCGCTTTTCGACTCGTTCTCAAGCCTTGTTTTCTTGATTTTTGCTGACAATATTTTTCAGTATTCTTCGGTGTAGATTTAGTACGCTTTCTTTCACCAAAAACTTCGCACTTACGGAAATTCAGGCTACTGCCTGCTATACCAGTTTCATCCGTTTTCATACGAGATGTCTCATATTCGTCAATTATGCTTAAAAATAATAATAAAATAATAACATGTCATTGTCGTAACGCAAAATGGTACATGAGGCATTTCGTTGCAAGCAAAACAACCTGCTACTATCATACCTTTTCTGGTCTGCGTTGTAACCTGCGAGCGAAATAAGCATGCCAGGAAAACAGTGTTGGCAGGGTGCAACCGGAATTACAATTTACCGGAACCGGAACCGGAATTTGAAAATTTTACCGCAACCGGAACCGGAAAGTGAAAAATGCATATCACCAAAAATTTCATTTTAATCGTATTTTTTGCTCTATTATTTGTGAAACAACCTTAGTCGAACATAGGTATTTATTTTATTTGTTGTATTTTAGATTTTCGTCGTCGACTGAAGTGAAATCCACCATCAATGGCTTATATTCGGAGTACAAGTGGCTTTCAAAAGAGATTCTTAAAAATTAGCAAAGTTAAGAAAACGGCCAAATTATAACACCGGAATTTTTAAATCCGGTAAAAATTTACCGGAACCGGAACCGGAAGGTGAAAAAATGCCGGAACCGGAACCGGAATTCCGGTTGCACCCTGAGTGTTGGCAACAAAAAACATTTAAAAAGTATTCCGTTTCGTGAGAAAAGCACCAAGCATGTATGAAGTATCACAAAATTGCTTTCTAATATTAGTTTAGCAAAATGCCCTGAGTAGCAATTTGCGCAATTTATAACACTGATTTAGCAAATTCAACAAAATAACGATATAACGACCAAATTTTGAAATTGAATTAAATTACAACAATAATTGATTACAAACGTACCGCTGCGTCAGCCGTTCGACCACAACCGATGCATCTCGCACGCGTCCATCCTTGACAAAACTTGCGTTTATCGATGTTGCCACGTCGACTTGTCGAAGTCCACTGGTGTTCGACGAATCCGGCCTAACACCGTTTCCACAACCGTCACAGATTTTTGGGCAACGATCGTTTCTTGCGTCATTTGAGATATGCTGAGCCAGATGTTTCGAGAACTTATCAAAGAGTATGAAACTTTCGTCGCACGTCACTACTCCGCAACGAAACACCAATATGTCACTGATATGCTGTAAAAATATCCAACCTTATCGAGGCGCACATACACAGTATTTTTGCACATTTGTAATGATGGAAGGGTTCAAGCGATTCACTTTACGATTTAACTGGTTTATTCGCTAATTTGCAAAAATATCCAGATTGTACTAACCATAGCGAAAAATAACCGCGAGAAGTTCAAATCGCGTTTGCGAGCGATTGTGTCCCCGAAACGACCAAAGGCTGAATTAAGAAGGAAACCTCGAATTGAAGTAAAGCGAAAGTCTTACGCATTTTTTATAAAATGCATGAAAATGCGAAGACAGAATTTTAGTTTATGTTGGTTTGCATTCGGAATACGTAAAGATAATATATCATATTAACCATTTAGTGGAAACAGAGATTTAGGTAGTGATAGAATTCGCCTTTTTCTGTCCTTAATATCTATATAATTATAGCTAGAACGCCCCACATACGTATTTACTGTTCCACCTGATTGTATAAACGTATGCAATATAAATAATACTAAATCTTTGTAGTTCTAAAACATTGAATGTTTCAGTTTATACATTGTTTTATGGTTCAATAACATTACTAGTTGCGTTGAGACATTTTTGCGGAAATATGTTGGTGTCGGTTGCAAATACTGCAACCATGCTGACTAGTTTGTATTGCAGCGGACACAAAAATAGCGCCGCAGGCGAAATTTTTTAGATGTAACCAACCAACGGCAGACACAACAGATGTAAACAAAATTGCATAAACAGCACAAAACTAAAACTTTGTAAAGTAGGAGGGACCTTAGCATTTTTTAACAAAAATTTCTCATAAGGAGGGGCTTCCGCCGTTGTCTCCTGATTTACCGCACGACACTGCATGTTAATTTTGAAAAAGCGGAAGCCTAATTCTGTCCGTGACTGTAAATCAGTAGTAGATACTTAAAACCGTTAGTTACGATTACGACGACTACAAGATAACAAAATCAAACAAAAGCGTTTGATGCTTACGCTGCGTTCAACATGCGTTCGATAGAGATCTTCATCAATAAATGGTTTATGACACAGCCCACACTCAATATTCGTGTTATCTTTGATTTCATTGTAATCTATTGCACAAGGTGATTGCGTAGTGGATTTACCTGAAGAAAGATTTGCATATGTGATATTAAATATTTCGCAAAGATGCGTTCACGTAGACTAAAACAAATTTCGTCCTTTGCGACATCCGTTAATCATTATCAGTGCTCGTTTGAGTCGGTACAACATTGTACTTACACTTACTTCATTAGCTAAAAACATTTTTATTCTGGCAATGTGGCCCGTATTGTCAAATGTGTGACGCACCTATTCACCAGTTGGTGATACATTACATAATGCGCCGTTCACAATATAATTTTAAAACCTGCCACAAAATGTGTCGTAAGGTAAAGTTAACGCGCGACAAATAATTTTAAAACCTGCCACAATATGTGTCGTATGGTAAGGTTAACGCGCGACAAATTTTAATTTGTCTCGCGTTAACCCTACCGTAACACATTTTTCTGTTAACCCTACTCGAACCGGCACATAATGTGTTCGAAATTCAGCACAATTTTCGCATTTGATTTGTCCTACTTCTGTACAAGTTTTGAGATCCGCAATTGCAGAGGTTCCGAGTGAATGTATGAAAATAATATACTCTGTTAATATACTGCACAATATTATACAACACTCGCTTTTGTGCAATTATTGTCGCGTACCTAACCAATTAGTTCAGTAATCTTGACATTGCGTCGTGTGAGTACACACGGAATTCAAAATTATCTATCGCAACCGGTTAGTGGATTTTTCAACTGCGACCCATATTGCCCAAAGACTGCCAAATAGAACTGGAGTATATATCCGAGTATTTCAAACCGGGATCCAAACTCCGGTTGCATCCCCTAATTAAATACACTTGCAAACAACTTCCAACAGTCCAATTAGCACCAATGAAACTTGTTGACACTACAGCGCACCAGAATTGTCAATATATCCTAAACACACGACTAGAAAACGCATCTCATTGTAGTCTGAGCTGCATTCGAAATCATAACAATAAAAAATAGCCCAAGTTTAAAACTGATTTAACTTACCTGTGACCTCGATACAAACGAGCGGCTTAACACCAGATGTACTTTTGCTGACCAAATCACGTGCCATACAATTAGACGGAAAGCCGTTTGATTGTAAACTACCAACGTGGCCTAAAATATGATTAAATCCATCGTTAAGAACAATCTCAGGCAAAAAACGCCACATACATCTAATTCTAAAAAACTCAGTATTGATTTTTTCGCTGTTGTTACGATGAACAGTAACTAGCGCTGAATTAATATCAACACCACAAAATTATACAAATAGTATTATTAGCAAAAGCATGAGCATAATGTGAAGCATTCTGAAGGCTACATATCCGAGGCGTAAACTACTAGGGTCATAATACAGATATAACCCTTCGCGAAACGTCTGATAAGATGAGAAAAATTTCATTGTACAAGCATTACAATAACCATACGAATCCTAGAATTAAAAAATTTGCTCGCTCGCTACAGTCTATCCCAAAAACTAGTCCGATGAGGTTATACCCAGTACAAATAAAATCCAGGTTACGACGCTGCACAACATTACAAACTAACTGCTTAGCACGACAATAACTCAAAGTAATCTGCGACATACTTGATGCGCGCGAATCACCCAACTGATTTGCCGATTGTGGACGAGTTAATTTTCGTTGCGGCCAAATTAGTCTGCTTCGGTCTCTTGTACGGCCATTTTTCGGGCGGTGACGAAATTTTACAACTTTATGATACAGCAGTTTACCAGTAGCGCAATCCGTTTTAGTTCCAGAGGTTTGCGTGAATGTTGTAGATCGACCTAAAATACACAAAAAGAACTAGATTTGTAGCCAAACATGTATTGCACGAGTAAATGCAACTCACGCAACGCATATTTTCGCAAAACAAAATACAACGTTGACAAACAAATTAAGCTTCTACAGATATGGAAAATTAATCAATACTAGATACTTTCAAGCTCTCAATGGCTATCGGATTACTAAGCAAGCATAGATGCCTGGGTGCAGCATTTAGTATGGTTCGATGATACTTGTCCGATTTAAAATGTTGTATCACAGCACAAAAAAAGGCAAGATAATATTTACTTTACAGAAACCATGAATTAGCTGCACGCGTTTGGCGGTGGGGCCTGCGCTAAGGATTTAGGCCAGTATTCTCAAATGTGTGTAGTACCTATCACCAGTTGGTGATAGGTCTTGTAACTTTGGAACCAGTGAATGCTGTGGCTCAAAATTTAGCACATTTTTTGCACATGTTCTCTACTCCTGTGTCAATTTTGTGTTCAACAACTGCAGTAGATAGTGAGTTTGAATGCCTATTGGGTCCTTGGCTCAACCCAATGTTTAAATCAAAAATTATTTTGTGGTTCTGAATGTCCTTATCAGCAAGCTACCAGATACTTTCAGCAACGGTGCAAATATACCAGTTTACCACAGCAGCATTCAGTAGCGGATCCAGGATCTCAAAATGGAGGGGGGCCCAAAATTTCACAGGTAATAAACTTATTTTTGACCCATACTGTAGTGACCCAAATAAGAAGGGGGTCCCCATTTTGAGTCCCAATTAATACGAGTCCGTATCCCTAATAAGAATCCGTAAGCAAGTAGAGTCCTTAAAGCCTTGTTTAGAGTCCATAAATGGCTATTATCCCTAATTGTAGCGCATAAATGACTCCAGGGCCAAGAAACTTTAAAGCGTGCTTATACTATTGTGTATAAAACAGAACAGCGTAGAACAGCAATTGACACTATATACTTTTTGTCGAGATGCTGTTGGGAGGGCCACGGCCGGGGTGGGCCCCCGTGGATCCGCCATTGGCAGCATTGGAATGATTCACATTCCTTGTTCTTCAAACCTCCACTAATTTGAAATCCGGGGTGACTAAATGTAAGTGTAGCCGGTAGCACTATACTTTTGTTTGATAACGACCGGCGCCGTCCGTCAGCCGTACAGCGCCATCCCTCACCGTGCGTCACGACGCGGTATCGTACGCGAATTACTCCCGTACCATACCGTATGGTGACCGACGGCGCCGTCCGGGTGCCGAACGGCGCCGTACGACAACCATAGCGCAACCCCAACTGTAGACACGTATATTTCGCAAGTATTTTTCACAACGAATTAAATGTAGATGCCACTTCGATGAAGGTTTGTATTTTGGACCCAAAATTATACGTTTAACTACGTTACTTCAGTAAAAGCTTTCTCGTTTGAACGGTGTTTCAAAGACGAATCAAATATTGCACTGAATCTCCCTGGTCCAAACCTCAAAACCTAGAGAGAAGGTTTTCGCTATCAGATTAGCAATTATGAACCATGCGTTTTTAAAAACACAAAACCTGTTTATTTTTGGTTAATTTTATACCCTTTGGAAGTGTTTTACATAAAAGTTTAGATTACACTTACTTCGTTTCAACGCATCAATCTTTTTGATTGGCTTCTTCTTGATGGCATTGCTTGTATTTTCTGACAACTTTGCATCATTTTCCAAGCGTGATTGCATTATCACTCTTTTGATATAAACTAAAATTCAAACACTTGAAATAATCGCAAAAAACATTACCATTCGTGCAGTGCACAAAATCGCAAATTTACAGGCTATACAAGTTGGTTTGAACGGTAAATACCATTCATACAAGTAAATTAACAGTGACACAAAGCAACCATTTTCAGATACCAGTACGAAATGAGGCGAAACCAAAAACAATACTATATTCCCAGTGAGCCGAAGAATAGAAATTTTATAAGCTTAAATTCAGCGTTACGCGCCTGAAATTTAATCAGTACTATGGCCATGTTCTAAAATGCTGGAACAGTTACTAAACATAACAATATGTAACAAATATAAAACGAAATAATTTTTACATCTTCATACAGTAACGTTAATACAAATGTATAATAAAAAACATCAAACTTTTCTGAAGTAGGAAAATGTGATTGCGTGGTTGCCAACTTATAAAATATTACCTAAATGAACAACGTTACATACCAGAACATGGTTTTATTTCAAAATTTCGACCGCCAATTGAGTAGAAATCACGTTTTACCAGCATCGTTCCAACAAACGGCAAGTTCGTTTTGCAAGCTAAAAAAGCAATAAATATGAATAAGCAACAATTTAAATTTGTTCATGAAAGTTTGTGTGTAAAATTGATTTCTCCTAATCATTCCACATTAAAATTGGAATTGTCAAAAAATTCGATTTCTTTCGGTAAAATATTCTTTTCAAAATGTTAGTCAAACTATATATCATTCGACGCAGCGTGCAGAGTTGAGTTAAAATGCTGCTAAAAAATTTGTCGCTTTCAAACTAATGCTTTACGAGTTATGGTAAAAAAAGTTTATTTCGCGCTGTCAACGATTGACGACGGCACCATACCAGTTATTCCATCGCAAATATAATCCATTCGACTCAGTTCGGCAAGCTTCAGTGAATTATATATAATTTACGAATTTTTTTGATTAAAAAAATTTGTCACGAAAAACTCATATATGCAAAAAATTTTCAAAATCCGACCATTTTTGAACTAACGCCGGCTGGCAGGGGGCAATTAAAACGCCCAATTTTTTGAGTCTTGTCCATCAGATAGTTAGTGTCGACAAATAATAACCTCAAAAACATAAAATCTCTCAGAAAAGCGAAGTTAGCTCTTTAGATAGAATTGACTCAATAACCAAATCAAACCAACTTACCAACAGAAGTCATGAATGTCTAATTAAAGACAATATACTGTTACAAATTAATTTACCACCAAAATATCTAAAATACAGTAGACTCTGAACACAGAAAGGTACGTTGGAGTTTCTCAACATTTCATCGCCTAAATGTTTTTGTCGTGAACTCAGATCTGTGCCCAAATTTTCAAATTCGTGTAGCGTCTATCGCCGGTTGATGATAGGTTTTGTTCGTTTTCTGGGTTTGATATGCACAATTTTTGAAAGAATTGTACGTAATATCACTTGAAACAGTTTATTGCCTAGAAACGAATTTTACAGCAACAGACGCCTTCATTTGCCCATTCAGGCTCCGGGATTTTTCACGTTCCGGTTCCAGTCAGTATATTACATTATTTTAGTTGCACCCTGCTTAAATCAGTTGTAAACCACATACAAAGCACTCATTTTTCATAACAGATGTAATAGTTGAAAAAATGGTTGAACAGTTCGATTTGAAATAAGTGATGAAGTTCGTCAAAAATCTTGAAAATTTTGAGTGCATCCGCTGTTGTTTCTTGAAAATTCTTGACGCCCGGTTACTGTTTTCTTGTGTCAATTCTGTTTTCATGTGTCAATTCTGTTTTCATGTGTCAATTCTGTTTTCATGTGTCAATTCTGTTTTCATGTGTCAATTCTGTTTTCATGTGTCAATTCTGTTTTCATGTGTCAATTCTGTTTTCATGTGTCAATTCTGTTTTCATGTGTCAATTCTGTTTTCATGTGTCAATTCTGTTTTCATGTGTCAATTCTGTTTTCATGTGTCAATTCTGTTTTCATGTGTCAATTCTGTTTTCATGTGTCAATTCTGTTTTCATGTGTCAATTCTGTTTTCATGTGTCAATTCTGTTTTCATGTGTCAATTCTGTTTTCATGTGTCAATTCTGTTTTCATGTGTCAATTCTGTTTTCATGTGTCAATTCTGTTTTCATGTGTCAATTCTGTTTTCATGTGTCAATTCTGTTTTCATGTGTCAATTCTGTTTTCATGTGTCAATTCTGTTTTCATGTGTCAATTCTGTTTTCATGTGTCAATTCTGTTTTCATGTGTCAATTCTGTTTTCATGTGTCAATTCTGTTTTCATGTGTCAATTCTGTTTTCATGTGTCAATTCTGTTTTCATGTGTCAATTCTGTTTTCATGTGTCAATTCTGTTTTCATGTGTCAATTCTGTTTTCATGTGTCAATTCTGTTTTCATGTGTCAATTCTGTTATCATGGTTTTGATCGTGTCTACAACTGTACAAATCGAGCTCGTTGGTCACCTGAAGTTGAGTTGATTTGGTTTGTCTCCGTCTGATTTAAACCACTGCAACATAGATTCTATCGAATGTCACCCTTCCTTCGAACTATATATACATGAGTCGTTTTACGTTCCAAGAAGAAAGAACCACATTGAAATATACTTACGCTTAATCGTACAAACGTCAGGCCATGTTACTTTTAGCGGTGCCCCACTTTTTCACAAGACCGCAGTCGAATAGGTTCAATTTTAGACTTATTTTATTGCCTGGGCTTAAGCGTTTTTTTACACTTTTGTTAATTACGCTGAGGAAGCTTAAACTTTGGAACACGTTTTGGTTGTTACATTGCTAGAAGTAATGTTTATCCAAATCTTCAGAACGCGCTCTGGTCTTAATATATCTGAACACAATGCCGATTTGGTTCCTAATAACATCCCCTGATGATTTCAATTAAATTTCAATTTTCTAATTTTCTAAGACTTGAATACTTTCACTTTTTGCGATCTTACATGGACTACTGCGAAACCAAAAATGTACTTTTAACAGTTCAGACATCTATAATTTTTTCATGTAATTACTGTCCAAAGCGACACACTGAGTTGAATTGCGTAATTTTTTGCGCTCGACGCTAGATTAGCGCACTTAATTTACTATTAATTTTTTAATTTCTTTTGATTAAAAATAAAAACAAGACAATTTAGAAGGTTTTTCCATCAAACGAACGAAGCTGCTTATTTTGTAAACGGAACAACTATAAGGTAACATGTACATGTTAACAGCTAGCACATACATTTTGTAAGCGATATAATAATTTTGTAATACATAAGGGTGGCGCTATGCTTGTCGTGCGGTGGAATCCGGCACCGCAAGTTAGCAAGTTAAAAATGTTGTTTTCATGAATTGTTATGCGATGCCATGTACAAATTCACGTCCTTTGTCGTACAGTGACGTACGGTGACGGACTTCATCAAAAGCATAACGCCATCATAAGTATAGCGTGATCTTAAGTATACCTATACATTATCTCAAACTCAAAACATGAAGCATTCGAACACTATGCTACTTTTCTTGCATACGCAAGCTCCACCGCAGGACCAAGCTTATATGACAGCATCCAGCAGGATGTAAAAATGAAATGTTTTCAACGTCATAAGTGAATTATAAAAATCATCCTTACAGTAACTAAATAACTATTAAAAAAGACCAAAATCAAACCGCTTTAAATTTTACAAACAATAAACACAGAAAAAACTAAATTTACTCACAAAAATAATCAAGAAATTGGTTCAGTAATTTCTCACCCAAGTATAAAACCATAATTTCTTTTCGTCAGCTCCACCTATCTTAGTGGTGAAACAATACACAGACCTGAGTTCCTACTTATTAGACGAAACCCAATGTGTGAATCTTCACACAGTATACTATAGCTCTCGTATTATTTTTCATAAATACGCAGACAAACAAAAATTTACTTCCTTCATTTTAACATATATTACCACCAACTGATGTTTCAATAAAAGATGAATAAGTATGAATTGCGTCAAACCATCGGTGTAACGGTAAAATTCTTTCTCGCCACCCCAAAGGAATTAGACTAGTTTACTTCTTCCCCCGCTGACGTAAAATTTTTTCTTCCGCTTAATTCTTTCACAACCCCCCACTCCCTCCCCGGACGAATTAGACGAGTATAATTTATCCCCGCTCACAATAATTTTTCCAACAACGGTCAACGTGGAGTTCTTTCCTTTGTTGAATTTCTCCCATGCTTAATAGACCAGACATCTTCTCAAACAGTACCCTAAGTAGAACTGCATGATTTTGAAGCATTGTTACTGAGAGAAGTGAAACTTTCAGCAAAGCTCGGAGTTTCGCGAAGCGTTTTATGTTTTGTACTCTGGGGTCGAAAGGTGGATGTCCGTCCGTCCGTCTAACAAGAATCTCAGGAACGGCTGAACAGATTTTGATAAACTTTTTTTGTTTGAATGTCAATTATCCTATGGTGTTAACCTTGCATTGGGGTTTAAACTTTTAAGCCGTTTATTAGCTACAGGCTAATTTGCATAATTAATTAAGCCTAAATTACGACTTTCTACATTATTTTACTAATTATTACAGTTATAAGCAGTCTAATTTCAGCATTAAAGAATTCTTAGGTGCGAGAAATCTGCAAAGGCTGTTTACAAACCTCCAAAACCGATAAAATTGAGTAGTTAGGTAACAGATAATTTGCACATTAGCATAGTTTATAAGCCTAAATTACGACTTTTTACAACACTTCACTAATTATTAAGGTTAAAATCATTATATTTTCAGAACTGAATAGTTTTAGGTGCAAGGAATTTGAATAAATTGTGTACAAACCTCCAAAGCCGATAACTCAATAGTAAGCTAATAGCTAATTTGCATGTCAGCTTAATTAACTAGACAAAATTAGGACTTTTTAAATTATTTCAATAATTATTAGGGTTTACTGAATGTTTTTGGGTGCGAGGATTCTGAATAATTGTTTACAAACGTCTAAAACCGATAATTGAGTAGTTAGCTAATAGATAATTTGCATACAAGCATAATTGATGCCTAAATTAAGCGTTTTTTGCAATATTTCACGAATCATTTCAGTGCGAGGAATCTGAATAAATTGTTTACAAACCTCCAAAACCAATAAATGAATAGTTACCTAATAACTAATTCGCATTCGGGACAGTTGGGACAATCCGAACCGCGAAACAGTTGGGACAACGGGACTGTTGAAACAGCGGGACAGTTGGGACCACGGGACTGCTGGGAGAAAGGGACAGCTGGGTTGCGACAGTTGGGACAGCGGGACAGTTTTTTCGGGGAAAAAATTGTCCTAGAACGATTTTTCCAGAAAGTTCATACGAAAATATAATATGGAAACCGTTGGTGAAAAACAGTCAAGAATATTTGCAAACACAGTGCTCGCCTCAGTGCCTCCGCGTGAACGCTTATGGCTGGAATCATATGGCGAAATAATAATGCGAGAGAAGCGAGAGAGAATTAGACCTCGTTTTTGTATTTCTGACTACCGAACCACGGGGGTGAACATCGCTAAACCATATAATTTATAAAATTTGTAGAAATAAAACACAACTTTGAAAATTTGAGCCCATGTAAAGACCAGGGGCGGAACGTTGTTCTGTGAGAATAGCATAGAATAAGCTTAAGCTTTAGCTTAATTTTTTGCTTGGCTTAGGCTTAGGCTTAAAAATAAGCTTATAATACTGTTCCGTCCCTGTTCTTTACATTAGTTAAACTTTGTATGAAAGCCGAATTTTTTCGAGTGCGGAAGTAGAATGCGTCCTCACACTCCACCAAACAGTCGCTGCAGCGGTTTTCCGTTATATTGGTGACATGATTAAATTGTTATCGTGGAATCAACACGATCACAAAACGTTGACCATAACTGCTACCCCAGAGAACTATATTCGCCTCCGTATCCGAAGCCGTATACGATTATTGTCACCGCATGATTATTCTCACCATCATAACATATACGATTATTTCCCCAGTCGAATTAAATCATCCTTTAGGGTTGCGCTATACTCGTCGCGCGCCGGCGTTCGGCTCAGTGTAAAGTATAGCGCAACTCTAAGTCTTTGGTACTAGCAACGAGTGTATATTTCACAGTGACAGTATATTACAGTGTGTTGCGTACACCACAATCAATTGGAAATTCATCGTTTATGTAATTTTATAAACATTAACACTCAACCAAACGACAAAGATTCAGAATTGGAGAAATTATTTTGCACCAAAATGAGTTACGTTTTGTGTCCTGCCGCCAGCATCAGAACGGTGACACTGAACACGTTTGTAACCGATAAAATTTATCAGAATCCAAAAGCGTCAATTCACAATGTTTCCGCGTACCGCTTCACAGCTTCAAAGCCTGTTTCCATCTGCTTTAATCTCTGTCGCCATTTGAAAGGTATCCGCCACAACAGTCGCAAACTTCTCAGCTCATTTGTAGCATCTGGTGACACTCGTGTTAGCTTCGACGACACATCAACGGTTCGTGTTGTATACCAAACGCATATTTCGTCCAGTTGCGCCATTAAATCCGAAATAGACGGAGCCGTGGTATGACTTTCGAATAAGCATTCATCATTGAGTTCATTGTCGTGTTTTTGAATCAATCGGCCGCACTTCAGATATGACGACGATATGTCCCCTAAAACGCTAACAAATCGATGATGAACGGCGTACGTAGCTCCATAATCCTAAGGGTATCGACGAAACTTTTTAACAAATTTTAATGTCATCCTGCGTGATCCGTCGCCGGCAGTTGCCGTAAAGAATGTAATGCGGCTTACTCGCGTGCGGTTCCGCCCGGTGACGGACGGCGCCGAGTGAAAACAATAACGCCATGCTGACAATACTGAAGTGCCAAAACGTCTACACACAAAACACTTCATCTATACTTGATCACAAATATTTCGTTGCTGCTAAACTTCACGTTTGAGCGGAAAGCGCTTCGGTGAAACAAACCGCTACGGTGAAACCAACCGTTACGTTAAAACCAGCCGTTGTGGTGAAATCAACCGTTAGTGTGAAACCAACCGGTGGGTTTAAACCACCCGTGGGAAAAAATTAACCGTGACAACGCTAAAACAGTTAAGAGATACCGGGTGACAACTTTTGTACAAAAATATAATAACAGCTGTTAGCAAGCTTTTGATGTTTGCGTGGGAAAAAAGACTAACAAAAATGTCTAACAATCATTCTCACCTGCAATAAGCATCAACTCGTTGGCAACACCTGCAATCACTTCCATTTTGTAGCTGATTTCCGAATCAATTTTATACACCAGTTTCTGTTTAAAACAATCAAGTTGACCAATCGCCGACTTTGTTATGTCAGCCTAAAAATTACGCAACAAAAATCGTGGAATATTTCACAACCGGTACCACAAATCGTCGACAGATAGCTGCTCGACCGACAACTTGTTAATCGAAATCTCGTGGATTTGGCAATTTGTTGCCCGCAAATCAGTAGCGGATGCAGAAATTTCAAATGGAGAAAATCGTAACGTATAGTGAAGAAAAACTCACGAGCAAAGCGACCGAATAACAACTATACGCTGTTTTAGTGTTAACTACCAATACTAAATATGGGTTTTGTGTCGGTCCGGATATGAAAGTCCGTTCCCTTGGTTGACACTACCGATCTAAACAAAATTGCATGAACAGCACTGGAGTAAAAAATTTTAAAACTAGGACATTGCAATCTTTTCTCAAACAATTTTTGAGCGGGGGGCTACCGCTTCGCATGGTTAGGCTGGCGCTTAACCATATGATTACGTGTACGGTTAGGCTTAGGCTTATTGCACTATCGAGCTACAAGATGTTGGGCGACGAACTGTCGTAAACTACAACCACAGAGGTGTCATCGGCGATGTATCATTGACCACATGTGGCTCTCGTATTTTTCCCCACCAAATTGTTCCCACGTGGTCGTGGATGCCATAATTATCCCACCATACGAGTGCCGTATTTCCTCCCACCATATTTGTCTTTACGTGATTCAAATCAAAAAGTTCAAATCCAAGACAAAATTTCAATTCGCAGACTTAGAATTAAATTTGAATCTGCAGGTCTGATGCGCATTATCATTGAAACACGGTAGTGTTTTCAATATATGTTTCAAGCCTCGAGGATGCACGCTTTTTGAAAGTTTTGCAGAATGTTCTCTGCAGGAAAGCAGAGATGGCATTTGGTAACTTGCGCATAGAATATTCTAATTAGCCGCTTCGACGCCATACACAAATTGGACAGCTAAACGTCTCATTTAAGTTGTTATTAAAAGTTTGATTTTTGTAATTTTTCGAAAAATTGTATTACAAATATGTAATTACCATAGCTAGTCGATATTATTGTGTGATGCTAATGACAACGTGCTATAGATTACGTGTCACTGCGATGTTTGTTCTACTGAAATTTCTAAGACAGTAATATTTTGTAGTAACCTCCCATGCATTATAGCTTAGAAAAGGCTGCTTTTTGGCGGATTGCAATGGAGCAAGTGTACGCTTAGGAGTAGACTTAGCATAACGCCTCACCGTATCCCATGTAAAAGAAAGAAACTAGGTAAAAGTGCCCCTAGAAGGGACAGATTGTGATATGTTTCGCTTGAAGCATGTAAAAGAGTTTAAACAAGGATTAGTTAGACCATAGATCAGTAGGTAATGCTTATAATATTAACTCCATAACTTCTATGAAAATAGTTGTCACCTATATCTTTGACGGCTGTCTTTCAGTGTTAACACGCTTGCGGTCAGTGGAACAAGAAACATATGGGCCCAACGAACTTTCATCTGTTAAGCTATAAATTGACACTATGGGTTTTCAAGGCGTTCTAAAGTACAACTCTCAACATGCCTTTCGTATAACAGTCAGTTGCTTTTTAAAAGTTATCTCAATTGAGCGCCAGCAGAACATGTTCTTTGAAATATTTAGCAACGTTTGAATTGTATTTTCTTGATGAATAGCTTAAATATGTCACGGCACAGAACACAATTTGGAAAAGTTTCTGGACTTCACATCATCAAATTGTCATGGTAAAGATAGCTAAAACAGTCGAGCACGTATGCGTGACATTTTTTATTCGATAATCAATAGACGCAATTTGTAATCTTGCAATATTGAAATATTTACTAATCAAGTTTTAGAAACATAATATTTTAAAACTCAAAAATATCCTCTTCCAATGAAGAATGCTAGATTAGATCACTTATAAACTGAACATTGTAAAACCCAACAAAGGCTAAAATTAAGCTGATAGGTGATGTCCCTCGGGCCCATGTGTTTCTTGTTTCGCTGACCGCATGCGTGTTAACACTGAAAGACCGCCGTCAAAGATATAGGTGACAACTATTTTCATAGAAGTTATGGAGTTAATATTATAAGCATTACCTACTGATCTATGGTCTAACTAATCCTTGTTTAAACTCTTTTACATGCTTCAAGCGAAACATATCACAATCTGTCCCTTCTAGGGGCACTTTTACCTAGTACATATGTCGAATGCGTACCCAGATACAAGTACAAATGCAAAGCTCCTATAAATAAATTTTCGAACGGGAGGGGCGAAGATGTACGGATGACGCCGGTACCTCCATTGCTGCAGTACGGTTCTGAAACTCACGTACATACCTGTTGCACACATGTCCTTTGATCCATGAGATCCAGCAAAAAGTCAACATTAGACACGCTTGACGCGACCAAAGAGTCATACTTAATTATGTTTAAGCTTATCGCTTTGTATGCTTTATTGATTTCTCGAATAATAGCATTTTTTGCCATTTAAAGATAAAGATTTTCTTCCACTAACTATTACAACGCATAGTTAATATCTATTGCTAAAACACATGAAATATGACAAAATAGACGCTGGGGTACTCCGCCCAAGGTTTTAGGAACAGGGTCAAAGTCCGTTCTATTTTTTCATTGAGTTGTAGTGTTCTTTTTAACACGTTACCGCCCTCGGGCGGTGACTGCTGTTTTCGATCGCAGTACTTATCAAACAAATATGTGATGAACCAATGTTTAGAACGGGGCCGTAACAGTAGAATAAGCGTATTCCTAAACCTATTCCTAAGAGTAAGTCTAAGAATAAGCTAATATCTACGACTAAGCCTAAGCAAACAATATATCTAAAGCTTAAGCTTTGTCGATGGCAGTCCCGTAGAAATTCATTGCGCCCTTTTTACACGGGCCTGTCATGCTACGAAACTAGGAATAACTGCGACTAATTTCTGTAGTTCACAATTATTGAACTTTTTAAGACGACTAGTTTCGGCCTTGCTGACGATGAAAATTTTAAATTTGCTTGCATGCTAAACCGAACAATATAAGAAGCTGAGGCGATCCTGTCATGGGCATTCGTGCAGCCAATTAGCAGCTCTGCTATGGTAACTCAGCCCAACAGCACCTTGATACACACTGCGCCGAGAGTACGACTGCAGATATCGCCGTCTGTTGAAGCATTACTCGTAGCTTCACTAACTACAGGCCACACCGATGGTCAGTTTTGCGACCGTAGGGGGGGCGGGCGATTTTAATGTCCACTTGACATGCAAGAAGTATACCAAGTCATGAATTTGAATAATCAGAAAAACCGAAACTGCAAAAGAAATATACTGTTAAAATAAATTTTCAAACTGCAATCTAACCCAACTCCGCATGCGTATTCTTTGCATGAACAAAAAGACTTTCGTTTGAACAACAAAATGCAGTTGACAACCCACAGAAATATTTTGTTTAAAGTCCATCTAGATATTGTGATATATACTTGAGAAAAATGCTATTTGTGCCTCACTACGAAAGTTCTTCGGGTACAATTTTCAGCACTCTATACTATACTGATTTTTGCTGTAAGGCTAATATACAAAACGATTTATGACCAGCAAAGATTATTTGAAAAATGTAAAAATTGCAAAATGTTGTCGGTATCAACGAGGACCGTATCAAAAATCTATATTTGGGCGCAGACTAATTTTAGGCTCACGCGAAGCCCAAATATGCAAATATTGGTCAAATGTTCAATTTTAAGTAAATCCCGGCTTGTAAGATATAGAAAAAAATCATCTTTCCCTTCTGCATGTGTATTAAATTTTTCTGAATTTAATGTTTCGAGATAAACTCAATTCCAACGTTTTCATTGGTTCGTTTGACTCGCGGTCACCATATTTGCCTTTCAGGCAAATGCCTTGTTCGCATTAAACTCATCACTCAGTCACACTTAATATCAAAGATACATGTTATGCGAATTATTTTAACAACGTTCGCATCCGAGCTCGTGTGTTAAGTCGGATAAAATAAAAAATATTAGCTCTGCGCTGTTATAGAACATTCGTGCAGCCAGTTAGTAAGCTCCATTACAACATCTTTGCCCAACGGTACCTCGCTCCCCACTGCGTTGAGAGTACAGCTACTGTTTCGGCCGTCCGTTGACGCGTTACTCGACACTCGTAGTCTCGCTGCTTACTACAGGCCGCATCAATGGGCTGTTTATTATTAACTTAGCACACAAAAGTATGGTCGAAGTCGGGTGTTTGTATAGGCAGCAAGAGTGATTAAATGCCTGCCCAACGTCGGAATGTCATAAGTATTTAGGCAACTATACAAATATTCAATTTGATTTGAATAAAGTGCTAATAATAGAACGAGAAACCATCAATATTTTATAAAAACGAGAAAGCTGAATACAAAGGTAATCTACATTAAAATAAATAAAACAGGAAACTCTGACGGTAGAATGCACAGCACCAGCTAAACTAAGCACAGTGGCGGATCCACGGGGGGCACCCCGGCCGTGGCCCCCCAACAGCATCTCGACAAAAATTATATAGTGTCAATTGCTGTTCTACGCTTTTTATTTCTCTGTTTTATACACAATAGTATAAGCACGCTTTAAAGTTCCTTGGCCCTGGAGTCATTTATGCGCTACAATTAGGGATAATAGACATTTATGGACTCTAAACAAGGGTTTATAAGGACTCTACCCGCTTACGGATTCTTATTAGGAATACGGACTCCTATTAATTGGGACTCAAAATGGGGACCCCCCTCTTATTTGGGTCAGTACAGTATGGGTCAAAAATAAGTTTATTACCTGTGAATTTTGGCCCCCCCATTTTGAGATCCTCGATCCGCCACTGACTAAGCATCTTAACTCTTTAATATTGCATAAAAATTAACCTCTGAATTCATATACAGTAGTATGCAAAAATCGTAGTCACAGCATCATATAAGCACTCTTACTAATCGATATTCGGACACAAAACCGTTTGGATAAATGATTTCTTCCACAAAAGGCCGTCCGGACAAAAACTGCCTGGACAAAACGCCGTCAGGATAAAAGCCCGCCGGGACAAAACGCCGTCAGGATAAAAGCCCGCCGGGACAAAACGCCGTCAGGATAAAAGCCCGCCTGGACAAAACGCCGTCAGGATAAAAGCCCGCCTGGACAAAACGCCGTCAGGATAAAAGCCCGCCTGGACAAAACGCCGTCAGGATAAAAGCCCGCCTGGACAAAACGCCGTCAGGATAAAAGCCCGCCTGGACAAAACGCCGTCAGGATAAAAGCCCGCCTGGACAAAACGCCGTCAGGATAAAAGCCCGCCTGGACAAAACGCCGTCAGGATAAAAGCCCGCCTGGACAAAACGCCGTCAGGATAAAAGCCCGCCGGGACAAAACGCCGTCCGGACCAAAAACCGTCTGGACAAAAGGCCGTCCAAACAAGAGACGGTCTGGACAAAAAAGGCCGCCTGGGCAAAAAACACTAATTTAGCTTTAATCCGTTTACTGTTATTATTTGTTAAAAATAGTAATGCTGATCAGTCGTTGACTTACGCCATGGGCTCTCTAACAAAGACTCGGTAATGCACGAAGAGCTATTTGAATATATAAGTACTGGTTGGTTGTATCAACACATGCATCGTCAGGCCGTAGGGGCTACAATTTTTCAGGAGCATACAAGGATTTTGATGACATACAAGCAAGATTAGAAAGTTCTATGGGGTCAAAAAAATTTTCCAGGAGGGGGCAAAATTCTTCCACGAGGGGCTGAGTCCGTGCATCATGGAAACCAACATTATCTGAGCAATGAATGTTTCACTTAAAGGTACGAGTAATTGTGCCCAAACGGCCTATGGTCCAGAAGGAATTCTGTCCGTCGGCCTATCTGCCTAGTGGCCACTTGTCCGGCGATCTTCTGATCAGAAACCAACAAAATCAGCGTGCAATGATTACAATGCAAATAATTTTACTAAATATCAAATTTGGCTTTATTTAACGTGTAGATGTGTGGGTGTGTACAGAAATTGCGGCTATGATATGAGGAGACAACACCAAGGCAATCCGAAAACCTTTGTGCTGAGCAGGGTACGGTCGCGATCTCCGGTTATTACTGTGTTTGCTTACTCGCTTGCAACGACACGGGGAGGAAATTTTACTTACGCGCTACGTTACGTAGATTACTGTATTGCCCAAAGGCGTAATCTGCGCGCAGCGAAACGCACAATACTTGATATCTAAAACGCAGCACCCGCGAGAAATGCGAAACCACTAGATTAATGCTTGGTTAAACGGGATCCAAGATTAATTGACATTTACGTTCAACCCGCACTATCATCCGCTGAACCCATCAGCTAACCCATATTCCATGAAAAACCATAAAACTCTAACGATAACTTAAAAACACCAGTACCATATAACTTGTTGCAGAAAAAGAAGCTGCAAATCATAAACTTCAAAATATATAACGATTATAATATATTTATGGAGGCCAGGCTACCTCCGCCTAATTTGCATAATTAGGTGCCGCGCCAATAACACTTGCGTCCACGAAAACAAAGATTATTAATGCAATTACACAAACAACATAATACGTGGTGCTGACTATTTCGTCATCACCACTAGCTAAGTACTTAAAATCAATAATAAATCGAAATATTTAGTTCAAGGCCAGAAAAGCTTAGGAGGGTTTGCATGGGCGGAATTTAGTAAAAACAAGGGAGAGTAAAGTGCCTCAACAGACACCGCGTCCCACACTAAACAAAGATTTATAACAAATAATTTGGCGGATAGTCAAGTACGTCAAGTACACGGTCATCGCGAAACACGCCGTTTCCTCCAACTGAACTGATTGTTCTTACACTTAATTTCGAAACATTTGCTCTCAAAGCGTCTTCCATGTACGTAGTCAGAGGGTTACGGATCAAACCTTTATTTGCAATTTCTGTTGTGAGGTTTTAAAAAACTTGTATCTTGAACCGGATTTGAATGGGCGCATTATTGGGCACATTACGGCACACTGGTATATAATCTTCCTATCAGGAATAATTGCACTGCAACTATGTACTAACGTGAATGATTGTTGATTTAGTATCGCTGCTTACAAAAATGGCTCGTTTTGGCAGTTTTCTTGTATGCTTAAAGTTAAAAAACAAATTTACCGACAGGACTTGAAAATAAACGCCGCATTTGGTGCGATATAAGCAAAGCTGTGTGTAATGTTTCAACGAATGACCGAAACTGCAGTTGTACTCTCGGCGCAGTGTGTAGCACGGTGCCATTGGTCTTAAGCTACCGAAGCAGAACTACTTATTGGCTGCACGAATGCTACGCTAAAGGGCATAAACAACCGTTTTTTCTTAAACAACTCAGCATACAAGTTGTAGCAAATTTCTGATTCCTAGAATATGACCGAACAAACTTTGCCAGCTATGCATATACACGCAGATAATTGTATAAAATCTAGTGAATTTTGGTGAATAAAATGTAGCTCGGAATTTGATGTTATAAAGGCTTCCAAAAACTGTTTTATAACGATTGCCGAGCACGAATACAACAGTCATCGCTCGAGTGCGGTGACAAAACCTGTCAAGATTGTTTACTTTTAAACCCAGTCAATTTGGGGAGGGCACCAGCCAAATTTGGGCGGTGGGGCACGGCCCCCAGTGCCTCCCCGTGAGGACGCCCCTGGTGTTAGCAATTCGTAAATATATCTCAAAAATATAAAGTAATTAATCTGCTTTCCACACACTTATAACCAACCTCCCGTCAACGGACACAACTCGTCTCAAGCATTTAATTCATTAACTGCACTGTACTCTTCCGAAATTTGTTGGTTGTCGTTGCCTAACTATTTCCTAAAATGATGGGAACGAGACATGAGTTTCCCACGCTGTCACTTGCTACACCAACACGCAAAACTAATAAATTTTTATATTCTACAGACTGCGCAGCAGCTGTACCACTAGCGAAGTTTGTAGGCCAGAAACCTGGGATTACTGTAAATGTGACGTATAATATTTAAGATTTTGGGGGAATTTCGTAATTTTGTTTCATTTTGAACAATTGCAGCATAAAAATTGCGATATATAACAGAATTTCCGTTATTATATCTATACCGAACACGGACACAGATTTTTACTGGAAACGGATATTCGGTTAAACCCTGCCACATGCCAGAGCAAAAGGTAGAAACACAGCGAAAAGATGTACACTAAAATCCTGGAAGTTTTTATGAAATAAATGACGTTAATGTAACCTTCCCGGGAGACAAATTACGCCGTAGCTCCGGTACTTTGAGCAGAAACTTAAAACTGGTCTTCGACAAGGTACAGCCGAATGTCTGTCTTTGGCTCTGGCAAAAATTCACCTCTGGCTCCGGTACAATTCTTACCGGAGGTTCCGGCAATTTCGGTAGTGAATTTTTTAGTTTCATAAAGCTGTATTGTTTGGCGCGTTTGGCATGAGTTTTGGCACAATTTTGAGAACAAATTGTCCAAATTTTGTACAATTTAAACCTAAAGCCAAAATTTCTGACACTTTATAAATATTTGCTAAATTAACAAATTAAATGTAGTTTAAGCTACCTACTTTCGCACCAACTCCAGCTCAGGCAAATTTTCTCGACATCCAGCTCTATTATTTTTTACCTTCGATTAAACCCCGGCTTTCGGGATTTTTCGAAGTCATTCTATTTCACTCAGTTCATACGAATAAACCATTGTTCACGAACAATATTTTTCTTATGAAAAACTTTCCACTTATAAAAAGCATTTAGAAAGTATATTCAAATTTACCATAACTAAAAAATTGTGTGAGTTTGGATCAACCATATGCCGGACTCAACTGCTTATAAATTTAATTTTCTGCAACGACTACTCTGAAACTCGCAACTGTTAAAAACCAAACCAATATTTTTGACGATCCCATTTAAATATTTGCTAAAATCAACAAATTGAACGTTATTCAACTGAATAATTCGCGCCACCTTGAGCTTCACCTCCGACTCCGGTAACCTCAGGTTCTGGTATTTTTGAACTCCGGCTGTACCAATGTCTTCGGACATTTTCAGAGTTATTCCATTCCACTCAGTTCATACAAGTAAAACATTGTTCACAATTTTACTTTTATGGAAGACTTCATTAATAATACCAAGAGTGGATGATGCATACTTAAACAAGAGTATGCAACTGGGTACATTCAGGGTTATTGCATGTGACAACGACCCCCCCTAAACAAAAGGGGTCGGACACAAACGCAACGCCGGCTGGTACATTTTGTACCGCTCGAAACCCCAAGAGTTGCACACTCTTGTATTATGCACTCTTGATAATACAGATTACAAAATTAGAAACCATTGAACAAGAAACCATCCAAAGACGGTTAACCTCATTGAAACTATGTGAAGGGTACACTTAGCTGATTTAATTTTCACGAACCGAAGATATTAAAAACAGGGATCGACCGGATATTAATTTTACTGGATATCGAAACCGGATAGTGAATTTTGTACCGGAACCGGATGTTAACCGGATATAGGATCTAAATTTTTACACTGCTGGAAGTATTTGAGTCGTGCAAAAATATGAATTTATGGATTTAAGATTAATTTTTGGTTTGGATTTTTCATTCCATGTCAATATCAATATCCATTCATGAATTGCTCGAAATTTCAGTCGCTGCAAAATATTTAGTATTTTGACGTGCAAAAAACAGTTACGATATTTGGAACCACAAAAGTAAATATCCGGTATCCGGTAGGTTTATACCGGATACCGGATGTCGGATTTTGCCGGCCCTGATTAAAAGTTAATTTTTTGTGATATTACATTAAAAATACTGTCTCTAAAGCCTGTGTATCAGCTAAATGGTTTTTCATTCGCCAATATAACACGAAAATTAGTTCAGAAAACACGCAATATTTTCAGAAATATTAAACTGCACACAAAGTTTGCGCGAACGCACGAGTATTTTCGAGCAAGCAAGCAATTCAAACAGTGACTGATGTTTTGCTGTTTAGGTGTACCGATTTCTGACGAGACTGCCATAGAGTTAGCGGCAAACTTGGCCCAAAACAGTTAATAATTCAAAACCTAACAATACCCACAGTGGTGCGCAATATTGACGATTGCACGCGTTTCATAAAATATTGTTCGCTGACCGTGAATTAACCCCATCTCGAATACAGCTTACCACCTAGCAGGTCATTTTTCGGTCCGGCACCCCAATGTGTCTCAAAGGAACACACAATGCTCACCATCACCAACCGCGCCATATTTCGAAATGGTCACAAATTAATCCATATCCGCGCTGACAAAATCCATATCTTCGGGATGATACAAATCTTGCAGTATCTTATAGACAAAATCAGGTGCACTTGTCGCAATATTGGTCACAAACAAACTTATCAAATCGCACGGGATATAATCGTATCGAGGTGAATACACCTGTGGCGACCGCAAATCTAATTCAACGTTATCACCTTCTTGGGCTGAACCGAACGGCAACAGCGAAAGCGGAGAAACCATGTCGTTATATCGGTCTATATCTTCTGGTGTACACATCATAGGCGACAGTTTATACGAGGTAGCGACGACCAAAAATGGAACAATAAAATGTCGAGCTGCCAACGCAATATTTCGAGCTCCAATAGGCGCGATACAACTTCCGTCTTTGAAAACACATTGACAGTCAATTATAACCTAAAACATTACAAGCGGCAGTTTGAAGCTAAATTTAGCTAAAAGTCACATGCGTTGTGCAGAGGCGTCGCCAAGATTTCAATTCGGGAACAGATAACTTCAGGTGAAATATACTTGACCTCTAAAATCCAGGGTACGACCACATATACGGCTTTGGATCCAACAAAAAGTAGCAATCCGCCTCCGGTATTTTAACCTGCCGGATGTTTATTACAAAATTTCGAAAAATTGAAACCATTATTTATATTTATGCCAACTACCTAAAAGTAACTTGGGCAAAAACAAATATTGCACCTGAATCCAACGCTAAAAACATAGAATAATGGAATAGGGCCGTTGTTAAAGTGTTAAAAATACATCTTCGTGAGATGTTAAGCTTTGTCATGTAAACACTTTGGATACACTTAGACATTTAAGGAAGAATTGTTATCTACGTTCCGATGTTTGAATGCATATCCGGTTCCGACTCCATCATTTTTTGGTATCCGGTCGCACCCTGCTAAAATCCATACGTTATAATAAATCATATTAAAAATACATTATTCTTTTCAGAAATATCGGTATGGGATATACTCCTATCCCTCTTCTGTACACCCTAGAAACTGCGAGAGATCAGGGTTTCAAATCTACATCAAACTTTTCTAAACCAGGCATAGTGGGACTACATGTATTGAGCGAAACTCGAACACACGTAAGCAGTTAAGCTAATATGCAAATTAGTTATTAGCTAATTATTCATTTATTGGTTTTGGATGTTTGTACACAATTTATTCAAATTTCTCGCAACTAAAACCCTTCAGAAACAACAATTTGATAAATAATTTAAAAAGCCATAATTTAGGCTTATTAATTAAGTAAATACGCAAATTAGCTATCTATTCGATAATAGGTTTTGAATGTTTGTAGACAATTTATTCAGATTCCTCGCACCCAAAAACCCATTATTGCTAAAATTAGATTCCTTTTAACCTTAATAATTAGCGAAATATTGTAAAAAGTCCTAATTTAGGTTAATTATGCAAATTCGCCTGTAGCTAACAAACGACTTAAAATTTTACAACCCCAATGCGAGGTTAACACCCCATGATAATTGGCTTTCAAACAAAAAAAGTTTATTAAAAATCGGTTCAGCCGTTTCTGAGATTCCTTTCGGACGGACAGACAGACAGACAGACGGACGGACGGAAATCCACCTTTCGACACCAGAGTACAAAGCATAAAACGCTTCGCGAAACTCCGAACTTCGTTCCGAGTTTCGCTTCGCTCAGTAAGTTACAAAAGTTTTTACCTTCGTTGTAAAGTTGTTCTATAGTACCAATAAACGGGCTATATCTACCACTTTTCAACGGATAACAATTAAAAATGGCACAGAACACATATTCTCACCTTCGATACTTGAGCCATTCTAGCAAAAACTTCTGCGTCGCTAATTTTTGTAAGCACTACATTTTTCCTACTAGATAATTCGTGAGCAAGTCGCGCACTATCACTAAACGGTGCACCATCAGCAACAAGCAGTTCATATCGCCGAGTCGTGCCGGATAATATTTTGCACAGCATTGGCGAATAACTCATAGTCATGATTCGATCACCATGCTAGAATAGCATAGAACCTAGCGTGCGTAACTCTATATTCGTTTCGGTTGAACATCCAACAAAAATCGGTAACCCAACGCTAATTCAGAAATACTGTACAAAGCTCCATATGTCCAGTATCAAAGGAAAATGAAATATATAACATTTTCAATTCAGAAGTAGATTTGCATGTTCAAAATAAACTTAGTGATTAATTCAATCGATGAGCCTGTGCTCCATAATAATTTTCCATTTATTGTCTTAATATTCTTAAGCCAATTAACATTAGGTGCTGGTAGTGGTATTATAAAGTACTGATGTGAACAAGGAGATTTACAAAACCAAAAAATATGCGAACCTGTATATGGTCAGCGGCTGCTTGTATAATTTCATCTTCAATTTGTTCAAACTCGCTAACGCACTCGCGTACAGATTCAACCAGAGAAGTACGAAGTTCCAAGCGACTACTTTTGGTAGCTTTGCTTTTGGGTTGATTTACGTCCGCACCCAACGATGTACCCTGCGGCACTTCGGAACTTAACCTACTGTCAAATTTAGATTGACTTGAAGGTTCCTTCGATTCTGAGTCCGACATCGAAGTAAATTTGAGCATTTTTTGAAGAGTTAAATGAGGATTTTCAATATCGTCGGCGGTAACACCTGAAGCATGATTATGTTGCAATCACTGCTGCACATTGTTTGTTATTAAAGACGAAACGACCTGTTTTAAATGCAGATTTAATTAAATCCGAAAAAGATTCCGTGTTCAGTGTTGGTCCAGCAAATATGCTACATACGGTCTGCCTGTGCAAAATGTGAAATGCTTAATTACGATTAAACAGAAATCGACAACTGATGATATGCTGAAATGCAATAAATGGAACAGTTAATATGCTAATTAGCGAGTACGTACCCTAAAAATAGAAAGTATATAAATTTGATCAACATATATAATAAAAATGAAGATAGCACCAGGGGCATTACTCAACCAGAGCTCTATATATAGCGTAACATCGATATCGAAAGTTTTTCGTTGAAATTTTGCGCGCATATAACTAAGAGCAAGAAGTGATTAACTATATACATATATACCTAACATAACTCTATATCAAGCTGTTTTTAACTAGCAACACACCAATATATCACGGTTGCCTTTGTTCGACATGACAGAATAAAGTACACTAGGATGAAACAGAGCTACTACTAAAACAATTATCATTGCATTCACTTAAAATCTCACAACGACCAAATATTCAAGTATCCGACTTCAGTATTATGTGATTACCAATTACAACCTGTTGTTTGAGTAGTTGCAGTGTGCACAAGTGCCGTCACTAAGAAATTGGTGCAGCATGTTACTAATTACTATGTTAGGTTACAAATACGTTTACCTGTAATACATCGGTGCTGCTCTTCCCGCACAAGTTTCATTACCCTTCGCGTAACGTTTACAATGATTGATTCATAGTCTTGATTTTCGCAAACCAAATTGGTCGCTTCATACCGTAACAGCCTTATTAAAGTTGAAACATTGGTCCAGGAACCTAAACATGTACCCACTGTATGCAATGTACAAAATCAATTTTGAATATAGTAAGTGAATTGCATGAAGAGGAGCAAATTTGAATGAAATCAAGTTAGGAAGAAGAAAAATATCAAAAATGTGGACATTACCTATGTTGGTACTGTACGGTGTGCACGACCCCTGTTTGAAGTTTTTGCAGAAAGTTAATGACTACGCCGGGAATCGAACCTCGGCCCTCTTGCGCTCGAACCAACATGCTACCACTACACCACGCGGCCATTGCAACAACTTCTTATACCGGCATATGTGCACAGGCATGGAAACATCTGCTTTACATACACTTGCGTGCACATATACCGATATCCCTCTTTTTTACAGGCGGTCGTCCCGGACCGTGAATCTAACTACCCGACTTCATGGGCTTGCTGTTTGCACTGCCCGTCTCGGTGGGACCTCCATGTTGGTACTATACGGTCTGCACGACCCCTGTTTGAAGTTTTTGCAGAAAGTTAATGACTACGCCGGGAATCGAACCTCGGCCCTCTTGCGCTCGAACCAACATGCTACCACTACACCAGGCGGCCATTGCAACAACTTCTTATACCGGCATATGTGCACAGGCATGGCAACATTTGCTTTACATACACTTGCGTGCACATATACCGATAACCTATACGATATGTACCTAGCATACTACCTACCTACGAACTAAAATCCAAGATAAATATTTATAATATATACCTATCAAAAGTCATCAAAATTATTGAATGCAAAACGTCGTTATACGTATCGGGAAAATTACCTTTCGCAATTACTTTCAACATGCACTGGATAACAAATACACTGAACATGTTCAAATCTTGTTCAATACTCGCTGTATACGTTGAGTTCCTTGGAGTGGTGTTCATCATCACAATACAAAACTAAAGCAAGTACAACTTTTCGAAATTAAACTTGAGGCTCGATCTAAGGTAATTTCCGTTTTGGCACACTGAGAAATTTTTAAAAAATTTATTCTGAATTAAATAGATGGATGTTGGGTACTGGACACTAGAACCAATTACATCACGAAATAGGTAGAAACATTTTCAGGGTGCAAGTATCACAGAGTAACGAAATGATACGCATTTTATATTAACCTATACACTACAACTAAAAATAATATGCACTCAATCCTTCACAACATATGACGAAAATCGACACTGAAATTACACCTAGCTACGGTATTAACCGTAACAAACGATAGGGTTTGATTTATTTCTATTCAGTTATACGACCAACATATAGAAGAGGACCATAACAGTATATAGGCATATTCACAAGTCTAACCCTAAGTTGAAATCTTATGGTAAGGATAATCATGTTTCTAAAAGCTTAAACCTAAGCCTAACCTAAACTTAACGCAAAAACTTATCTTAAGCTTAAACCTTCCTTAGCGTCGTCAGCAGAAAATTATATATGGTGGCACTGAATAATTTTGGGTGCCCCTATAATTGCAGTTCAAGATTGTTTTACTTTTCGGCAAAGTCTATCTGGGGGGCACCAGCGAAAAAATTTCCAACTTTGCATGCAAGTCATTAAATACACTTGAATGCACCTCTTAAAACATTTTTAGCCCCCCCTAGCATGGTGAGCTGGCTACGGGCCTGAGCTACACAAAGACAAATTTGGTTCGTCAGTTTCTACGTATAAAAATGCATGTCTGGTTTAAGCATATCAAAATTCTGATGCTCTCTCCGAAATAGGCTCTACGGGACAATAGAAACTGAGTCAAATTGGACACCGCCAGTCACGCATGCGACTCAGTGAATCGAAGTTGACTCTGGCGGAGTCGAATTTGACTCAGTTTGTGTATAGTCCCGTTGAGTTTGTGTCGGAAAGAGTCAATTTAACTCAAAACTTTTGCAGTGCACATTCCCTGCTGTTCCCATTGTCCTGCTATCGTAGCTGCCCTGCTGTCCGACCCCCAGGTCCCATCTGTCCTGGTTTCCTGGTTATTCGAGTCCATCTGAAGTAATTTTCAAATTTGAGTCTATTTTGCCACTTTACAAATTTTACCGTCATTCACGAACCGAAATCTGATGGACGATATGATCTAGGTGTATCGGAGGTGAAAAACAAGAACAGGAGCCGTAAGCAAACAAGTTTTTTCGACTTCCTGCCGTACCATGCATGTCTCATATGTGGTCAAAAATACCATTTTAAGATCTTTTTTGGCAAATCTCGGCAATTACGCAATAAAAAATTATTCACAAACAAAATCCGTGACGAACATAATTTCTGAACAATTAAAAAAATGCTACCGAGCTTTCGGCAATAATTTTACCAGAACCGCATTCGGAAGTCAATTTTCAATCGAAACGGTAGCAGTTAAAAATTAATAGATTTTTACCAAAATGAAAGTACAACAAGTTTACAACTTTTATAAAACCCCGGTGATAACTTATACTATCAAGCTTCATTGTAAGCCAGTATTCAGCCTACTCGTCCGAGCACCGTTTAGCTATTTTTATGTAAAGATAACTACCAAATATTCTTCACTGTGATAAAACTATGTGAGAATCCGGAATTTCATTTACAAAACATCAACCAGATATTATCAAAATAAATATGCAATATCATATATATACACTTCGAGATGGGGCGTTTACTCTTTAAAAGCAGTCTACAGCGACCACTGATATTTTTGGTTTGATAAAATCGCAGCTGTTTAGTTCAGTTGCCAAGGATTTTAAATGCGTTTACAGTTCATACGTTGTTAGCTCTGGTTTTATGACTGCATGATATACTGCAGTTTGAGTCCAGTTGTTTGTAGCAGTGTTATTAATTATCTATCATTAGCATTCAGTTTCATTGATTTTATGCTCCAAATTATTCCTAAAATCAAGTATAAATCCGCAATTTTTGATAACAAATATGCTGCAATCGTTCATTAATATGAAATAAAAATGAAAAAATTTCTTTTTTGGGCAACTTCAATGCGCAATGAAGGATTTGGTTTACTATGGCTGGGTTGGGTTACCAGAAGCCTCATTTGCATACAACTTTGTACTTTATAGTACGTGCTAAGCTGGGTTGGGCACCGGAAAAAACGTAAAAACTTTTTTTCGTTTTTTTCTGTTTTTCGGGGGGGGGGGGGGGTGGAAAAAAAGTGAAAAAAGAAAAAAAACTTTTTATTATAGTCTCAGTAAATTTTACTCTTAAAACAGCGACAAAACATCGCGGAAACCGCGAGTAATTGATGTTTCGCATGCTCCCGTCATTCAAGGCAAAAACTAAGTTATTGTGGAAGAATCAGTGGTGGATCTAGGATACTCTAAAATGGTGGACCGCAAGAGACATAGCGGAATTACTCGTGAACGAAGCGATCAAGAAGACAAACGCCATTTTAGCCCTTGCTAAGCCTTTAAATACAAATTTTTAATTTCCGTATTGGAAACGCCAGTGGGAAGAATACGGGAGTACATGCCTCTCTTAAACTTCTGGAAAAACCAGGAAAACACATGTTCACAGGTTCTAAATTCAACGGCACTTTACTAAAACCACAGTGGCTCCTCCGAGGTGTACGCAGGGTGAGTAGAGTTGTGTCTCTTGTCGTCCCAGGAGTCCTACGGCGCTAAAAAGTATGTTATGCAAATGGTTTAATCCCTGCTATAATATACTTCTGTAATCTTAAGTGATTGGTTTATCTATTTAAGATTTTTCGGTGTCTCTTTGACGCAACATTATTACTGGTATATGCCACGTTTAGTAAGGAACCTAACTTGTGGTTAATTTCTCTTTTCATATATCAATAAAACTACAAACCTGTTCGCACAATTTTTGCCGAACTCAACCCCGCAAGTTTGTGGCCACCTTAGCTGGAATGGCTTTGTAGCGTGTGCAATATGCTTATCACCATGTGTTAGCAAATGTTGTACTTACAAAATAGACGTTGTGATTTTCCCAATGTCAATTTTTAAAAGACAAATCATCCATCAACGTTTCTGCGCGTGCGGAAGCATTGGTGTTTGATTTTCAATGTTTCCATTTTTAAAGAAAAAACGTTATTTTCCGGTCGATTCAATTTTTCAGGAAAAAACCAACCCTGGTGCAAGGCAATTACTTTATACCATTTTATCGTTTTTAAAAGCGTACTTATGTTAAGTAAATACTAAATAGTTAAGTCACTGGATAAATTTGATATATTCCAAATTAACAGTTCGGGCATATAAACTGTGGTCTAATTAAACTTGTAAACTCATGATGCCTCCTTAATAAAAGCAAAACTTACCATTTTAACAATAGCTGCCATTTGGTGTTTATTTGTTATTGCTGGAAAATTTTAGCATTGACTTAAGTCGGTGACTTGAGGAATTACTTAAGTACAACTTACGTAAATACTTACTTACGATTTCAGAAACCCAGCTAATATTTGGTTTAGATTTCTGAGTACTTCAGTATAGTTATGACCAGTTTTCAAGAGCGTTCGGAAGTGGTGTTGCAGTCGCTGCAAAATGCATTTAACTCTGCTGAACTGAGTGATATGACAATTTTAGTTGACAAAGACGAATTTTTGGTTCACAGCTACGTTCTGTCTTTGGTCAGCCCTGTGTTTGAAGCAATGTTTAAGGATGAAAATTTCAAAGAAGGCACCGAACGCAAATTAGAAATTATTGATTTCAACAGCGAAACCGTTAACTTTTTCTTGAAAGATATTTACTGTATTACAGAAGCCGGCTTGTTGAAAGCGAGCAATATTGCGTAAGTGCGTTACCATTATGCTCCATATAATAAGCCCAACTCAAGAGTGATCGATCACTCTTCGACAAGATTGTGCAACTGCCGGATTTCGCCCGGCTCAATACTTACTTAATCAGTCCCATTGGTTAAATATGTTTTCGTATTATTCCAACTCGTTATACAAGCACAAAATAAATGTCGGGCATTGAATTGCTCAATAAAACACTGAATTTGCCGTAAAATTTGTATGAAATAAAGTGTTGGGTATAAATTTGCCGTATATTAACCATGCGTTGACATTAAGTACTTTGAATCAGCTTAAGAATAGCCGTTTATAGATCATACAGAGCACAACGGTTTTACATAGGATTATACCTTCAAGGAATAAAATGTTTTCCACGTCATGGGTAAATTCATCCTTTTTATTGTCTAAATTAATATTTTCCCCAAAATAAATTTATTGAACATATCTCCAGGCGCTCGTGAACAGGGGTTTCATGAGTGTCAGTTAACCGTCTCAGCAGCGTTATTTGCACCGAGTGATATTAAAATGTTGAACTTTTTGACAAAAAAATTTTGGTCCAAACACGAAACTCAGAACACAAACACCGAGTTTTTGAAACATACAATGTTGAGTGACTTTGGGTTGTCACATATTAGCAAGTTTAGAAATCGAAATAAGCAAACACCGTATACAGGCCCGTAGTCAGCTCACCTTGCTGGGGAGGGGGCAAAATTTTATCAGCAGAGGCATACGTAGGTTTTCTACGAGTTACAAGCAAGATTTAAAATTTCGTAGGAGGCAAAATTTTTTCGTTGTCACTACTTGAAAAGAAACATATTTCAGACAGATTGAAGGTGGTTTGCGGTTGGCTCACAAATATCAGGTCTCTCATTTGATTAATGCTGGTGTTTCGCGGCTTCCAGATATTCTAAACTTGTCGAATATTGGCCAAGTCTATAAAACTTCAGTTGATCTAGATTTGTACACGTTAAAATGTGTAATAACGCAATTTTTGGGTCATTTGGAACTCGCACACTGTGACGAAGAGCGTGATTGTGCAATTAAAAATATGTTTTCGGTTGTAAATGCTGATAGATCTGCCAACATTGATCAACGGTTTTTCAAATTGCTATTGTCGCAAGTTTCACAATCAGAGTACGATGATTGTTATTATCCGTCGCAATGGACTGAATCAACCATTGACAATGTACGAAACTCTAAATTTATGTCGTTATGGAGGAACGCATTTTATCGTAAATCATCGGATGACGTTTATATGACGAATTCTAACAGTGATGACGCTATCAAAATTCATCCGTTTGTGTTGCACTTGATGTGTTCATCGCTAAAGGGATCTCGAAAAAGAAAAACCAGTGGGAGTCGAAACATTTATTCGTTTGGCGACAACAAAACTGCGATGGTTATTAAGCATTGGATTCACGCAAGATTTTTTGATATTGAATATTTGACGGAGTTTAGGTATCAAAATTGGAAGCTGAAGCTGACCAAGTTTATTATTTGCAGTAGTTTACTAGCCATCATGTTTGCAGTATTTGCAGCCGAATCCAACATTTTTTTGCAAAATTTGTCATTGGAAAGTGCACAAAATCCTATTGTTTTCTTTTCATTCATGTCAGCTTAGTTTCTTATTACACAAACAATGCGTATCGGCCCGGAAGACATATATTAATCGTAGGGATGTTCCCATACCAAAATTTTTTGCATATGCCGAACAGATGCCGATTCCAACTTTAGTACACAATACTCAATAAACAGATAGGATATAACATTACATCATTCTGTGAAGATTTGAATCCTAACTATCGTATATGATTATAATTTTATAAAAACGGTTCATTTCAATTAATTGTTTCAAACACAAACGCAAGAGAGGACAGTTGTATTATGCGCAAAAAGTAACGGCAAAGAATCGGCAATGTTTCTGCTGTGGCGTGTACGTTAATTACTCACTTATGAACTTACGACAGCGTATGGTAACTGAGGGCGACGGATGGCGACAAACGGCGCCCCACGACAAGTATAGAGCCATCCTTAGTGTAAAATAGCAAATTTGCCGCCGTCCCAAAACCATGTTACGCTGACAGAAATAGCATCAGTCTGCTAAGTGCCTTGTTACCTCGAATGAAATATAAATTGATTTTTATATAAAAATCTGGTGAAGCCCAACGCGCTGGAACCCAAACGCAATTATAGCATAACATCGTAATATGAATTGTTAATTTTAAAATTCTAGAGCATCGCCCCCTCCCCTGGTTTTTTCAGCGTGTTTGCTGATATTTATTTAAAAAATTAGCGTTATTTAGGCTTTGGTAAAATTTTAATTCAGTTTGCCATTTTAGCACATGTCTGAAAGTCATTGAGCAATCAAGAGCAAATGGTATCTGTCAGCTCAACGTGTATGCGGCGAACAGAGCATTCGAAGGTTTAACTCGTGACAACGTTTCGCAACTGATCGAAGCAGTTTCATCGTTTGAAGGTGATCAGGAAAATCAAATTTTGTTGGATATCACAAATTGGATCCAGCGAAACTGGTCACTTTCCGAGTTTTTGCGTTCTTCGAGCTATCAGTCACTTCGAGCACAAGTTAAAACCCGATTACTAGAATTTCTTGTTGCTGCCGACAAATTGGTGTCGGAAGAACGTGTAGAGCATGGTACGTTTAACTTTTGATTCGAACTTGTTTTCCAAACTCAATATCGGTAGCTAGCTAAAGTTCAACTCACCTCTACCTATACATGATTGCAGTTGTCAATCAAGCAGCCCAAAAGTACCGCAAATGAAAATGTGTAACCTATTTTCATCATTTCGATATTAATAGGTAAAATATTACTTTTCGTTTTAAAAAGTCTTGTCTCCAATTACCCATTTGAGGACAAATATATACTAATTAGTCAGTGGGAAATTGAATTCACAAAGTGTTTCGATTTCGTTAATCTATGGATTTTTGTTTCGCAAGTGGTAAATTAAAGTAAATAAATTATCAATTTACTATTCGATTTTAGGAAATCGACGTCAAAGGGAAATTGGAAAAGTTTTCAAATTCAATTTCACACTGCCACCCTTTTTCCAAACTCAAGTTGGCAAAGAACATTTTTGAATTCCACAAGCATGGCGCAAATTAAAATGGCTGATGCACAAGATTTAGAGACCGAAAATTTCAACGATTGTGTTTATTTGCAACACAGTACAGTTTAAATGTTTCAGAGATTCTGACCGATTATACCCAAAATTATAACAAATGGGAGAATACAACGGCGAAAAATTCTAAAACAAAGCACTAATCACGAGATACACATGAATTATGTATACAAGTATTTTTCCTCATTTCGTCACTTTTCATGAAAGTTAAGAAACAGAAAATGTAGTCTTCATCAGTTAAAAAAATAAGTAAAGCTTTAATGACCTAGCTAGCGGCATGCCTGAATTTCGTGCTGATTTTTCAAGCGGAAAACATCCGCCGGGCCATTTACATTGTCACAAACGGAAAATGTTTATTTAACATAACTTAAATCTTGACGGATATTTGAGGTGCTGTTTTGGTTGCAACAGTTAAAGTTCCGGTATCGGAATTAAAACGTGGAACAAAGCGTGAATGGAAATCGAGTTTGAAGCATAACGGAAATTTGTACACAATGAAATGTACCGCTCAACAGAACAAGTTAATCGCAAGCAGTTCAGACTCGTAAGTCAACAAATCGAATAGTTTATATTTTGCAGAACTTTTTCACAACCACGTTTTTCAGGCGCACTTGCACGAGGTGTTGTCGATGTTTTGGCAACCCAAGCGGATTATTTTAAACATCATAGCGAACCCGAAACTCGGCAGATTGCGGTATATAATGCTTTGAACCCAAAATAATTGTGAATCACAACTTCTTTCACGACAGATCTGCACCATTTAATATTTTAGTTTTTGTTTTCAACCAAAAGATGTGATTGCAACATCTTTTAAAAATTGCAGCTTGAGCTTGCAGTAGTTTTTCATTTGAGAAAAAGTAAAAAAGGTTCTTTGTAGGTACGTTCTTTTAAAAATATAACAGTTTACTTTTTAGTTAATCAATTTTGCACTGTTTTAGCTTACTTTATTAAGATTATGCATGCTTGAGTAGTTTGCATAATGATGTTCGATGTCACATGACGTTAACACTACCACGTGCTGTGTTTATCTGTAGAAATTCACAAGATTCAGCAATCTGGGGCCAGGCCCCATCTAAATTTAAGAATGTTATTTTACAGTACAACAAAAGCTCCTAAAAAGGCAATCACGCCATGTAATAAAAATGGCACCGCTTGTAGTTTATTTTAGGGTTATTGCATGTGACTGCGACCCTCTCTTAAACCAGAGGGGTCGGCTAAAAACGCAACGCCGGCTGGTACATTTTGTATGACGTGGAACCCCAAGAGTTGCATACACTTGTCATGCACTCTGGATAAAAAACTAACTAAAACTGTTACCGAATTATGAGGCCACTGTGTTTCTAAAATCCTTATTTCCAGGCGCAATACTGTGTGTATGCCGGAATTTTTCACATGGAGTCGTGGCCTGACTAAAAAATTAAAAGCGGACTATGACGATTCACAAAATCACTGGTCGATTGACTGGAAAGTTAGTAGTTATTGTATACAAGCGTTCGGGTCCATCACTAGTGCCCTCCGCCCATTTCGTGCATGCCTCGGTGCGCAGATGAGCTTTTATTTTGTCCGTAAAAAATTGCGCGGAAAATTTAGTTTAAAGATGATGTGTTGTTTTTAGCGGTTGAAATATTTGATGGGCCTCAAAACGATTATGTAAAGCAGCCATAAACTTGTGGACCCATGTTACGCTGAGGGCCGTCCCACTGTCTAGGGACAGCGGGGACAGCTGGGACAGCGTGGGCAGGTGGGACAGCGAGGACAGCTGGGACAGCGTGCACAGCTGGGACAGCTGGGGGACAGCTGGGACAGCGTGCACAGCTGGGACAGCTTGGACAGCGAGACTGTTAGGACAGCGGGGACAGCTGCGACAGCGGGGACAACTAGGACACCGGGGACAGCTGGGATAGCTGGGACAGCGAGGACAGCTGGCATAGCGATGACAGCTGGCACAGCGGTGACAGCTGGGGCCAAGTTACTTTAAAGGCCGTCCCATTTTCCTGGGACAGAAATGTACCTGGAGTACCCGACCCATTTTCCCGGGACAGCAATTTACCAGGAGTACATTCCAAAAATATAATTGGGACAGCGGGACAGATGAGACAGTGGGACGGATGGGACAGGTGGGACAGTTGGGACACTTGGGACAGATGTGACACTTGGGACAGTTGGGATAGTTGGGACAGATGGACAGTTGGGACAGATGGGACAGTTGGGACAGATGGACAGTTGGGACAGATGGGACAGTTGGGACACATGGGACAGCGGGACAGTTGGGACAGATGGGACAGTTGGGACAGATGGGACACTTGGGACAGATCATGTATTATATACATATATACATAAATATACATATATATACATATGTGTATATATGTGTATATTTATGTATATATGTATATATGTATATATTATATCATATGTATATATGTATATATTATATATACCTACGTAAATATATCTGCCTGTGCATATGTAAACAGGAGCGCATAAGTGTGCACTCAGGGTATATTTGTGTCCCGGGCAATTGGGACGGGCTTTATAGTATCATGGGTCACAGCTGGGACAGTGGGACAGCCGGGACGACCCATGTTGCTTTCAGAGGCATCCCGCTTTCCCTCGAGACAGCAATAGTGCCGAAGAGCAGCATTTGCTACTGCTGTTTATGCATAATGTGATTATTATTAAAATTTGTTGTTATTACTTTTAGTTTGATTAACAAGATCGCTTAGTGCGGGGGCTTTGGGGCGGCAGCCCTCCATCCTGTTTAGGGTCCTTCGAAGTTTGGGGGGTGCAGGGGGCGGCAGCCCCCCTGCCAAAATGAATCTCAACAAAAAATTGTCCCTTTTTCCATATTGCCTGCGAAAATATATAGCTCCCACATTTTTCCGTTTCCCAAAGTAAGTGTATTGTTGCAATGGCGTCCACACGGGAGGGCATGAAGGGCCGTTCCCACCAAATTTGGCTGGCGCTCCACACTCAAATAGATTCGGGCCATACATCTGAGAATCGAGCCTGTGGGTGTAGAAACCCAATATTTTGAGCGTTTATAAAGCAGTTGCTATATATAATGCTATAAATATTTTGTTGCACGTTTGTTCAGAGCTTTATTAATACTTTGCGCAATCGACAACGATTCATTTGTATATTGTCGTCAAGTCTTAAACACAGATTTACTTTTATTTTATGTAACTATAAAACTGTTTTTTCCGAACAGGTGTCTACTCTAGTAAGTTATATGTAAAAGTCGGCGTGCTAAAGTTTGCGGCTCATGTTACGCTGAAGGCCGTCGCGCTGTCCCGGGTCAAAAACATGCAGCTTTGATGTGTTTGTGTATATGTACATATATATTTTTATTTTTTATATGGTGATGTCAAATCTGTGCTTAAAATTTATATGTATGTATTTACTCACTAAAAAGTGTACTTAAAATTAAGTAAAACTTTTGCCGAATTAAATGTCGGTTGTATTTACTATGGGGCTTGGCAAAGCTTTGCTTAATTTTAAGCAAACACAAAATTCTTAGCTTTACATTTACTTAATAAATCAGAAAATGACAGAGTAGTTTTACTTATTTACACTATTTTAGCAAAGATTTACTTAATATTTAGTACACTTACTTAAAATAGTTAGTAAAATATAACTAAAGTGTTTTAAGTATAGATTGTTTTTATAGAGTGTATATGTATATATTCGTATCTGTATAAATACACAATAAAGGGTTAAGGCCTGTGCGTTTAGGTGCATGCTAGGCTTAGGCTATTCTTAGGACTTCGGGTTAGGATTAGACTTAGGCTTAGGCTTAGGCTTAGGCTTACGCATAGGCTTACGCTAAAGCTTAGGCTTAGTCCCCGCTGTCCTAGCTGTCCCCGCTGTTTCAGCTGTCCCCGCTGTCCCAGCTGCCCCCGCTCTCCCAGATGTCCCCGCTGTACCAGCTGTCCCCGCTGTCCCAGCTGTCCCCGCCGTCCCAGCTGTCCCAGCTATCCCCACTGTCCCATATGTCCCAGCTGACCCCACTGACCCAGATGTCCCGGTTGTCCCACTGTCCGCTGCACTCCATCTTAACATGGGCCAACTGGTTGATGGTTCAGCGGCGGTCTTGCCAGCATATTTGGAACATCAGAGTTTCACAATACGCGGGTAAAAAACTTGTGATTATCCCCATCTAGAGTTGCGTTAACAAACGGGAAATATATGATGTTTGGGCCCATGTTTAGAACAGGATCCTCCCAATTTCTCGGCTAATACCCCAAGTTCTCGAAATCGAAATAAAGTCTCCAAAACTTGCCATTAGAACTATCCTGATCCCACAAACCCTGGAATTGTGTCTGGGTTTTTTTGCTCCCTTACAAAAAATGGTGAATAAAGGTGGGTCGCGAGTCAAGAAGTTTCGCGCGGGCATAGTCGCGGTTAAAAAATAAACCTTGCGAGGGTAAAGTGCGAACCGAGTAAAGAAGTCTTTACCCAGTTACATCTCTGTGTAACATGCCAACGGGCTTTGTCAGTGTGTAAAATGATGCTAATAAAGGGAAACGGACAATGAATATTGAAGTGTATATAAAAGTTTCAAAGATTTTACTTTTTCTGCTAATACAATAGACGTATGCAAATACATACCAACTGGTATTTTTGTTATTTTAATTCGAACAATTACAGCCCATCTTCAACGGAAGATTAAGTGATTTGAGTAATAAAATAGGTGTGGTCAAAGTCATGTCATCATAGCCCCATAACTATTTTTAAGAATTTTTGAGGTGCAAAATCTACAACAACGAATGTATCTGTCCATGTTACTTGTGGCATCAGATCCGCTCCCGCACGTTATTGTACAAAGCATTAACATTTATCTTCTTAATTTTTAGCACAATATATTTTTTGTTTCAGACACAACCGGTCATGACATTTTCGAGCGACTGTATATACGCTGTGTTTACAATATTTCACGATGATTAAAAAATCCGTATTTGAGTTCAACTACCGCCCACACGCGGTAGCACTTTATATTTTTAGACCATTTTTGGAACAAAACATGGTTCCATAATGGCACACAAATTAATGTTGATTCTTTTAAAAATATTAAAGTTTAAAGCTCAAAATCTTTTTCTAATAACTTTTAGGCATTCCAGTGTTTTTTGAGCGTCGCCTACGAGGGAATTATTGGTTTTAGACTTCAAGAATATAGATTTGGTCTGTAATAAATAGGTTTAAATTATGCCCAGAAAATGTAAACCTAAACAGTAACATTGATATTGTAAAATTTTGATGTGACTTTACATTGTTTTAGACAAATGTTTGTAGCAAATATATAATTGAAATCAGTATCTTTCTGTTAGTATTTTCAAAAAGACGTTGTTTAACAGACCTTTGTGAGAGCAGTTATAGCCTGATAAGTATTTACAGACATAATTAAACTGAATTAAAAATTTTGCTGAGGAATTTGCAGGGATCCTTGTATTAGGCGACATTATTGTGTATTTCTTTGGTCTATAGTTTTGTGGTTATCTTTTATATATGTTCTTTTCGTTGCACAATACTATATACTCTCTTATTTTGTGCTATACATAATTTTCAGTACTTTCCTCGTTGAAATAATTCCAATATCGAACATTTCAATGCTGTCGAGCACGGGCGTAGCCAAGATTCCATTCCTGAAAAATATAACCTCACCTCAGGGGCGTCCACACAAAATTATTATACTACGTGCCTAAAATTCGCTGGGTACTTTGGTCAATGATACTTTTAGAGCTGTAACTGTAGATTAAGCATATTCCTTAATCCTTTAAGCCCTGTAGATTAAGCATATTCCTTAGTGTAAGCGTTTAAAAACTGTTGTGTCCTAAGCCTAAGCCTAAGCCAAATCCTAAGACAAAGCCAACGTCAAAGCCTATGACTAAGCAAAAATATAGTGTAAAATCAATGTCTACTCTTCCAACACAGTCAGTGCCGGAGCAGGCAGTTGTGAGGGCTCCCCTCAAATTCCAGGATGGGGGGCCCAAACTCACGAGCGAAGCGAGCGAGAAGCCAGACACATTTTTAAACTTATGCGGTTTTTGTTTCAACCGGTTAGGGTGTTGGCCCCTTTAGGGGTGGGGGCCGTCCAAATGGGGGCATGGGGGGGTGGCTGCTCCGACCCTGAATACAGTCTCACCAAAAAATGGGACTACTCTGAAAGTAACAAGGGTCAGTACTTTTATTATGCCTAAAACAAAAGTACAGACGTTGTTGCTTTCAAGATTTTACTAATTACTAATATAATTTGTTTGTTCGTACTTCACATTCAAAAATGTATTTTTTTCTGCTAACACAATTTAGGCGTGCCTAACTTCACAAGGTTTTCAAGAATTTCGAAGAAAAAATGGCGGACGCATCGAAATTTTTAACATTTTAGATGAATTTCGTAATTCTTATTTCATTTGGAACAATTTTACAGTTACACGCCGGGAGTTCACAATTCATTCAATTCCAGTGGTTCATTGAATTTGCTTTTGATCATTTCTAGTTGTTTTTCTAGTTTTTCACTTTTTTCGCGTTTATTATCAAGCATTCTAAAATAAAGTTGAAACGTTACAAATTTTAGTGGAAAATTTTCCAAGAAACGCTATACCGTTTACTCTAAAACATAAGTGTTTCAACGTGACTTCGTAGTCAGAGGAAAGTGCGGCTATCAGCCTTTGCATAAATAAGCCCAAATAATTATCAACCTTGATTGTAAGTTGGTTAAAATTTTTGTTCACCCATACTGAAATCTTTTTAGACGTGAAGCGTCTCCCAAGCAAGGAGAACTGGCTTCAGGCAAGCTATAATTTAGAAACTTTGCAAAACTGGCTATTGACAACCTATTTGGCTCGTATCGATATTATAAATAAGCGAAAATTTCTCAAAAATATATCAAAACTGAAACGGGAAAATTTGATGACTTGGTGCGGTATTTTTCATCTAATGAAGTTTTATCGCTTCAATAAAATTTATTAATTTGATTTCGTTTGTAACCCAACTCATGGTAAAAAAATCAGCAGATTCCAACGTATTTTCGTAAAAAAAAGTTGAACTTTTGTATACTTTATAACATTTGAGTTTGACACTGGTTCTGATTCTTCTACATATACGTTTAAAGTGATTAAGTAAAAGTTTGGCCAAAAGTTTTAACCGCAAAAAACTATGTTCTATAGATGGGTACCGAATATCCGGATATGAAAAATATCCGGATATGCAACCGAAAAGAAATACGTATACCGATATTCAAAATGCTATTATGTTCCTTTCTCCATTGCTACGAACGGAATCACGGAATCCTATGAAATTCGAGGTACATTTAGCGAACTGCACCAACATATCCGAACCAAGCAATGAAAAAACTTATGCGTCCGAATGTCATAATCTAACCGAAATAACTTGATAAGAAAATAGTGTAAAGCTTAAGCTTACACTCATGCAGTCCAATAGGAAATCGGCCCGCCCCTGATCTATATATCATCAGAATTTTGGAACAAGGAAACAGAAAACCGTACAGGTCCACATTTTCTGATCGAACCACGCCTGAACTTTTCAGGACGTCCGAATACCCGAACCGACAAACAGGAGAGCAGTGTATATGCATAATGCGAAGTCAGTTACAAACGAACCTTGTACATAGAGCACAGCTAATAGAACGATGTAAGCTGGCTGAACTGGTTAATCCATCTAAACACTACACTGGCCCATGTTTACATGACACTATTCCGTTTATTTGCTCTGTACATTTGACACGTTTTTGTATTTTAGCAACAACGACTCTTAAAGTCTCAATGTGCAAAAAATTGCAGTGGTCCACTGGGGGAGACTGCACAATGTATTGTGCAAATATATATACAGTTCGACCTTCATCAAGTGCTAAAAGTTTTCAACACTCCACGCCGTTTTGTAAGCACTCTTAGAAAGTTGTTTTGCACTGCGCAGGATTTTCAACAAACGCTACTGTTTCTCATATTGAAAAAATGTTTCTGAGTGCAGTAATAGGTATTGTGATCATTTACGCTATGTTATCAATGTGAGCTTAAAGTAGCACACAATAATGTATCATTTCGCTTAGCCTTAGGCTTTTAGGTTTAGACTTAGGAATATGCTTATTTTTCTGCTACAGCCTTGTTCGTTACAATGGCTACAGGATCGAGAAGCGTAAAATGGTCCGTTAGTATTTATGCAATACAGGAGAAGAGCAGCCTGGAGATCAAAGAATCAGTTCTTTTCGTTTTGAGCCATATACTTTTGCATAGCGTAAAAAATGGATTCTGTTATGAAAAACTGTACGGTAAAGCTATCTTAAACATTAAAATTGCATTTGGTTTCTTGCTCGCTTCGCTGCAGATGTATCTTCCAGAGTTTTGCGCCCCAACGTGTACCTATGTGGTCTTCTCTTTTTTGTATCAGCTGCTCTGTTTCTGATGCATACAACGTTGGTTTCACTATTTATCAGTAATGTTTATTAAACAAGACACTGTTAAAATCGAGTTTCTATCGAACGTGCCCTGATATTTATTAGACTTGCACCCGCTTCTGTGCAGCGCACGGCATAAAGGATGACTTCGCGAATGTGTAGCTCACAACCGCGAACTTCAAAAGAATACTTAATATTATAAAGTTTTAACTAGATTGGTTTGTAGATTTCAATTTTAAGGCGTTAATTTCCACAACCCTCAGCATTCGTAACTATTGCACGAGCCGCAGAAAATCACACACGAAATTTTTCAAATATTGACACTTGAATATGGAATGATCAGAAAAGCAAGTGAGAGTACTAAAAATATCAAAAATCTTTAAAATCGAGCTGTTTTTGTCGTAACTGCAGACTGGATAAAACTCTTTAATTGTAACAGCAAGTAAAACTTCACAGTTTTGTCAAACACGTTATTATGACCTCTGCTTCAATGCATTGTTTTAGAATATCACTGCTCGTTGATAAAACTGATTTTATATCCGATATTTTGAAATTCAAATCCTGTTAATCCACGCTTTATACACCCATATCGCGTTATTTATTCACCGACAATTTAAATATTTTATATTTTAATTTTAAATACGTAAACTTAAATGGCCAAAATTTAAAAATTACTTATTGCAACCAGCCTTTTTCTGCACTTTGTAAATTTATACAAACGAGTTATTGTTGCGTATTAAGCGTATGTTAATGCAACAAATGCTGCTACGTGATTTTCTAACCTGCGTCCAGGCCTGCGACTAGAAATATTTAGTAGTCGAAGATGAAGCAGTGAGATCCATAAAGGGGCAGGGAAAATTTGTTTTCAACAGAATTTTCGAAATTTGTTCAGGCCACGGGGAGATGTTTGCAGGAAGCGTCGATGGCACTCACTCGCCCGACTACTACAGTTGTGTCGATGTTTATGCCACCGGATTGTGTAAAAATCAGCAAAAGGCGTGAAATTTTACAAGTTATTTTTTGATGAATTGGAACGGACCGGGAAAGTTAGACTCTTCGTTTTTTTCTGAAAATCACCCTAACTTGAAGTATTAACGCGAATTTTTGCCAATTTCGACCAAGCCAATAAGAATTGTTTTGGTTTGTGACTAGCAGTTACACCTGTTTATCCATAGACTTGAAATACAGAAATTTGCAAATTGGTGGTGTACACATAGAAATTTTTTTGGCAAATTTGTCGAAACGTTTACGAATTGCAAATGTATATAGTTTTTTGTTTATTGGTTGTACGATGTCTATCTAGGCCCGTAGCCAAAATGGGGGGGCAGGGGGGCTCAGCCCTTCCTTAAAATTTTTTTGCCCCACTCAGGAAATTTTTTAATCTTGCTTATAAGTCAACGAAAACCCTTGTATGCGCCTATAGAAAAAGTTTTAGCTGACCCCTAGCAACGTGGGCTGGCTATGGCCCTATGTATATCGGAGCCATATTATGAGAAATTACTCCTCTCAGTGTTGCACACAGGTGGTGCAATGTTGATTTCCGACGTTTATTCAATTGTTTTAGCGAAAAAGTTTGCATATTGTACCTGCCTATAAATTTTCTGTCCTCTGCTTTAATATTTGCCTACCATCAAAATATTTTCGCGAACAGCTTTTATTTATTTGAAATTTTATTGATAATTGTCTTGCGTTTTGGGAGGTGGTTTGCGAAAACAAAATGCGATACCCAAGTTTACGCTATGAACCGATGGATTCAACGAATCGCGTAAGGTTTTGCTAAGACTGGAGCAGGGCAGAAGTAAAAGACGTTGCGAGAAACCCGAGTTGGTTATCGAGGCCTGAAACACAATTTACCGAAGCACTGTGTCGTTTGAACAGGCCCAATGGGGTTTATCGAAAATTGTGTGTCGTTTATGGCGGCCCTCTGCACGATATAATAAGATTCAATGCTTAGTTTTGTTGCAAAATTTACGTACTGCAGTTGATGCAGATTCGATGCTTTGGAACGTCTGCAATTTCTTAGTACTTGTTTACTCGCCCCCGCACAAAGTTCCCCCACTCAAAACAAATCGGAGCGTAACACTAAGTACACGCCTAAACCTAAGCCTATGCCTAAACCTACGTGTAAGCCTAAGCATGTTACAGTGTATAAATATAGATGCCACCCCAAACCCTCCAATTGAGGTGGTTCCGCAACACGAGGGGGGCCCAACCCTAGCCAGTTCAAACAAAACTCGATACAGTTTGAGCTGTTTTTGGCTTCTTGCTCGCTTCGCTCGCGGATTTTAGTTCACTATTTTGCTTTTGTCGTGATTATCGGATTCAGGAATATATGACTTAAGAATAAATACCATATCCCGCCCGCTGTGCTCGCTCGCCGAAAACTTTTCGTTAACGTTATACGCTCAGGAAATGAAATCATGGCTACGCCCCTGGGAATAAACGGATAGTAAAAATAACGGAAACGGAAACGGACACTGATTTTAACCGGAAGCGTAAACTGAAACGAATATCCGGTTACACACTGCACGCCGATAACTGAAATTTAAAGGCAGTGATAATGAAAGGCTTGGGCGCGCCGCGTGCCTTCTGCAATTGGTTCAAAACAAGTGTAGATTGCATCAACCTTTTCCATAGATCAGCTGTTTTGTAACTTACCAAAATTGTTTTATTTTCGCAACATATCTTCATAGCTAAGTTTGGTAGGACCGTTCCGCCAACCTGGGATTACCGAAAAAACATAAATCCTCTCCTGCTTTGAGGGTGCGCACCCTGGAATTTGGAGGGAGTCCCCAGCCTATACCTGCTCTGGCACAGCAAGCGGCATGCTAATGAATTTAAATACAAAATAAATACCTGCATTTTAGGCTTCATTTTAAGCCGTTTTCACGCTAAATTTGAGCATCTTGCGCAATAATTATTGAAAAGTACCAGACTTGTAACGTGATGCGATCAGGGGTGCTCAAAGCCCAAAAGAAAACGTTTGCCCAGCCTAAAATGTGTTAACCTAAACAAGGAATATAAACCAGGAATTGTAATTAGAGGAGACAAACAGATTTCCATAGACGGCTCGGAACATATTCCTAACACCAACTTCATCTAATACAGTTGGAAAAATTTTTCAGTCACCGGGTGACACTGATTGTGTCACTTGTAAGTCGCCTGCAATCGTTTTGTTTCTGTGCATCCTCAGCCTTTCAACCCCCAGGCATGCTGACCTGCTCGAGTAAAACCATTTGTCTTTTTGCCACCGCCCTCGATCGGTGACCACTGTATTCGCTTGTGGCTCTTCTCCAATATGTTTCAAATACAGAATAATGCCATTATGAAATTGTAAGTATTTCTATGTTACAAGTTTTAGGACAAATGTTGACGCTCTATGTTTTCCGTTCTACCAGTTTTAACTACTTTAACCAATGAGCTTAAGTTGGATAAAATAGATGTTGGCGTATGCCTTTTAATGCGCATGGAAGGGAGATTTATTGACGACACATTGGACACAGGCTTTGTCAAACTGGTTAAGCTTTGCAGTGACACAGTTTAGAGCACTGTCCAGCGTTCAAATGTCACAAACAGGAAAAAACGTTTAGGAAGTTTACCTTACGCCTCCTAGTTACGTAGGTGGGGCGTTCTAGCTTTAATAATATAGATATATGCACTGTAGAACAAATTCCGCATTTGGGTTTTACAGTGGTCGAAACAAATGTGTAGATAAATTCTAAAACCAACAGATTTAACTGTTATAAGTCGTTTACCTCGCGGTCAGACCCGTAGCCAGCTCACCTTGCTAGCGGGGGGGGGGAGGCTGAAAAACTTTAAGTAGGGACATTCAAGGGTTTACAATGACTTACAAGCAATGTTTAAAATTTTCTACGGGGCCCAAAAATTTTCCAGGGGTGGGCTGAGCGCCCCTGGCTCCCCCCTGGGCTCCGTGCCCGCTCACGGTGAATTTGTTTTCAAGACGAACTTAAGCTTGTTTATTACGCTTTCGCTGCACGTGAGTCAATATTAACTCACTTTATGCATTATCACTTCTTTAATACCACCAACTTTACCAGGACAACCTAGTACCTACATCATCGTTTGTGGTCATATGATTTTTGTCAGTTTTTTTTTTCAAAAATCCACAGTTGTCGTGAAACATTGTGAGAAATCAGCAGTTTTGATAAATGAGTTGAATTTTAGTTTGCTTGCAACTGTTACATTTAGTGTTTATAAATGTTTGACACTGAAAACGCCGCATTGAAAACAGCAAAACTGGTGGTGTTTTCTTTAACAACTCGACTTTACATATTTTTGAGTGTCAAAAACAAGCGTTTACTACATGAAGAGGATCGAGCGGATATGTCTCCATTTGACATTTTGTGAAAAGGCAAGAAAAATCACATTTAACAGGTTATACAATAGCTTCATTGTGCTAGCGGTAAACCAATATTCTCCTCGCTTGTCATAAAGTTTTCCGTGATATTAATCCATACAATCCTTCTAAAATTCTATTTGTGGATCAGGAAAAGATTTTTGGTTTGATCATGCAAACTGTCTTAACCGTTTAATTAAAGGCGGATTCAAAACTTGAACGCGAGAAGCTAGAAAACAAACTCTCGTTAGACAAAAGCGTGACATTATTCCTCTTGTGGCGGAACGAGAAATGGTTTAACCATGAAATAGAAATTTTGGCACTCGCGTTTTATAACGCCGGAAGGTTTGTTTTTATTGGTTTTAGACAGCTCCTAAAGTTTCCGGTCGGTATGAATATCAATCAATTCTGTATGATACTGATTCATTTCAGCCTCGCACCCACAACTTGGCAGACTTGGTAGAGGGAGCAACAGTATTTACAGAGGCCGGTGGCGGGCGGAAAAATTTTCGTCATGCAGAATTCTTTCGACGCTGTAGAAAAATTTTTGTACTAGGAGGAAATGTGGACAAGAGGTTCATGGAGAAGGCAGTTGGTCCCTTGCCCCCTCATACGACCCCGCTCTGATGCTTAGCAAGAACTTCTAATTCGAAGGGGTCTAGGCAATGTAGCTTGGTTTTTAGAACCAAAATCTTTTGTTTTACCGCAACAAATCCACCCTCGAAATGTTTTTACAACGAAATCCACATCATAATACTGGTTACTTTGATGTCCAGAAATTACTTTATTGGTCAAGTACAAAAAGCCAAAAGTGTGATAAAGTTTGGTTATCCTTCGACTAATCATAGACTCGTTGCAATTAAGAACCATATCCAGGTTTGTTTGCCACATCTGTACATTTTTGCCCAAAACAAACACGATTCGCGTTTGGGTAAACAGTCAAAACTGTGTTTTGCATATTGATATGAAATCAACCACTGCCGTATACCAATCACAGTTTTAGAAACGCTAAAATTAAACCGCTGTTGTATGTATCCAGTTTAGAGGTCCGGGGGATATTTGATATGTTGTTCCCTGGTGAAATAATACTTTGTGCTTTGACAACATATTTTGTTTGGAAAACCAAAACTCTTCCATAAAAGCGTGGCATATTTTGTTTCGTTTCATGCTTGCTTTTCGTGAACTATGACAATAATGTAGTTATATAGCAGACGGACTTATTTCCTGAGCTTATCTTCAGTTCAGGTGGTGAAAGTTCAAATTTATGTAGTAAAACTTCAATGATTAAACGAAACTGGCGTTTAAAATTTGCAAATTTGTTTATGTTTAAGCGTTGGTTACAAGATCGCCTAAATTTATACTATTTTATTTTGGCAGAAACAATTTTGGATCTTTGAATCGCGATATATAACCCACTTGAACCCTCGGAACCTGGGTAGTGGTGGATCCTGGTTCAAGTGTATGCGTTAGACTATTTTTTGCTTAATCTTTGGCCTTTTAATCTTCGATATAGACTTTTCCTTGCGTTTACGTTTAACCTCAGGATTATTTTAATGTTTATATGCTTATACTATTGCTGCGGCAGTGATCTATTCATTGGCCGACAAGTCGAACGTAAATTCAGTACAAAATGTAGTACAAAATTTTGGTTTCATTTCTGTTGCGGGTCTTGGTTGCTAGCTTGGATCCGGCATTGAGCCCTATTGCAGCACGTCAATGTATGCTTAATTTTGGTAACTTGTTTTATGGTTTAGGTAAACGCTTTACAAAACTGGTTGTTCCAAGTATAGTCGAATTTTTACTGTTAATCAAAAAACTTTTCCTAAAAATTTAAAACAGTTTTGCTCGTATTGTGATTCAACAGATACTGACGCAAAATGCTGGTATAAAACACAAGAGAGAAATATCTGAACTTCAGCTGTTTATAAATTGGGGTTTTAAATTTTGAAAATTGATTTTATAACTTTTTTCTGTGTCGCTAATACCTTTTTGTGATGTGGCTTATTAGAATGTTTCGCGACTATTTTTCCACTCCAACGCCAAATAACGAACAATAAATTTACACACAAAAATAATTTCTGAATTTCTACAGAAAAGTATTTTCTGTTGCAAATCTATAAAGTTTTTCTGATATTTAAGACAATTTTTCTAAAAAAGAACTAGAAAACGTTTATTTTCAAACTTTATTTCAAAACTTTTTTGAAAACTTCTGTTATAACAGAAATAATTTTCAAGTGCACATTGCTAATCATATTTCTAAATGTAAGAAATTTTTTCTTAAATGTCAGAAATACTATTTTGAGTGTAGTCTTTGTTGAACATCAAGAGTTCGTGCATGCTCGTAGTCAGCTCACCTTGCTAGGGGGCTAAAAAATTTCGAGATGGGCATCGAGAATTTTCGTTGACTTTACAAGCAAGGTTGAAAACTTTCTAAGGGACTTTAATTTTTGTAATAGGGCTGAGCTCCCCCCTGGCCCCATTGGTTACCGTCCCAAATAAAAATCTGAACGAATAAATCTTGTTGAGATCAATCGAAAAGGTTGACTCTAAGATACAGGCGTCGGCTCAGCTATGGAGGAATTTTGTTTAACTCGCTTAAGAAAACACGAAAATTCATAGTTGAAATTTTCCACGATTTGGTCAAACAGCTTGAACTCTCGAATTCACCTGCTTGCGGCAGGAGTATATATGTCTTAGCCCAAGCCTTAATTCAGCCTAATTCCGAATTGGGCTATTCCAGAGCAGAGTGGAAGTATGACTTGGGCTAGCCCAAGGCGGAATCATATTTGATAAACCTGTGTGTTTTCTGATTGGTTACTTGATAGCGGCAAATTTGGTTAGGAAAACAAACTGCTTGGTAGCCAACAGGTACTTGACGATTACCTGGCCAATACAAAAGAGTATTTACATTACCTAATCGTATTCGAGTACAGCAGTTAACCAATCACAAGGCGTACACTTGTAGCAGAGAAAGAATTACTCTGTGGGCTAGCCCAAGCCGTAATTCAGCCCAATTCCGAATTGGGCTACTCCAGGGTGGAATTGCAACTTGGGCTAGCCCACAGCGTAATTCTTTCTCTGCTGCAAGTATACGCCTTGTTAATGGTTACTTGATGCGAATACTTTTTTCTGATTGGCCAAGTAATAGTTTAGTCTTGGAATATTTCCTGGCGAATTTCTAGAGGGAAGTTTAATTATGCCTTGTACTTTGTGTTTTTCCCACAATTTTTGAAATTTTTTAATGTTGGCATACTCAGGCTTAGAGTTAAGCCTTGGTCTAGGCATTAGGCCTTGGCTAAAGCTTGTGCTTAGATTTATGCTTATGCGGAGAAGTGTACTCTCTGGTATGACAGAAAATATGCTGTTGAGTACTGCTGGACAAAGGCGGATCCAAACCTTTCTCACGGGGGGTGGGCTGACAAATACTGCTGCTAGATTTAATTTTCACTATTTAATTTTCGGTGTGCTTCAGTTAAGCCGCCAAGTTTCAATACATTTTTGTGGGTAACTTTGAAAATCGGCGGTCTAATCACATTTGACCCGTTAAAATAGCATGAAAGTATTACATTTTAGCATTTTCTGTCATACACAGTCGTGTCTATGTTAACTTAACGAAAGAATATAAAATAAACTTAAAATACAAAAATTTAAATGCATAAATACTGCCTCTAATAGAGTTTTATTAACAAATACCCTCTGGTCGCTCGATTTGCTTGTTAAAATTCGCTGCAAATAGTTTGAGTCTTAGGGAAAATTTTGTAGCACAAATAATATTTGTGACTTCGAATCCATTAGTGAAAACTGTAAAAATAAATTTTCAGAGTAGTTGCATTTCAATTTTACAGGTATTAAATGCTTTTTTGATTTTTTTTCTTCTGGTTTAACAGTAAAAACGTTCGTTTTTTTAAATTTAAAAAAAAAACGTCAAATACTTTGTATTTCCAGCTGTGAATCAGCTGTGTTTTATTTTTTTACAGCGTAAATCTATAGGCCAGTTTATCGTAGATTTCATTTGATCGATTGAAAAGATTTTTTGATTTTTAAATTTGTTTTGATTTAAAGCAGAAAAAATTAGATTCGTCGACTGTAGCCAAATCTGTTAGAGTTGGCGATGATGTTCGAAACTATTTTTATCATTTTTCACCGATGCTTAGTGGAAAAACCTTGAAGGGTAAAACTGGTGCCAGCTAAGGTATGATTCCAGCAGCGTCGGATCGTGAAATTTCTGACGGAAGGAAAACGGGATGGCAAAAGCCCTGAAACGCGATTTTTATCCTACGCTATATATCTGCTAAAAGTTGTAAGGTCAGGGACCTCATCATTTTATCACAAAAAATTTTCTGACGCCTCTGCATCCGCTAGTGAGTCCTACTAAAGGTATGATTCCAGTCCTTTCATCAGCTGTTTTATTTTTTCACGGCATATAAGTCGATTGCAACATTTATTTGCTCATTTGCACAAACTTAGCTAAAACTAAAAAGGGTATCTAAGGTCATTTGCTTTGTTATCATTTACTTTTAGGACTGTATATCCTTTAAGTATCTGTACACCAATCGCCATTTTGTAACAATGAAAGTTCAAAATCTTTTAAAGAATACGTGAATGGAGTGCAAAAAAAGGTTTGCAAGTTAGAGGCCCGCTTACGAGCTGACGATAATTGCTGAATAAACTTCATCTGCAAATCAAGCACAGCTATCAAATTCAATAATCATAACACAATTCAAGAGCTAACCAACACTGCTCTAATTGTATACGCGAAATAATCCACCAGTGTGTACTGTGGTCACAACTGATAATTTGTCGTTTGAGCAGTTTTTGTGAGCTGGCACAGTGGGACGTTACTCGCGGCTGCCCGCAGGTCAAGTAAAAAATTTCACGTTGCGCGTATACCCGGGGTTAAATATTTGTATCACGCGGATAAAACATTTAGTTGTTACTCGCGAAACACTTTTAAAGTGCAAAGCATACGCTATTGTCTATTTTAGTATTCTCATTACATTTTTAGAACAGTATTATTTATAAAGAAATTGTCAAAAAACAGTTTTTTTTCCTCATTTTAGAATTAATATTAATCCATGTTTCAAAAACCATGACGACAAGGCGAGAATCATCCCCGACAGCAGTGAACACTAGCGTTCTCAATTCCACATCCGTAACTTGCAATGATCATAATTTGTTTGATACACAATCCTTAACATTTAACGGTGACGTGTCATTTTGTGATTATACAAAAGCTGTCGATAAGCTAATATCGAACGCAACTATTCAAAAGCTTTACCGTGTTTTTTTACTATTTTCCACTAAAATCAGTTCAGCGTCGATTATTTCAACTCGTTCGTTTAGCCCAGTTCGCTGCGACCGCGAATCAGTTGCAATCTCTGTCACCAGTGAATCTTCATTCAACTCAATGAAACGACAACTTGCAATGCATTCCGATGAACTACAACTTTTGTTGCGATATTTTCAAGCAACAATATTCAACAGCCAATGTGTTCTGTTTTCCGAGTGGTTGTTGACATGTGAGTCAAGCTCGAACAGCACCAAGTTAGACTGTGAAATACCCGAGCGCAGCACCAATGGTCTGCTACCGTCGTGTAGATCGTTGCTGGGTCAACTGGAGTCGAGCCCTAATTTTATGCTACATCGAAGTTCGAGCTCAATCCCTCCGGGCAAAGATGATAGCACCTGTGCGACGTGGGCATATCCTCAAGATGGGTGGTATACGTTCAAACAAGTGCTTCGTACAATCGAAGAAACATTAAATGTTAACAAGAGTGTTTTTGAAGAAGCTGTCGGCGAAGTATACGATTCAGTCATTCATCAAGTCTATAAAAAAGTAAGCATATACACCGGGACGCTACAAAACCAAACCTTTGCATTCCGGTTTAGCACTAAAATTGTGTTCGGCCTACCGGTCGTTGCGTTCGTGAAGTCGACAGCTGCGGACAAAGAACAGTTAGGACGTCATAAATGCCGGGTTGCGGATCCTGATTTAACTGGTGCCCTAAAACTGGTTTGTTTAGTCATCAGCTAATCAAACCCACTTGAAGTAGTACGTCCATAGTCATTAAGTTTGTTTTTGACACAATGTGTTGTTAATTATGCAGAGATACTGGCGTCCAATATCATAATTTTCTCACGTGCTATATGTGCACGAGTTAGTATGTGTCTTAACATTACACATTCTACACATCACACGGTACACCGCGTATACCAACAGATACAATCTTTCCAGCTATTCTTCGAGCTGGCGCGTGACCGAAAATGGTCTGATTTTAAAAATTTGGCACTATAATTTTTGAAATATTTTATGTTTCTAAGTACCAAGTTGGTACTTAGAAACATAAAACTACCAAGGTGGATCAATGCAGCCAGCTGCATCAAACGGTAAATAAAATACTGAGCTTGCTATGTATAATTATTTCTATCCAAGCATCGAGTATGCAGAATTTCAAAAAACAAACATTCAAAAATTTAAAATTTGGGAGTGAAACGGTCGCGGAACACAAGGGCTCACCACCGTTACCATCAAAGTGGGGATAACACCTTCCTCGCGAACGAAGCAAACGAGACACAGTACACAAGTTTAGCATAAAATCTTGATATATAATTTTGATTTTGAAATTAATATCAGGAAGCACATAGTGATTTATGTTTATGTGTAAGTGAATTAGCAATTGGTCAATTAAACACGGCAATGTTTAGTAAACTATTTTAAAGCGCAAATTATTTATTTTTAGGGTCATTTACACAAGCGCTCAGCCAATAAACGCCTAACCCAAATTCAAAGGCCCAGCAAACATTGGTGCGTTGTGTTACCTGGACGAATGTTACATTATTCAACAAAAACACAAACCAGTGTTGTTACCGATCATATTGTTCTCGATGAGACGACCGTGTGTGAGGTAATTTAACGCTGCATTTTAAACGTTTCAGAGCCACTTTGTTATGTTACGAGGTATATTTCAGTTTAATATTTCTGAGGAGACATGAAAAAAGCACATTGAACACGATTCAGAATAACCTTCTGGATTTTAGAGATCGAAAAAAAATTGTTTTTTATATAATGGTTGGGATTTTGAAATCTTACTTAAGTACGAGTTCATACTTAAGTATGTGCTAAGCATTTACTCAGCCAATTTACCGTTTATAAAAGCGTACTGTTAAGTTAAGTTAATACTTAAATCGCTGACCAATTTTGATGTGGTTACAGACTGTCAGTTTAGGTGTTTTAACCTTGGTGTAACTGAGATAGTAGACTGAAAGTGCGTCTTAATACAAAGAAAAATTAAAGCTTCCTGGTTATGGCACTGGTTCAATTTTGGCATTTATTTGTATCTGTTCAAAAAGTTAAGTATTTTCTTTAAGTCAGTGTAAGTAAAATTACTTAAGCATAACTTACGTAAATACTTAAGTAAGATTTCGGAAACCAAGCCAATACACCTCCATACGCAAAATTTAGCGTTAGTCTGAATTTATCCATAAAACAAGCAGTTTCAGCAGCAAAATGAATCACTTAACACAGTTTACTGCATTCTTATTTTAGCCTGACGACAGCCTACCAAACTATTCATTCAGTCTTCAAAACGACGCAGGTATGCGTAGAATATATTCATGTGCCTCAGAAATTGATCGTTCTCAATGGATTCGAGGTTAGTCGAAAAATACTCGCGGCTACTTTTTAGCTGTTCGAGCCGATCCTGCCTGTGAGGTGAAACCTTTTTGTAAAGGTAGCAGCCACTGGTACAGCAACTAATACAAAAAACAGGGGTATAAGTGCGGCTATATAATGGCGGAAAAAAGTCGCAAAACAAGCGAGTGATAAGCCAGTTAAGCTTGAATTAGCGCAATAATTAAAAGGCTTTTCAAATCACAGGGCAGGTCGATGTTGGTGGGTTCCCCAAGGTGCACGCGGCTCCATTACAAATAGGCGTGCTGTGACTGCGGCAGTGAAAGTATTATATTACGTATAAAATTAGATTATACCGAAAGCCATAGTCAATAAGAAAATATCCGTAGGCTTAGCCTTTAACAGCCTAAATGTTTTGCGTTCACTTTAAAAGCCAAAAAAGTTTGAAGCAAAATACAGGCAAAATATTTTATTAATCTTGTCAAAAACTTAATTATTTTGTTCTAAATCTCGTACTGTCAAATGTCTGCAGTAGCTATTACCATTTGATGATAGGTCTTGTAGCTTTTAAATTAGTAACCTGTGAGGCTCGAAACTCAGCACATTTTTAACGTTTTGTTTGTCCTACTGTTGTGCTGATTTTGAGTTTCGCAATTGCAGGAGTTTATCAGTTTGAAAACCTACACATAAAATAAATTGTCTTGTATTCATGAAATATTGTCTGAAATTTAAGACAATTATATCTTGGTACAGACTCCAAACATATATGTCTTGAATACAAGACTTGTATTTCCTAAATTTTTCGGAAATTGTTTTAAAAATATTCACACATAAATGTCTTTTATTTCAGAGTTTGACACATAAAGTCTTTTATTTCAGAGTTTGTTCTATGCACAACTATAAAAATATTTCTGAAATATAAGACAAACATTTTAGAAATACGGGCCCGTAGCCAAGAGGGGACCAGGGGGTCAGCCCCCCTGCAAAAATTTTGGTCCCCCGTCGAGAGTTGTCAACCTTGTTTGTGACTCATTGAAAACTGTTGAATACCCCTCCTGTAAAATTTTCAGCTTCCCTAGCAAGGTGAGCTGGCTACAGGCTTGTAGAAATCTGACAAATATGTTTAGTTGTTGCTCGAGTAAAGTGGCCCATGTATATAACAGGGCCGGTTCCTTTTCCGGAGGGGCTATAATAGAGTCAGTTTAAGCTTTAGACCAATTTTGTGCTTAGGTTTAGCCTTAGGCTTAGGCTTAGAAATAGGCTCATCCATACGCTAAGCTTAGGAGGCTTAGACTTAGGCTTAGGAATATGCTTATAACACTGTTCCGGCACTGTTCTATACATGGGCCAGTAAAGTTGTTTATCTGAATCAAAAGCGTACACATACATGTGATTGAAACCAGCCTGAAAAAGTTTTTTATCAATGAACCATTCCAAAAAAGTTCCTATTCTGTTAAAATTTACAATCGTATATATTACGGATTCAGAACAGCTCAGTTTTTATTTTCGTTGCTATTAAAGCTATCCAATTTGCTCAATGCCGCACGGCAGCATCGCCAAACTATCATCGTGAACGATTTCTGTCGCGTATTAATAGTCGTTCCGTATCGCTAAATCGCAACACGCGAACACTGTCTCCATCAAATGCAGCCACGTTGCTTTCATTCGCTGGCTGCAACGACCATCAAAATCGTTGCAGTTTTGAAGAAGTTGAACAGCTGCGTTCAAAAGTTAAAATGTTAACAGTGAGTATTTTTAACTGTTTTGCGGTATGTACTGAATAGATAGCAGAGTGCAATTAGATTTTCAAAAATACCCGAACCGCATCGTAACTGCTTATTTAATATTTTAATGGAGAAATTCTCAGTTAGTATCTATAACCCTTTAACTAATAGAGTATAACTATGAGCAACTAAATACAAGTATCCGAGCAACACAGACACTGTGAGCAGTGTTTAACAGGGTGCAACCAGAGGTGAAAAACACCAAAGCCGGAGGTCAACGAAACTTGCCGGAACCGGAGCCGGAGCCGGAGGTGAGGTGAACTTAGGTAGTAAAAATGATGGTTAATTAGTTAATTTTAGCCAATATCTACAATATATTGTTATGTTGTTTGATTTTGCGTTGATTTTCTGGAAAATTTCGGAAATTCTTTTCTTGTGCCGAAAGTAAAACGGATCGCACTAAACAGATAAATTTTGCTAAATTATGCAAAACTTTACTACCGAAATGGCCGGAGCCAGAGCCGAAGACCGATTTTCTGCCGGAGCCGGAAACAGACCTCCGGTTGTAACCTGGTGTTCAACAATTCTTACAGATATGCGCAGTGCAACATCTCTACAAGACGTGAGAGTCCCTCGGGCTCGAGCATAAATCTCCAATAGCTGAGTGGCCATCGTAAACGTTTCCACCCGACAGACTGGGGATCGAATCTTACCTTGAAAGTTACATCTGAAATGAAATCAAAAATATTCATGTGTGAGAAAGGGTTAAAAATAATTTTTATTTCGCTATTTTACACTACTTGCTATAATTTGTTATAATATTTTTGCTTCTACAAGCGTTTTGGTAGTAATTGGGGTTTCCTGCTTTACTTCTGATATCTCAACAGAAATGAATAAGACGTATTATAATTGTGCTCATAAGTAAGCTGAATATAGCATTCTGTTATACTTTTGAACCCTTAAATGTTCTGTAACAAAAATATCGTTGCCGGGTGTCAATTTGTGACCGAAACCGGATATTAAGTAGATGTTTAGCATATGGAACTGCATATATAAAACTCAATTATTAATTTTTATCATTCTGTGGCGTGGTATAAATGGATTGTGTTAATTATAGGGCTTGCCGAACGCGAATCCTTAAAATTGGAGGATTTAAACACAGGTTTAGACCTAAGACTAGAATTAGGATGTTTAGGCTTAAACTTAGGGATAGGGTTACCTTTTGATTTGGTAGATAGGCCCTTATAATTAACATGGGCTGTGGGCATATAGGTGATATGTATTGGCGGTGTATTTTATTTGATAAACTTATTCAACCATCAGGATTCATCCAATAGAAGCTATCCGGCACACGGTAGGCAAACTTGAATACAGTTATTAACATCAGGTTGCAACTACCTAGAGGTGAAAGCTACCGGAACCGAAGTCACACTGGGAATTTGATTAAATTTTCCGGAGTCGGACGTGAATCAAAAAACTTAAATTATGTTATATAAATTCGCTAAAACATCACTACCGTATTTGTCCGAGCCTCTGTGGAAGAGTGTACCGCAACCGTAGTGGAACCGTAGGTCAATTGTCTGCAACCGGTTGACCAAGATAACATTACTCATTGATTACCCTTTTATTCTGATCACATCACTATATATGCTTCAGGAAGCAAATGAGCGAATATCGGACGAACTTAAAGTGAAAACTGATGAATTAAATAAAGAACGCGATTTAAACGACGATGTTATTAGAATGCGTGAACAGTTGATCAACCAAATACTGATCGAACGCCAAGCGACCAAAGACGAAGAAACTGTTCGATTGCTTGCGACCAGGTATGTAGTTTACCGTTTCATTGCTTAGGGCGGGCGTATCCTGGTTTATGGTTCAAAGAGGGACTTTTCTACTGAGTATCGTCTGGTTTTAGGTCTATTTGTTTTGCTCGTATTTAGTTTAATATAAGAAATTAATTTCTCGAAGCCGTTGAAAGGGTGCAACAAACTGTGCAATCGCTGTGTCCACTCTTAAACCAAAATCATGGTTTTAAGCCCATGGCTTTTTCCTACTCAACCCAGCTTGACCAATATATGCTTAGAGCATGTGCTATTAAAATGTGGTGTGACCGTATAGTGCATCGTGTAAAACGGTAGGTATTACGGACGTATTAACGGGTTGAAGAGCCAAATATTATGAACAGGGCCGGCGTTAGGATAATCTTGCGCCCAAATAAGTCCTAGTAGGCCCCGAATAAAAAGCTTCGCTGCTCTAAATGTCGTGGTCTGCCAAAATGTTTTAAGTTAGGCCCGATGGTGGCCATGATTTCGGGTCGTGCCGCCGCATGGGCTTACAAATGAGCTTACAAGTGAATGCTTAATTGTATTACGCAGATTAATATCGCCTATTTTGAGTTTTGATATATTTTTGAGAAGTTTTCGCTTATTAATATCCATCAATGTTGTAACTGCATTTTAGAATGCTTGATAATGAACGCGAAAAAAGTGAAAAACTGGAAAAACAACTGGAAATGCTCAAAAGCAAATTTAATGAACCATTGGAATTGAATGAATTGTGAACTTCCAGGGTGTAACCGGATATCCGTTTCGGTCTCCGGCAAAAATCGATGTCCGTTTCTGTTTTCGTTACAAAAATAACAGAAATTATGTTATTTTAACGTTAAAAATTATAAATCAAGCAAAAATCTCGCAATTTTTGTTGCAGACATGCTGCAATGCAATCGTTCGAAATAAAAAAATCACGAAATTCATCGAAAAATATTAAAAAATTAGATGCATCCGCTATTTTTTCTTTGAAATTCTTGAAAGCCTGGTGTGAATTTATGCACGCCTCAATTGTGTTAGCAAAAAAATAAAACATTTTTGAGACTTTTATCCTTCAATATTCGTTTTCTGCATCCGTTCTGTTATTTTTACTATCCGTTTGCACCCTGTGAACTACCAATTAACAAACTGTATTAGTAGGTGCAATGGCGGATCCATGGTGGGCCACCCCGGCCGTGGTCCCCACAACAGCATCTCGACAAAAATTATATAGTGTCAATTGCTGTTCTACTGTAGTTACCCGAATAATAGGGGGACTGCATTTATGTGGCCACTACAGAGGGTACCCCCCTTGTTATTCGGTTACGGATTGTTATTTATTTTTAACCCCAAATCCGAACTTATATATCCACCCTGTTGTTTAGATCTAAATTGCGTTGACGCGTTAGTTATATTTGTGATTCATCTCAATTGAATGAACGTAACAAGTAAATTTTATGGCAATAGTTCGTGGTTTGTGTGTGGGTCAAAAATAAGTTTATTACCTGTGATATTTCCCCCGTTTTGAGATCCTGGATCCGCCACTGAGTAGGTGGTAAAAATCTTGAAAGCAAGAACGTCTGTTATTTTTGTTTTAAGCATAAGAATAGTAATCAAAATAAAATATTTCTCTCAGATATGCTGACATAACGTGAACATTGCGGCGTTTGAGTTCGAACAGGCTTAACTGCGCTACAGTAACCAGTACAGCGGCAGGGTGTTTTAGGTTATTATTATTGTTGTTGTTGTTGAAAGGGGGGTTTAGGGCGGCCCGAGGGCTCCCTGGGGCTCGAGGGCCGGGTTTTAGCGCGCCGGCGGATATTCCTCGGCGTCGGGGGCGCCGGGGAATATCCGACAAATAGCACATCCAGAGAAGGAGCACATACACGCCCCATCAGAAATCTTTTTGTGATGAAATATAAGGTCTTCACCTTAAAATTTTTCCACCTCACAAAATTTTTTGATCATAAAATGATAAGGTTTCTACCTTACAATTTTTGCGTTTCATAACATTTGCTACCAACCCCTCCCCGGTCAGAAATTCCTGGATGGATCCGCCGCTGGCTGTCGCAATGAGTCACCGATTTACTTTTTATACATTACTGCGGTTCTTGATGAAAACTGAAAATAAACGTTTAATGATTTTTTTGATGTCACCTGATTTTTGAGATAAACTATAAAAGATGAAACCACAGTTTAGAGTCTTTCACAGGTAATAAACTTATTTTTGACCCATAGTGTATTGACCCAAATAAGGGGGGTCCCACTGTGCGTAACACGAACTGCCATCTTAATATGCATATCAAACAACGGGATTAAAATCTGAAAATGCTGAAAGTGCTGTAGGTCTTGTTTAACCCTTTCTCACATGAATATTTTCTATTTCCCCTGAGACCTACTTTTATGCTAGGATTCGAACTCCAGTGATTGGAGTGGGAGGCGTATACCATCACCACTCAGCTATTGGAGCTTGACGCTCGAGCCCGACACGCCTCTCACGTCTTGTGGTGATTCAGTACTATGTATACGTGTTGTAATTGTTAAACACGGTGCGATATATACTATTTAACGTATATACACTGCGTTAAGTTGGCTACAGGCAACTCAATGTGAGAAGGGGTTAAAGTCGAAGTTTAAAAGTGTTCTCCCCAATCTGATTCATACTTGCGTATTTTTGAAAAGCTGGACTTAATATATTTTGCAATAAAATTCAGAATGCCTATATCTACAACGCTTTCCCACGCTGAGAAAATGAGCTTTTTACGAAGTTGTTCGGGTGCAGGTGGATATTTCAGAATTCAAACAACTGGATATGTGGCGGCTTACATTTATTCCAGGAGCAATAGAATTAATAAATACAAGGCGGAACGGAAGTTGAAGTAAAATTTTGACAATATAAATTTAAACCAGTAAGAGTTTTTAAAATGCACATCCAGGCATTTTCTGGCACATCTATTTTCCGTGTTTACTTTCACAACATCCCGTTGTTCAGCGGGTCACAATATATAGAAAAAGCTTTGCTATAAGCCTCATTTTTGCTCAGGCGTAGGGTTTTGTTTGGTTGTTGTGGGGGTTGGTGTTTGGTTTGTTTTGTTTTTGGTTGGGTTTAATTTTGGGGGTCTTTTTTAGTTGGGGGGGTGGGTGCGGTTTTATGGGTGTGGTTGTTTTTTCTTGTTTGGTGTGTGTTCGCTTGTTGGGGGTTTGTTGGGTTGTTTGTTGTGTGTTTTTGTTTTTTTTTCGGTGGGTGGTGTTCCCTTTTTTCTTAAGCCTAAGCGTTCAAAAAGTGTATTTCTAAGTCTAACGTATAAGCTGAAGCGAAAACGTCGTCTAGAATGCAAGCCTGCTCTTTTATAGACTCTGTGGAAACCGGGACGACCCTAAAAGTATTAACGTTGGCCAATGAAACGACACACAACACTGCACAAAATCGACTCCGGCTCCGGTTTTGAAGGAACATTTGCTGGTAGTTTATGGCAACTTGGGCACTGTAATTTTTGGTATTTTTTGTTTTGTTTTTTGTTTGTGTTTGTTTTTTTTTGTTTTTTTTGTGCTCGGTGCTTTGCTAGAATTCTTTTCGGGGGGTTGGTCCCTCTGCCCCTTTGGCTACTGGCCCGCGACTAAATCATGTCTCTGCAACTCAGGGTCAGTCACTGGCAACATTTAAAAAATTTATTTATGAAGTTGTCGTACTGCTTTTATAAAGAAAATTTTGAGCACATCCAGCGTCATTTTCCCCTCTGGCTGCACCCTGCCTGGGCCTATGTTACTTTCAGGGGCGTCCCGATTTCCCGCGGGACAGCAATTAGTGCCGCAGAGTAGCATTTGCTACTCCTGTTTGTGTATACGCGAAGATTTATTTAAAACTATGCTGCTGTTATTTACGGGTTATAGTTTAGGAAGATCGCTTTTAGTGAGGGGTACAGAGAGGCGGCAGCCCCCCTGATAAAATCAATCTCAAAAAATATTGCTTTCCCGTTTTCCGTTTTTCCTGCAAAAATACATAGTTCCCCCACATTTTCCCGTTTTTTAAAGAAAGCATTTTGTTGCAAGGGGCGTTCTCATACGGGGGCATTGGCTGGCCGTTCCCCCCTAATTTGGATTGCTTCTTACTCCCAAATAGACTCGGGCCAGACATTGTAATTAAAATTGATTTTTCGATCCATTCTGCATCCCCTGGTGCAGAAATTTTCAACTCTACTTGTGTTTTGAACGAAAAAATTTCGCACAGTTTATAAAAGGTATTTAAAATATACAGTGATATGAATGTCAGCTGTGGTTGCCAAGCTCCCAGGTGTACATAGGGGAGTGACAAGTAGCGGAACCCCAACTACGAAAATCTTCGTTCCCCTCTCCCGGTCTAACCAATTTTGTACAATCTGAAAAGCATTTGATTTGTGTCCCATTGTACTGTTTTCTCACCAAAAATTTGTAGCTGTCCCGTTTTCCAACTTGCAAGAAACAAACCTGCCCCGTTTTCCCAGCGAAAAATTACTGCTGCCCCACTGTCCTGTTTTCTCAGCGAAAATTTTGCAGCTGGCGTGTTTTCTCATTTGCCCGAAACACACCATTCCTGTTTTCCCGCTTTCCCAACGAAGAATTGCAGCTGTCCCATTTTTCCATCTGCACGAAACAGACATGTCGTATTGTCCCGTATTCCAAGCGAAACTTTGCAGCTATTCCGTTTTCTGATATACTCGGGAAACAAACCTAAGTATCCAGTTTTCCCGTTTTCCAGCGAAAATCTGCAGCTGTGTTGTTTTTCAAACGAATAACTGCAGCTGTCTCGTTTTACATTTGCCCGAAAGCGGAACAAATCTGTCCTGTTTTCGCAGCGAAAATTAGCATCTGTTTCGTTTTTTAGCGCAAAATTGCAGCTGTCCTGTTTTTCCATTTGCCCGAAACAGGCCTGTCCCATTGTCCCATTTTCCCATATAAAATTTGCAGCTATACCGTTTTAACCATTTGCGTGAAACAAAACTGTCCAGTTTTCTCAGCGAAACATTGCAGCTGCCCCGTTTCCATGTTTGCAATAAACAAATCTGTCGCGCTTTTACGGCGAAACATTGTAGCTGTCCCGTTTTCCTGTTTTCCCGAAATTAGCCTGTCCCATTTTCCGAGCGAAAATTTATTTTCAGGTGTCTTGTTTTCCCATTTGCCTGAAACAAACCAGTCCTGTTTTCGCGTTTTCCCAGGAAAAATTGTAACTATCCCGATTACCAATTGCCCAAAGCAGTTTTGACCCATTTCCCCATCCGCTATATAATGTTGTCGGCAAGAGTATATAAATTTCCCCTATTACACTCATGTCTTGCTGTCCCCGGCAAAACGGTACACCAGTTAAAGTAAAACTTTGGCCATGCATCGTGTATACTTTCCTGTTTTGGCAATCAAAGTAATTAATTAGGTGTGCGACAATAAAAACACAATTGCAGGAGAGTACAACGAAGATCAGAACGTGTAGTAGTGTTGCTTTCTGGGTTACAGAGGGTTTAGTATCATAGATCGGATTAAGAGCTTTTATGCGATTCCAGTCCGGAAGGTTTGTTTTAATTCAAATTTCGTAACATTTACATAGCTATGTCTTAGCGAGTTCTCAGGTTTTATGCACACTTTGCTGTACCAGTTAAACGCAATTAATTCTACCAGAAGTACGAAACAAAATTTGCGTCCCAGGACTTTTCTAGATTTGCACTAGTAGACGGCATTTGTGATTTTACCGAAGTCTAATTCACGTATACTATCTGATTCGATGCACATAATGACAAAGTTTGCAAGTATCTCGCTTCAAAGATGTTCGCAATAGATTCTTAATGTGATAGGTGGATGCATGGACCCGTCATTTTTAGCTGCAAGAACTCGGAACTAAATCTGTCGTACCGAAGCTTACGCCGATTTAGGTAGGATTTCTTACTCTTTCGGGCACCTTATTTTAAAAAGAATTTCTTTTCCAACCCACTTCTTTTCGATTTGGACGGTTGTACGAGGCTTCGTAATTTATCTAAGATCGATCGCTTAGCAGGAAATACACGGATGTGAAATGTTTATACAGAAGTTAAATGCAACGAATAAAGGCGCAGAAAATATATAACAGTTTAAAATATGCAGTATTTTCCGTACTGAAACAATATTGTCAGTCTAGGTCGGAACCAAGGACATCAGACCTTTTACTAAGCAGCTGGAAAAGCGGGCTAGAGCGGGTATCGAACTCTCAGCGTATGGATCCTTAAGCGAGCACTCTACCACTGCGCCACGTAGCCCGCCTCTCCAACTACATTTTTCGTCGACTATGTGTCGACCGTATGGCTGCCAGCTAGCATACATACAGTGCACTGCACTATATTGCATGTGCACATAACGGGCAAGCATGTCTCACATGCTTACAATTATAATATGATTGATGTTAAAGGAGTCGTACTTTTACGGTACAAAACGTTCGCTCCGCAGTATTTAGGCGTAATTGCCTTATTGAGAAAGTACCCAATTCCGCCTGAGCGTAATAAAACTACTGCGTACACCTTTACCGTAAAATAGTACCAATTCGACGCTCACACGAACTAGTCGTTAAAATATATACGTATACCAAAATACTGACCGATTACCAAGAAGAAAGTATAACCAAGAGGAAATCAACTGGAAACAACAATAAAACTTGACGAAATGCGGAAAAATTCGATCTCACTGGAATCAGCCTGAAATACACGCAAATAACACCATAGCTAGGTAAATTTTACGTGAAAATAAATATATTTGATAAATTTTAGGAATAATATCCGACGCGACTTTAAAGTCGCGCATAGAGTAAGGCCAGCGGAGTCACAGTTCGGAAATAAGAAAACGAGAACGAATTAAGAGTTCAGGGCGTTCTGGAAAATAAACCATCGACGAAGGTAGATTTCACTTCGGTGGATAATGAAAATCTAAAATACAGCAGATTATGTAAATCCTTATCTTCAACTAAGGAGATTTTTACCTTTCCGGTTCCGTTTCCGGCAATTTTATCAAATTGAGGTTTTGGTAAAATTGAAAGTCCGGTTGCTCGCTGATATATATTAAAACTGGCTAGAAATTGCTATCGTATAAACCAGAAATGTGCCGATACCAAAATTTTTGCCGATGCCGATTCATATTTTGAAATTTTGCCGATGCCGAACCGATGCCGATGCTGATTCCAACTTTAGTAAACCATGCTTAATAAACAGATAGAACACTACATTATATTATTATATGAAGGCTTAAACTCTAACCATCATCAACGATTATAATTTTATAAGAACGGTTAATTTCAATTTTGTTTTTCAAACAAAAACGCAAGAGAGACAACAATTTTCCCTAGCAGACACACTGGTATGCGCCCATAAATTAAATTGATAGCATTCCAACTGATTGTTACGTTCAAAAAGTATCGGGAAAGAATCGGCATTTTTTTGCAGTGCCGATGCCAATGCTCACGAAAAGTGCCGATTATTGCCGATGCCGATTAATCGGCATATCCCTACTATAAACTAGGGATGTGCCGATACCAAAATTTTTACCGGTGCCGATACTGATGCCGATTCTTCTTTTGAAATTTTGCCGATGTCGAACCGATGCCGATTCCAACTTTAGTAAACCATGCATAATGAACAGATAGGATACTGCATTACATCGTTATGTGAAAACTTAAACCCTAACAATCATAAACGATTATAATTTCAGACGAACGGTTCATTTCAATTCATTTTTTCAAACATAAACACACTAAAAGATATCAGTTTTGTTGACCGGTCAGTGATAACCGCCCACAAATGAAACTGATAGCATTCAAACTGACTGTTATGTCCAAAAAGTATCGACAAAGAATCGATAATTTTTTTGCAGTGCCGATGCCGATACTCACGAAAACTGCCGATTATTGCCGATGCCGATTAATCGGCACATCCCTACTATAAACCCATAAGCTTTTTAACGCTTTACACAATTAGCGCGAACTAAACTTGTGTAAGGTCCGATTAAGTTATATCGTTCGAAAATATTTTTGAGCCCGAAACGCGGCCTGGCGATCTTAAAAATAGAATTTTGTAGAATTCAAATTTGTGTTTGAAATGATCAGAGTAGGTCATGAGTATGGATGTGTGATTTATGACATTGGCATGGCGAAATGACACTCTCATAACTATAGAATGGCATTGAAAAAATTTGCCGATTCTTTATTCTTTGCAAAGACATTTTGCACATGGCAGTGAGTACTGAGTTAGAATGCTATCAACTTTACTTCTTGGCGTATATCAGTGTGTCTGATCAGGGAGACTGTTCTCTCTCTTGCATTTGCATTTGAAAAAATTGTTATAAATGAAATGTTATGGTTTAAGTTTTAAGACTCCATATTTGTAATGATGTAGTGTTGTATCCTATCTGTTCTTTAAATATGGTTAAAATTTAGATCGGCATCGGCAAAATGTTTTGCTTCTGCCAGAGTAAACCGAAATTACAATAAGCCGGAACCGGAATTTGATGAAATTGCCGGAACCTGAGACTTAAAAATACATGCCCTCGAAACGTTCATTGTAATTTTATTTTTTGCTATATTATTGTTGAAATAAACAACATTATCTGAAGATAGGTATTTACGCATTAATCTGTTGTGTTCTAGATTTTCATTATCCACGGAAGCAAAGTCTATCTTCGATGGTTTATTTTCAATGGTTGTCAGTCATTGTATAAGTACTCTATGTACTATAGCAATCTATTTTATTTTTCTATATAGTCATTTTTAGTAAAATGTTTAATTTTCACTGAGCAAAATTTAATGCGGGAATTTTTTATTCTGGTAAAAAATTTACCGGAAGCGGGAGGTGAAAACACGTTAAAATTTTTAATTTTCACTAAGCAAAATTTAATGCGGGAATTTTTTATTCTGGTAAAAATTTACCGGAAGCGGGAGGTGAAAACACGTTGGAACGATAACCGGAATTTAGTTTGCACCCTGGTATCAGCACATCTTTAATTTTGGTGACAGATGCAGGTGAACCGCGGCATTTATTGGTGTCGGTGTGTTAGCCCATTTCGTGTTTTAAAGGTGCCTGTACGTAATAATAATATTTCTTGCACCCGTTCTTATTTAAACACGCTAAAATTCATAAAAATGCATTATAGCTTCTTGAAACGTTTTTATTTTGATCATCTCAGCAATAAAACATGATGCTGACATGCAACGTCTGTTCATTTTTAGTGAATTTAGGCAATCTATTCGTTAAAATGAGCACGTAGGCTGCAGTTTGTAATTAGAGCTATTACGTTTATTTTAACGAATTTTTTACACGATTCTTCATAGATTGACGTACTGACGTTTGAAAACAGATGAAAATTTGTGGTTCTTTTGTGTTTTGACTAAATTTCCTAAACTTTCGTCACATGCGTATAGGCTGCGAGCATTGACTAAACACGTTGCTATTCATATTCTTGTTTGGTTTTATAGTCTTTTCAATGAATGTGTGTTTATTTTTTGACCAATGTTTTTTCTGTTCTAAGTTAATTTTTAGCGAAGGTGGCAATATACGTTATGTATACGTCTGAAAAATTTTCCAGAAACTCCTTGCTAAAAACCACTACGAGGGCTGACCACACTATCCTTCCTGGCTACTCTCTCATGCGTATGTTTAGTGTTTTGTATTGTGTGAAAGAAGACTAAAAGCATGTACATAACGATATATAGGTTAAGGTTTTCTGAATCTAGTGACTCTATGTATATATGTATTTTGTAGCTGTTTAGAAGTGTTCTGTGTAGTCAAGATAAGCTGCCTAAGTGATTGAAATACGAGTAGCGGATTCATGCTAACTTTAGCAGTTTCATAGAAGAAGCAAACATATATATATATAGTATGTGAGATCGTAGGTTCACATTGTTGTATTATGTCTTTAGTATTGACTAATACAGCGTGGTTTCGTTCGAACGCACGGCTTTTTTTTGTGTCGTGTGTGTTTCATGGTTGATATTTCACTGAGACGGCTTTACATTAGCATTTAGAAAGTTTAAAGTTTGTTGGGGATTCATGACGATTAGATTTTAGGTATGGGCTTGTTGGTTATGGTATGGTTTGGTGATAAGGAAAAAATTTTTATGTTACCCTGGTGCAGCAACGTTTCTAATCAAGCAGATCGGAACTGATTTGGTTGATATTGTGTCACTTAATTTATGTTCAAGTTCTTCACTGTTTGCGTTAATTTATAAACATATATACTACGTTTACTACGCTTAGGCTTAAGCTAAGGAATGAAGACTTACCTATGCTTAAGCCTTTGCCTAAACTTTTTCCTGAACCGTAACTTTATATGTGGGTTGAAATGTGCAAGAGCCCGTAAGTACGTAAGAAATGTGTAGGTGTGTATCAAAATATCACAGTATATCTCTAGAAAATTGGCCGTGCATGAAAATTACTGAAATAGTTTAGCACTGTTTTGGCGCGTTAGTATGAGAAGCGCGTAATGCGGGGGGCTTGGGGTGGCAGCCCCCCATCCTGCTCAGTATTCTTTCTTAGCGCATGGGGTTCAGGGTGCAGTAGCCCCATGAAAACGAAATTGTGGCGAGAGGGAAACTTTTTGCCGTCGCTAGTACGCCTGCGAAGAAAAGCAGCAAATAACGGGCAAAATTAAAATTATTTCGTTCCTGTCAACCTTTATACTATTTCCAGACATGCAATGCAGCCGTCATACCTAATCAGTGTTTATTAGATATATAGTTAAAACATGTTTTTAGGTTCTCTTTTGAAGTTTTGACGGGTATAGAGATACTTGGCGTTAAAAGCAGGTTTCCGTGATTTATATAATGCAGTAAAAATTACTGGTGCTTTTTACCAATATATAGTTTTTGCAGCAGTGGGTTGTAGTGCTTTCAACTAATTTCACTTGCGTTCGTAGCGGTTTGCTAGGTTTTAAGTTTTCGCCATCTCACATATTAAAATTGGTATCGAGTCGGCAAAATTTGAAAATAAGAATCGGTAATGGTAAAAATTCTGGTACCTGCGGGTAAATCAGGGTCAACATGTGAGTTCGAACGGAATGTCCAGTTTAACTGTAATCGTGGTTTTATTACCAGAGCAGCAGTATATAATGTCGTGCCCTACTGCAAAACTGAGTTTGTAATTGGAACTATTGTTTATTACGTACCCAGTTGGGTACTTTCGATTCAAGACGTTTGTTCGTATATAGCTGTCAGCAAATCCGTACGAATTATAAGGTTTACAAGTCTAATTTTTGCTATAAAATGGTTTTGATAATTTGAAAATTGAAAAATTTATAGAGCGAAGCGAAACTCCGAGCGAAGCTCGGAGTTTCGCGAAGCGTTTTATGTTTTGTACTTGGGGGTCGAAAGGTGGATTTCCGTCCGTCCGTCTGTCCGTCCGAAAAGAATTCTTTTGTTTGAAAGCCAATTATCCTGGGGTGTTAACCTCGCATTGGGGTTGTAAAATTTTAAGCCGTTTATTAGCTACAGGCTAATTTGCATAATTAATTAAGCGTAAATTTGGACTTTCCACAATATTTCACTAATTATTACAGTTAGAAGCAATCTAATTTTACAACTAAAGGTTTTCGGATGCGAGGAATCTGCGTAGACTGTTCAGAAACCTGCAAAACCGATGATTGCGCAGTTAGCTAATATATAATTTGCATATTAGCATAGGTTGTAAGTCTAAATTAGAATTTTTTACAATATTTCACTAATTATTCAGGTTAAAAGCAATATAATTTCAGCCATAAATGGTTTTTGGGCGCGAGGAATCTGAATAAATTGCTTACAAACCTCCAAAACCGATAAATTAATAGTTAGCTAATAACTAATTTGCATATTACCTTAATTGCTTACGTGTGTTCGAGGTTCGCTCAATAAATGTAGTCCCACTACGACTGGTTTGTATATCTCAACAACGGATAATTGTGAAGTTTGCCACTGATTGATCTGCCGTTTGACACTTTTATGCAAATTCATAAGCGATTCGCTAATTAGCATTTGTGCTAATGATCACAACAAAGTGTATTTTGTTGTGAACTATCGGTTTTGTCAACATTAAACGCTTGAAACATGAAATTTAATTAGCTTTTCGTTTATTAGCGTCAGTTAGAGTCACCCTGTTTGCAAATATGCCGATCCAATGCCAATGCAATTTTTACTTCAACATCATGTGTTACATTTTTGGATATATACGTAATAACCTCGCTTGTTATGATAGTTAAGTAGCTTTCAATTTCAGAATCAGATATATACTCTATTATACGCCAGTAAGTGAAATTGACAACATTTTAGCACACTGCTGAGTGGCAAAAATATCGGTAATGAGTTGGCAATGTTTTTTGCAATTTATACCGATACTCATGAAAATTGCCGATTATTGTCGGTGCTGATTGAGCGGAACATTTCTATAAAATACTGTGAGAATACCAGCGAAGTTTGATATAGATGTGTGATGTATATGTTGTTGGCCAATCTGCTATTAAGGCTAATTACCAATTGGCGTATTCCAATCTGTTATTCTGAGCAAATAACAGATTGGCCTAGGCTAAATAGCGGTTATAAGATGTCGCAAAACATCAATAACGTAAAACCAACGCTGATTGGTTTAACGGTACTGCGCTTGTTCAATTAATCAAATCTGATTGATATGTATCTTTAATAGCAGTTGATCCTTGGCCAAATTGATATTACGCAAAATAGCAGTTTGGCATAAGCCGATTAGTAATTTTCCTGGATCGCAGATTGGCATACGACATATATAAAATTATTTTACGTTATTCTCCCCTGAGTACATATAAACATTCACCATACAGATATATGCATATACACTGTTACTCGTTTCTATAGATTCATCCATGGCCTGTTGCGTTCGGAATAGAAATTATGGTAAAAGCTCCATTTGGGTACGACGCGTCGTACTACCAGTTTTGTTTGAAACCCGTTCTGCCGGAAATCCAGTACAACAGTGCAACTTGTGTTCTACCCGACTAGTATATATTTCTGGCGCTCCCAGTCTACTTAATGTGAGGCGTGGGGTCAGAAAGAAATGCAACTCAGAAGGAAAGTAAATGGTGTATATGTTCTGTGTTACGATGGAATATGATAAGGCTTGCTACTACGTCCCAGAACTAAGCTGGAAGTGTACACATTTGTAGCTACTGTGTTCTGCTTTGGTAGCGATTGCTTCCAGTTTGTTGTACCGACGCGAGTTTGTGTGTACGTGTACGTATTTATAGAACCAACGTATAGTTTTTGTCTTTTTGCGGATGTCTGTGTAGTGGTGCCCAGTTTCTTGTTCAGTGCGGTTTTTATAGTATACTTACAGCTTTGCTTTTAAAACAATGGGATTCTGTCATAGACAACAAAATACGTACGTGTATGTTGTCTCTCAAATTGAATGGTTTCGTTCGTTGCTTGTCTTTTTGTTTTATCCCGCTTAAATTGTGATCATACGATGGCAGACCGATCTGTTTCTCTTGTTTCTTGGTGGTTCTTATTTTTTGTGAGAATTTGATAAAACTAGGTTTTGGTTTTTAGTGTCTATATTGCACACTCGGCTGCATATGGCTTCGTAGTTGGTTTTGAGTAATGAACATGGCCTTTGGACTGAGTAAACATGTATATACGTAATGCAAGTTGTGAAATGTGATGTTTTTGAGGCAGATATTGGAGTTGTGACATTCATTTGACTGAGGGATGGTTGATATATTAAAAACTAAAAATTTCAGCTTTTATCTGCTGTTATGTAATAAAAACTTAAGTTGATTTGAGCCATTCTCACGTACAAGTGTTTGCAGAAAAAAGTTGCACGTGCAACTTGCATGTGCAAGTTTGGTCGCAAAGCAGCTTTGAAGTTCTTGAAGATGCAAAATTATTCAATGGAACTCATGCTATTGAATTTAATTAGCACCTGGTAACGCAGTTGCAAGTCGCTTGAATTTCTTGTAGTTGCAAATATTTCGTGTAAGTTGCAGCTGCGAGTTCTCGCTGCAAAAACTTGCACGTGTGTGAATGCGGCTTTACAAACAGTTATTGTCTTTGGCTGCGTTTACAACACAACAAAATAAAAAGTGCTTCCATTAATTCACTGAAACATTATATACGTATATATATGTTTACGCATTGAATCTGATATTCCTATCAAAGCGATTGAATTCAATTACCATTATTGTTTGGAGCCGTGGCGGATGCGGAAATTTCTTAAAAGGGGCCGCACGGATACGTATAATAAGTGGTAGAAAAATATGCGAGCAAAAAGAACAACACCATTTTAAAGCTACGCCTTAATAAAAAAAATCTTGATTTTGATTTTTGTTGAAGGGCGCAGCCATTGCGGGGTGCTTTCCGTTGCATCCGTTAGTCGTTTGGTCGAATATGTGTCGGTTGTCGGACAATTCTGTGTTTTCTCGTTTGCTCGTATATATACGTGTACCAAGCGCAGCATACTGTCATGGTTCTCGCTGGATTGTCTAGAATGGGTTTTGGGGAATTGAAATTGTATGAAATGAAATGAAAGAATGGGTTTTGGGGAATTGAAATTGTATGAAATGAAATGAAATGTTGCCTGATTGGGAGGGGCGGTTTTAATCATCTGTTTGTTTGGAAAATCGTTTGGGACTGCGCGTTTGCGCGGTGTTTTGCTGGACAAATAGAAGGGAAATACGAAGCGATTGACTGTATTCTGATTATATTTGCGTTATCCGCTAGCAATGTTTAGGGGTTTAGTAATGATTATGATTAGGGGTTGTTTTCTACTAAGAGTAGCGCTATACTTGTGCGGTGCCGTCCGTCGCCATGCGGTATCGTACGTGAGTAGTTCGCGTACCATTCCGCAAGGTGACGCACAATGACGGACGCCACCGGATGTTATGTGTAGTGTAGCGCCATACTAAGATGTAATGGTGCTTGATGTGTCGGTGTACCTCGTTTTTTATTGTTGCTGAGTGTCTGTAGTGTAACTAAGTTCAGATGTTTACGCCTTCGAGGTTAAAATAGCTCCTAATGGATATATACTTGGTGTCGTAATTATGTTGAAGCGAAAACGAAGACCGCACTGTTTCACGGTGAAATCAAACAATACGAAATTTGATAATTTCGAATGAAACAATACGTATATATATTAGAGTGAGGGATAGTGATGTATAGTTAGGTACATCAATATCATCTTTTGCACCAGGCCTACAAATTAGTCTTCGAAAGAGTGTCGTACATTTGTGTTTCGGTATTTGCATGATTTTGTTTTTGTGTAAGTTGCAGTACTGCGAATAAATTTTGTCGTGTGTTTTCCGTTATCTCCCCAGCCGGCGTTTGTTCAAAAATGATTAGAATTCAAAAACTTGTGTATATTTGACAGTTTCATGACCTCGAGTTTATTTTTCTTGTGAAAAAGTTAGACAAAATGTTTACGTTGGTATCATATGACTGCGTTGAATTTTCCCCAAACAGACGATTGGCTAACGAACGAGTTTTCAATTGACTGATTTGGCATTTTCCCGAATCGCTGTCAGCGCACCAAGCTTTGCAAGTTGTGTCGAATGATATATAATTGTACTAATTGACAAATTTTTTAGTCCCAAGGAGGGACTCGGAACCGTAAAAATCGAACTTTTCAAAAAGTCGCCAACCATTTTAGGCAAAAATATACGGAAAAGACAAATTTTGTTATACGATGGTATGGTGATTGCCACTAACCAAGTCCTGTCCAGAGGTCTTTCTCGATTTGTAGGTCACCGTATGTGCACCTTTCAACTTTAATCTACGTTCTGAGCAAATTTTAATGTTTTTCAGGCGTATATACGTATGTGAGTACAAATGTAATCTTGTTTAATAATGTTAATCAATATAATCATTGTGGTACGTTAAGCTACGTATCTTAACAACGCTTTCGTTAAAATGCAATAGCGTATTTGTAAACACTGCGCAATTACTGCAATATATATTTATTATTCCTAAACTGCTACAGTACACTACAACTTTGTTGATTTTTAATCGGAATTTGGAGACAACTTAATAGACCAACAAACAGTACGTACAAAATGATGGAAACAGCTCCGGAAAAACAAGTCACATCGCAAGAAATATCGCAGCATACACCTGGGAAATCAGCAACCACTGACCAGCCTGCACCCGTTCCACGCAAAGTAAGCAGTGTGTATATTGTACATTTACATGGTTTTTTTAATTAATCGTTGGATTTTGTTTGCAACTGTTGTTTCTGTTAATGGGTTAGTAATGAAAACGCTCAAACTCACGCTTTGCTTTTGGAACAAATTACTCACGCCTAAGCCTATGCCTGAGCGTAAGCTTTATTATTTTTAAAACTGGGTAAATATACAGGAGACAAGGCGATTTTAGTTAACATTGAACGATTTTTATTCACACTAAAGTGGTCACCTTAAGGCACTTATTTACCTTCCCCCAAAGAATTGTTCCTCACAAATGTCATTAAGGTTTTCCTTGGACAAAGACTTCTATAGTAAATTAGTTGGTAAGGGGTTGTTATCGAGAGCCTCGGCGTTGAAAAGATGTTGGGAAAAGCAGGCTGTTAAAGTTTTGTGAGGACTGAGAAACAATGCGATGATCTGAGAACGTTTGTTGTTGAACTGGCAGGACTTCTTAATCTTAACGCGATCATGATAGCGTGAATTGTTCGAATAAACAACATTCGCCAGCTGTCTAACACACCGCATATGCTTCAAGGGTATTTTCTGACAGTTCCCATCAGGGATGGGAGTATTGGTCTCGGACTCGGTAAGTCTTGGTATTTGGCAGGTCTCGGTCACGGTCTCGCATTTTTTGAGTCTCGGTGGTTTGGAATCGAGACCAGAAATCGAGGATTCAGTAAATGTATGACTGATTGGTGAAGAAAGTGGTATGGTGGCTGATGAAAATTTTTTCTGTGAAATTATGAAATTTCATAGTTACGCAATAATTACGAGCAGATATTCTGAAATAACATTAAAAAACTATGAAAAATACAAAAAAAACTATAAAAACACAAAAAACTACGAAAAAAAGCACTAGAAATAGTTTATTTGAAAGTTTTAATGTTTTTCGGTGATGTTCAAAACTTGACCGAGACCGACAGTTTTCTTGGCCGGTCGCGGTAGTTAGGTCTCGGTTTTTAACAGAGACCGCCAGGCGCCAATCCCTGGTTCCCGTCAGACCCAGTGTGTCGTTAAGTCATGTTCTGGTGATGAACAGATGCGTGGTCATACCTTTTCCGTTCCTTCAAAGAAATGTCAGCTTGATTCCTTTGCACGCCATGACCATTTGAGTATATACTACAAATCAAAGTTAGAAATGAATCATATGTCCGAAATGGATCATACGTCCAAAATTTCGGAATTGTGATGAGTTATTTGCCACGGGTTTAGCTTTGATCCGCAATTATTTACTTTGTTATATACTTAGTTAATTTTACAAGCGCATTGTTTTACTGGTTGCGTGTCGTAGAACTGTTACTGTGAAGGACTGTCAGTCGTTTATTTTCCTGTTTCATATTGTTTGCTTGCAGGTCTTATTATCATGATTATTACTCCCATCGTACAAACCTTTATTTTGTCGTGGGTCACATGGGTAATGGTAACGCAACCCATTTCCGTCTCTACTAGAAATCACAATGACAAGACGAGGGTGCGATCGGATATTAATCTACCGGATATCGGAGCCAGATAGTGAATTTTTACTGGAACCGGATATTGACCGCAATGGTTATGACATCTAAGTTTGTGTAGTGTATGAAATTATTTGAGTCACGCAAAGGCAAAAGTATACGTTTACTGCATATATTTAAATTTAGTGTTAGCCTTTGATTTTTTTGTTTTTTTTGCACTTCAGTGTGGGAAACATAAACTTCTTGACTATCCCGGAAATGCAATTGTATCAAGATGTTAAATATGTCCACTGTTAAGACAGTTTTATGATATTTGGAATCGGAGCCGTAAATGTCCGATATCCGGTAGCTTTATACTAGAACCGCATACGGATATTAGTTTTTTAGTGTTGGGTGGAGCGGGGGGAGGGAAGTAAACAAGTTTCTAACAGCAAGGTGCAATCAGAATTCCGATTCCGGTTAAAATTACGATTCAAAATGAGTTCCGATTCCGGTTGCGCAATCAATCGGAATCGAAATTTTGACATTTTAATTTTAGGCCGACGTGTAATATGTTGCATAAAAATTCGGCATTATTTATCTATTGAATTGCTTTCGATTAGTAGTTAAGTTATCAATAATGGATCGTTGTTTAGCTTTACAGAACCAAAAAATAAAACATGATTGCAAATTTGTTGATGCGACGTTTTTGAGAATTGTTACCAGCCAACCAACAGACACCCTAATCAATATTATGTATACTTGTTAATACAAGTTATCCGTATACTCACAAAATTTGTAGTTCCGCTTTCGGTATACTCCCACCTTTATTCGTTTTACTGCGTTTAGCGCAGTACGGAGCATAGAAAGAGAAACAAAATCTTTGGCTGCTGTTTCATCGATTTTCGTACTATACACGCATGTTTATCCAAAGAGTAACCGATATAACTCGGCGTTCGAGTCGACATGCCTTACCTCGTGCTAAAGGCTGGCTTCTTGCTCGCATCGTTTGCAAAGTTTTGGGAGCGTTTTGTCGTTATGGGTGTGCTCGGTCATCTTCAGATCCACGGCGAAAAATTCTAGATCCGCCAATGTATCTTGTAGTCGCTTTTTGTTTGAGCAGGTAAAATTGTGTGTATCAGATCTTTTTAAGTGCCACCATCATTGTCACCAAGATTTTGCGTTACATTTGAATTCTAAAAATCGCGTAAGTGGTTCAAAAACTATAATGTTACGCTGTGTAGGTACGCTCGTAGTTTTGATACAGTCGTCAATATCGTTTGTCGTTTTTGCTTAGTCAGCCGCAGCTATGTAGATAGATATCTTAAAATATACAAAAGAATTTTTTTGACTTAGCAGTTTCTGAACATATTTGCTGTATTCGTATACGTATCATATATACGCTCTCGTTCTTGCAAGTTTGTATTTATTTAAAGAACTGTCTGTGGTAAATAGTGAACAAGTTTGTTTGCTTCATCAATTAAAATATTGGTAGAATTTTGATTGAACGGTGTTTTCTTTCTAAGGTACCGAAACTGGACATGCGCTAAGCAACAAATAGTTGCTGACTTGTTTTTGAGCGTACCCTATCAGCCCTTGCTATTGGTTATTTGTTAAGCCTAAATGATGCAGACAAAAACTTGGCGGTGTAGCGGAGATGGAGTCGAGGCGAGCTGCCCCCCACGAAAGACTGCGCTTATCTGCCCCATGAAAGTGGCAGTTGTATATAACGAAAGCTTATTTGTTTAGTTCCCCCCACACAAGTGAATATCATTTCAGTTTAGCGGTTCTTATGTGGATTTTTATACTTTTACGCAATTATTCTATCTTCACGAGACTTTGATATACGGACTGTGTAGAATTTTGGACTAAATTAGCACTTGGCGTATATACTAGAAAAATTCGATGAACTATAAAAATTTCATGTAGCCAACCTGTCGAAAAGTTGTTCAGCTTACTTTTGACTATTTGAGATAAAACTTTCAATAACGATTGCGCATTGATGTTGTGCAAATTTTTTCTGTGAGTCCAACAACATACGTTTTCCGAGCAAATGAGCCTTGTTTTGCCCGTAAAATCCCTGGTTATCCGTACGTACATTTATTGCATATTTTGCCAGGGCAGCATTTTTAGCACGGCCACAAGAATCGGAAGATTCATTTTGATAAGTAAATTTGTGTAATTCTATGGTTTAGATGCCTCGCCGGCTAATTGGAGCGTTATTTCTTCGCGATTTTCGCTTTTTGTTTCATGGAAAGGTTTTCCGCACCACACAAATTTGTCATAGAGTTTCTGTAATTGAAAAACAAAATGATGTGATTTATAAACCCCATTGTTTGAAACGGCGCCGCGCAATCAAGTCATCAATGTGTATATGATTTCTATCGAGATTTACATAGATGGTTGTGCAATCTAATTGCGGAAATTTGCGAGTTGGGCGGCTAGGCAGTGTGTAATTGTTTTATGGCTTTTCAGCTGGGTTATTTTTAATGGTTATAATTTTTATGGTGAAATACTATAAAGGTACGTAATGTATTACCTTTCCCGTGAATTTCTGTTCGCTTGAAATTTTAGTTTCGATTAGAATAATAATGTAAGAAACGTTGTATTGTTTGAAATTGGAAGAAAATTCGTTTTACATCTCATCCTACGTATCGTGTCCTGTAACTATTGTGTATAAAACTTGGCCCCGATTAGGCCTCGGCAAGTCAAGGCATGGTCAGCCAGGCCCCGGCCCGCGGCATCGCTAGAACGTAGTTGTTGCAGGTGAGTGCGTTCTTGCTTGATAATCGTGGCTCACTTAAGCTCAGCGCGCTCAGTGCTCGGTGGAGAGCATGAGTTGTGTGTCAATGCCTACTTTTGATTGTATTTCATTTAAACAAGAATGCTAATGCAATATAGACTACTCGATGCTATTGGTTATCTTGTTCCAGCTTAACATCCAGACGAAAATCGACATCCGGTACTGGTTCCAACCAGTATAAATACCGGACGCCAATTGCAGGAGTTAAATATTCGAGTGGTATTTGTCAGCACTGGCCTGAATCTTTTAAATGTTCTTATTGGCGTGCTCTATGTGGTTTTAAATACGGTTGCGAAACCTCCTATTATTGTAACACTTTTTAGTGAGGTCGTCGATTTCTTAAGTATTCAACGTACCTATATGTTCGATCTTTCAGTGATTAATAACATGTTGTGTGGAAAACGTTGTGTTCGCTGAGCCGGACATTTGGACACGAGGGCTTGTTGGCGGGGTTTTTTTATATTGCCAATTGAAAACGCTTCTGAAAAGCCTGGACAAAATTCAAAAGCGAGTTTCAACCCCTAAAGGATATTGCCTCCTGGCTACACTCTTAAGTGCTCGGTGTAGTAATGTGTAATGGCTAAATGCGAAGCAATGTCATGTTCCGGTCTTGATTGCAGCCAAAGCACGAATTATAAGCATCGTTGATGTGTTGTTGTGTTTGTATTTATTATTTGAGCATAGTTAGTGGTTAATACTGGCAGCTGTGGTGTTTTATGTTTATATGTATGTTATGTGTATACTTACTTCTATGTGGGTAATATGTAGATAATACATATGCGAATGTTAAGCGTATGCGTTTATACATACAGAGGGCGTAAGCCAGCCAGGATTTTTGAAAGGGTGTTTGTTTTCTAAAAGGTTTGAATGGGATTTTCTTGTAACCAACTGAAACAGTTACTAAACACCTCGGATAAAAATGACTATGAGACTATAAAAATGACTGAGACTTTGACGTTTACCCCTGTGGCTACGCCGCCATAACTATTAACCGTAGGCATACACGTATGTGAGTAAGTATGTTTGTGTGAGAGTTGCTTATCGATTTATTGTAATACTACTAGCAACCAGGAGTGTAGCCATGATTTCATTTCGGTAGGGTGTAACTTTATGTTTTACCAGTGGGCGAAATAAATAACGGATCTAGCGGGTTACGTTAAAAACGGACACAGAGAAAGTGCCTACTTGATTCTATACCAACTTTTGGTGGGGTTGTTTGCGCCATTTCCCCTTTGTGTACGCCTCTGCTAGCGAGCGACGCGGTTAGGGTTAAACTGGAAGCGCCTTGTTTTATGCGCTAGAATTCCTTTAGCGTTTGTCTTTGAGTTGTGACTCAAAACTACAATTATATAGCTTATGTTGTTTCGAGTTAGGTGACATGTTGTTGTTGTTGTTGTTTCGGTCGTAATCTGGCTCGCGTTTGGCTTGCATTGCCCCATGCGTTTTGCTGACCAGGATTATCGTGCACGTGTTTGTGTACACACGGTTGTTTCTAGAAAGCGTATTGGGTTTTGGTTTTTGCTAAAGCAAGTCCGATAAGGCAATGGCATCTGTTGTTTGACTTTAGATGTTTTGGCAATTTTGAGGTCGGATTGCTGCGACACGGCAAGTTTTACCGAAGGCTTTTAAAGGGTATCACGCTAATGTCAAGCCAGTATACGGTGTTGTTTAGCGTTTAGTATTGTTTCCGCGGGCTTAACAGTTTTTTAGGTTGGTGCGTTTCAAATAGGTCAACAAGGGAGACTGCGAGATGTTTATATAAGTGCGTATATACAAAGTAAAGTGCTGCCATTAACGGATAAACAGCATTAGTTTGTCGTTTGGGGAGAATTTTTATATTGGAATCTAGCTCAGCGTGCGTAAATGTTTTTAACCAGAACGTTTTATCATACGTAGCTTATGACATTTGCACTGGATTAGGCTAATTCAAAAATCTATTATGCAACTATTTATTTGGTCCAAAAGCGTATACAAGCTTAGAGATAAAAGGGATATCCCTACCGAAATTGCTAGAGACAAGAAAAAAAAGTACTTTTAACAGGCTTTAGAATAACCTTCTGTATCGTAGAGGTTAGAAAACTTTCTTTTATAAACTATATATATACCCATCCGAAGAAAAATCGTGACAACGCCCCTTATCTGATCCATTCATAGTGAATTAAAATCAATTTCTTTTGTTGTCTTCAGTTTTAGATGCGCCTGTTCTACATATATATTTATATACACGCCAATTTAAGCACCCACCAAGGTTTGGTTGCTATCAAATTTCAGAACAAAACCTAGAAGATGGCATATAGAATGTCCATATTCGTATAGTATGTGCTTCTGGTTATATGTTCATGTATAATGGGATTGGCTAGTTATGTGATGTGGGTACCTTGCGTGTCCTTTGGGTCCGGAGAAGAGATATTTGAAAGTTGATAATGCTATTTTGATTTAAATTTATGGCCATTGGTTGTGGAATATCGTGGGAAAGTGATAGACTGTATGCTACAGTTGTTGGAGAATGTATTGCAGGAAGTCGGGCTCAAGTTTGTCGCTTCGCGCGTAGCAGGAATTAATTCATGTATAGGTTGGGATTGAGCGTTGACGACATATTTACATGTAATCAAAAACTGCGTCGTAATATATCTTTTGAATAATGAATTTCGAAAGTACAATGTCTTACACTTAATGGGAACCGTTTTAAATCAACCATTATCGTAAAATCAAGTTGTTTTTAGACTAAACTTATCAAATATAGCAAATTTGGAGTATTTATTGAGTTAATTCGCCGGATGGTGTTATACTGCTTATATATAATGAACCTGCTATATTTACACGTTTCATTTATACGATGTACAAAAAAGTTGGATAGTAAACGCTGCCACTAACGTTATATATATACCTATTTAATGCAATCTGATTCGTCATTTTCGCCACCTGTCGGTGGACAGCCTCCTTCTGCGTTTGAACACTCTTTTCACGGAGGATATCGTAGTGATCCGCAACACGGAAGTAATGTATTGTACAGTTCGACAAGCGGTGATGAACAACACGTAACGGCGTCCGGACAAGGAGGCGGGACGGGCCACGAAGATATTCCGTATAAACCGTTACGACCAACGCATATTGATATTAAAGATGCACCACCGGCGGATACGATGCAACTGCAGCAACAACACCAGCAACACAGAAAGGTGCTTTGCGTAGGGTGTAGGATCCTTTGGGTTAAATTAAGGTCACAGAAGACTATTTAGCATACTAGTTAGAGTTGCATCCGGGTCCGGGTATTCCGGATATTCTGGGTATTTTTGCCGAAAAATTCCGGGTCCGGTTCCGGGTGTTCGTTTCAGTAAATTCCGGGTCCGGGTTTTCATAACAAATTATTCCGGGTCCGGGTATTGCAAAAATACCCGGACAAAATAACGGGAACAAGATTAGCTTAGGGATTTTATTAACATCCCACGCCTACATTCTGAATAGTAACAGATATCGTACCAAAAATAGATTTTGCACAACCAACACTAACTGTGTGAAACACTTACGCATACATTACTAGAAGGAAAACACACCCAACATGTCTCTTAACACAATTATTGCATGTCGTATGTAAAAGCAAGTTGCAGAAGGAAAAAGTTGGTCAACAGGCTTCACCTTTCTTGAGTAAGTTAACGTAAGCAGATATACTTGGGTTACGATTGCAAATGCTCAATTAGGAACGGTTGGAATGGTCGGGATACAGAGACATTACATGTCTCATTTTAAGTTAGTAAATTGACATATTTTAACTTAAGTTTAGTATCTATCGCCTAAGTCAAATAAAAATTTCGGGCCCGGGTTTGTTCGGAAAATAAACCCGGGTCCGGGTCCGGGTTTGTATTCTTAAAAATTTCGGGTCCGGGTCCAGGTTTGCATTATTAAAAATTCCGGGTCCGGGTCCGGGCTTTTCGTTCAGAAACATCCGGGTCCGGATCCGGGTATTTATTTTTAAATGTTGCAACTCTAATACTAGTATATATTAGGTGTTTCGCTTGGTATTTTTAACGTATATGTAGCGCCGATCACTCCAGAATGTGCTATATACATATGCGTTTGGATGGACCGGTGTCGCTGAAGGCCGTAGTGATTAACCATTGCGCCAGTCGCTGCCGTGGTTGTACCCAGGGTGCGACCGGATACCAATTTACCGGATCTCAGATTAGCATCTATATTTGGCACTGATTGAAATATTTGAGCCGAACAGTAGTATATGTTTACTGAATTAGAATTAATGGTTGGTCCAGATTTTTCACTTTTACAGCATCGTATCAAAACTTGGAACTTCTTGGCTTGCTCATAAATGAATTGCAGCAAGATGTGAAAGACGCTCATTAGTAAAAACCAAATGTTGGAATAAGGGACCACCATCGCAAGGCGCAAATGTCCTGTATCCGTTAGGTTTGTACCGGAACCAGATACGGATCGGATATCGAATTATGCTTGATACCAAGCCGAATCCGGATATCGGGGTCGCACCCTGGTTGTACCCGAACAATTATACTTGTAAGTATTAACAAAGATCGCGACTATTCGCCACTCTCAACTAATCGAATTACCTAATGATAAAATGTGTACAGTGTCTTAATCTCGTCTGAAATGTATCAGTTATTGAAGGAATGACGTTTTTAGCGTTGTGTATGTTAGACTTGTTTGCAATTGCACATACTCAAATAGTTTTTGTGTTGCAATATATTCTCGTGTAAGTGAAGATAAATTGGCGTGAAGTTTAACGCGTTGTTTTTGAATAACAGCGATCTCTTATGTCTTGTTGCACTGAAACGTTTGCATATATATTTACCATGCATGCAAACTTATTTATGACTAGCACACGGGACGGACCAATACATGAGAATAATGCCTCTTATTTTGATCTCACTTTTTCGTTGACCACCGCCACTTTTTACGTCCGACGCAAGTACAAACACAACAATTGCCAGTGTGAAAAGCTATATATCGTAGAATTAAGTAGGTTTGGCGATGCGCAGGATGTGCTGCGACTAATGCTCAACAGCGAGGCTAAACCTGTTTACTAGGATAGCTAGAATTTTTGCTTAGAAATGAATTATGATACGACCGGATATCAATACGGCGGATCCCGATAGTATCAGTTGGGAAATGAATTTACTAGTAGTTTTAACATTGGTCTAACCAAGTTGGTTTCTGGCGAAGTAGTTTTCAATTTTAGCCTGTGTAACGGGACAGTGTTATTACGTACCTACCTACACATATTCTACTGCGGTGCGTTAGGTTCGATGACTTCACGGTGGTTGTATACGTCTTTTATTCTGGTAAGTAATGTACTGCTGCTATAGGCATATTTGGTTCTACGCAAATTGCAACGAGGGGTATTTTTTGAACAGTCAAAAATGCGCTACATAAATGTTTGGTATACATGTCGTAGGCGAATTTGCTATTCAGCCCAATTACTAATTGGCCTAGGCCTATCTGCTATTTTATGCAATAGCAGTGTGGCCTGGGCTAAAACTGCTATTGAACTTATGGACCAATCAGATTTGATTATTTGGACAGACGCAATACCGTTAACCTGGCTGCAGTTGCAGTACTTTGTTTCTAATTTCTTTAACATTCATATTTATGTACTGGATTGGAGACGGACGCGGCAATCCGGGGGAAATCTTGATTTTGGATTTTAAGGGGAAAATTTCATTTTGCAATTCTTTAATTTTAAGGTTAAAAATACTCAACTGGGGGTAAAATCTGGAGTGGGGGCTTTGGCCAAGTGAGCGCCACCTCTAGCGGTGATCACCTTCAGGTATGCACGTTTATAGGCACATTTTGTACGCTACACATCTCCTACGTACGTACTTACAAGTGTGTAACAATGAGCAGGGGGTTAATCGTTAGAGGAGACCCCTCGCGTTGTGGTTTTAGTGCAAGGTTTAGTCAACTCTTTTAGTTGGTTTGGCACCAAACAAAAAACCCTTCTTTCGGAATTTTTATAGAATATAAATGTAACCCCAACCATTGCAAACACTTGGTTACACATTTGCTTGTATACATATTATTTAAGTGTTGTTTTATGCAAACAGCTGCCCTGCAGAAAGCATACTGTGAATGTCAATTTATCTTCAATTTTAATTTTTACTTAAATTGTATTTTACGCCAGTTTAGTATAAGTCGCTTTTTGCTATTTTATACTGACTGTGAAAGTATCCCGACAATTCGTAGCCCGACAACTCGTCGTGCAACCACTTTTATTCCGAAATTTTATCGACTCGATAATTGGCCGGTCCTATTATGCTTGCTTTGACTTAGGATTACGCTTGGGATTATGCGTAAATTTATTCGTAGGCTTTATGACACTGTTGGTCGAAAAGTAGTTGAGCGACGGATTGTCGTAGATTCGACTGTGAGTTTTGAATGATATAGTTAAAACAGGTTCGGATACAAATATTTTTTTCAGTTCAATTCAAGTGTTCAATGTTCGGTTCTTGTAAACTTTTCCCGAATTTAAAGTTGATGCATAGGCTCTGGCTTAAGAATAGAAAAACCGTATGCAAAGGCTTTTTGTTGCAGGTAAATCTTTCGTAAACCTAATCCTGTGTCTAAACGAAAGATCCAGGCAAGTTGTTCTGTATTGGTACTGATATTTACTGATATATAGAAATTGTCTTTGAGCGAAGCTCGGAGTTTCGCGAAGCGTTTTTTGTTTTGTACTTGGGGGTCGAAAGGTGGATGTCCGTCCGTCCGTCTGTCCGTCCGAAAAGAATTTCAGGAACGACTGAACCGATTTTGATAAACTTTTTTGTTTGAAAGCCAATTATCCTGGGGTGTTAACCTCGCATTGGGGTTTTAAAATTTTAGGCCGTTTATTAGCTGCAGGCTAATTTGCATAATTAATTAAGCCTAAATTAGGACTTTCCACAATATTTCACTAATTATTGCAGTTCGCAGCAATCTAATTTAGTATTAAAGGGTTTTTGGGTGCGAGGAATCTGCGTAGACTGTTTACAAACCTCCAGTTCGCGTTGTATTCCAATTTCATAAAACTTATTGAGTCGTAGCAGTCTTAGACTGGCGCTATATTTGGTGTGCAGTGCCGTTCGGCGACGAACCCCAAGGGCAAAAAATAGGTTTTCCATTTCACATGTTCCGTACATTTTTAATAAAATCTTGCACAAAACACAGGTTTTAATACGTTTTCGATGCTTTTAGTGAAAAACTTTCTTATTTTAAGGCAGATATGTCGTTTGCTATTGTGCTAGCAGTATTTTAAATAGATTTTAAGCAGGGTGCACTTAATGGTGTAATCACATCATTTAAAGTATATATGCTAAAATCCTGAAGCAAATGCAGTAGCTGGAAACGAACGATAAATTATGGAGTATGGCACAAATTGAAAACTTTGGCAATACACGCTCAGACAATTTTAGAAAAATAAGTTTGGATAATATGCCAATTTTTCTAAAAAATTTTAATGAGAAAAATTTTCAATACCGAAAATACCTTAAACTTCCAGTGAAAAACTCCAGGATTTGTCACCGGAACCGGATTATGAAAAATACCCGATTTCGCTACCGGAACCGCAAATCCTGTTGCACCCTAATTTTAAGAACAACATCATTAAAATATCTCGTCGACGCGACACAACTTGTCCCCCGACATCTTGTCGTCCCCAACAATCCATGCTTAAGCCGCAACAAATTACGTATCACGTCAACGAGTTATCGTACCTACTATCGAGCGACGAGTTGTCCGATATGGTTGGGCATTTTTTTATTCATTATATTCTTAATCGATTGGACAAAATTTCGTTCTCAAGGGAAAGTTTTAACGTATCAAAAATTGAATTTTCAAAAATTCAGCTTTGGGTGTGCGAAAAATATGGGAAGTCAATAATAGGAAGGACCTCAAATATGTAAACTTAAGATATGACCATTTTTAGGTTAAACCCGGCTGGAGAATAGCGGAAAAGCAACCAAAATTTACCTCAGCCGTAACAACCGTCGCCGTCCTGATATAGAATTTGGAAACTAGCATGCACGTTGTGTTTATCGCATATTTATTCCCATAATATTCTGTGTACTATACACTGCGACATTGTCTTTATGCGGCTGGCGCATATATATGTCGTTGTGTATGCCATTTTAAGAGCGACGTAAATTTTATGGCAAGCTCAGCATAGGTACGCTATTGTTGTGGTAGAGATATTATAATATTTGTTCTGGCAAAGGTTTCACGTGGGTTCTTCTGCAAGCGTTATAATAACAGAATTTTGTCTCCGATGTACATATAATATATAAGTAAATGCAGTTTTGACTTGTAAGTGATTGTAGTTTTTTGTGTTCGGTTTGTCGATGGTTTCTGTTTTGGGATTGGTTTTATTTTGGTTTTGATGTGGACACGGCGGTCAAGAGTCAAGACTGACTGAAAGTTAGCACATTAACTGACGGGGTTGTATAGTACTTAGAATTGCCGAATATATTTGATATAATGGCCAGTATTCGTGTTTGTCCGAGTTACGGATTACAGACAAACTTGAAAGTTTTCTCAAACTTCAGAGGTACAGTCAGTTCGGTAAATAGGTTTTCAAAATCACCCGGTGTTTTTTCAAGTTTTTTAAATGTTTCTGGATTTTGTCGCTGCCCTCGGACGGTGAGAACGAATGCAATCAACTAGCATAGTGTGACAAAATGAAAGTTTTTACTACTAAAACGTTCTTAGCCAGATTTTTTGAGCAGAGTAGACAGACTAATGCGTAAGAACTGCGACTAAAAACATTTTCATAGAAGAAGATGCTAAAAATTTTGAATAGCATTCAAATCAAGAGAAAGTTTTTTAAAGGAAACTGTAGTTTAAAACGTTCGAATTTAGCGGAAAATACACCGGGTCCGTTTCATGATTTTAAACACCAAACTCGGGTTGAAATGTCACGCTAGTTCCTCAAGTAGAATGAATTATATAAGGGATACGGATATCAGTTTTTGCCGGATATCAAAACCGGAACCGCGTTCGGCGTCTCGCTCGCGAGTCGCGAATTTTCCACGTCTTTCTCGCACTCCCTCCTTTCGTTTAAATAAAAAGTATTAAACAACCGGCCATGTTATAATATTACTGCGGCGACTAGTATTTGCTACAGACTTATGAATGAAAAGAGTTGTTCAGTCGTGTCAGCCGCTCGTATTAAAATTGCGAAAAAACTTCGACGTGTATATACACATATATACATATATATTGTAGCTGTAAAGTGAGCAGTGGCAGTTTGTCTCGTCCGTTAGTTATAGTCTGTCGCAGCAATTGAGTTCATTTGTTTATTTTTATACTCCTGTCGTGTGGAACAATCGAGTCTTGTTGCAGTTTACGTGTTCGTTTATGAATAACATATTTCGCACATTGAACAATGGTGAACACGAAGTTTTGTTCGGACTCGAAGGAAGGTGTGTGTGAGCAATTGTGTGGTTGCCTGTTAGTTATCAAAGGCACTTCGGTTTTTGAAGAATCGTCGTGTTGCAGTATATATTGCAGGAATACAGACATAAACGTACTTACGTGTACTCGGCAAACTTCGGTATAAAAAGATGTATCTCATGATTATAGAATGGATTAAAACTCGGAATATACGTATCACAGTTACAGTCATCACCCTGTAGCACAGATTTATCAGTTTGGCTCGGATGCTTTCGTGTAGGGACCGTTTTACAGACCTGCCAGCGCAAATTTATAACCGTATAATGCAAACGCCATTATTTATTACTGTTTCTATATTATAGCAGTAGCGTACGATATATATGCGTTTTTTGTGTATCGAATCTTTGGTTTCGATTTAATATACGATCGACGTATTTTATTCATGTGTTGTATTACTACTTACACACATTGCGTTCTATATAAGTAACACTTTTTCTTTATTGTTCGGCTTCGGCTAATATTAATTGCCGGACATTATATAACGATTGAATTGATAGACCAGTATTTGGTTGTACAAGTAGCCGCTTAATGTTTTTACATCATTGATAAGCACTTGTAATATTATTGAATTGGTTCAATAATTTTGTCTCTGATATTTATATACGAATATATTTTATCAATCATAGCACATTTTTTGTCAGACGACTTTCCGACGTTTTATTACGGCCGGTCTTATTAATAATGTCGTGTTATTTTTGTGCTCAAAAAGTGTATGTGGTTACTGAGGTATTAAGCATCGACACAGTCACCAGATAGTATACAGCTGCTGATATAGCTTGTTATTCGGCTGATTTTCATTGTTTTATTTGGTGATTATCTTGGTGTTGAACGTGTGACCTTGTGTTACTTGTTTTGGCAGAGCCTATGGCTCCCCATCCGACCGTTATGAACGATAGCGTAGTGCCTAAAGAACCCTACTATAAGGTCAGTTTGTATGCCGAAATAGTACCTATTACATATGGGTAAATGAATTTTGAGGTCATGCTCGATTACGGCTAAAGCGTATAAGAAAAGTCTTAAATATTACCTACCACCGTCGTAAATGCGATTTAAACGCGGAATTTGCGAATACAATGATTTTTTTGTAATAAAATTGAGTCTTATAATCGTAAATTCTGATGACGTCATATGATGCTATGCCGATAGAACGAGGAGCCGAGCGCTCCAGTACATTTATGCATCGCTTCAGGAGGGGGCGTGAACGCGGCTTTTGCTAATTAATTTCGTAATACAGAACTTATTTGCAAGTCTCCGTATGTCCACCGGCTCTCGATATTGTAATGTAATTAGCGTACGGATCCAGAAATTTTTGACGGGTGACAGGCTGGCAAATGTTGTGAAACGCAATTTTGTAATGTATTCTGCGAAAGAAACCTTATCATTTGATAAAAGAATTTCTGAGGGAAAAATGGTAAGGTACCTTACACCATTTTATCTGAAAAAATTCTAACAGGGGGTGCGCATCCGCGCCCCTTTCTGGATCCGCTGGTGAATGTCATTATAACATGTTTCGAAAATGATCTTCGAATCCATTCGGATATGCGTGTTGCTTAATACAGTGGTTTAGGAGACAGAGTTGCGATTTGGGTTAAAATAAAATTCTCAATTAGTTCTGATTCTGATTAACTATTGAAAATACGCTAACACGCGAACTTTTCAGTTCCCATTCCAATATTTACTATCTTTCTGTTCCCATTCTGCTTCCGGTATAATCTGGTTCGTTTTGCACTGTGTTTAGTTCTTTTCTGGTTTCATCCATGACAGCATATGGCCCTGGCCTCGGGACATCTCTTTTCGGGACTACAACCGTAAATATCCGGTATCCAGTAGGCTTGTACCGAAACCGGCTACGGATATCGGTTATTACCGGATATTAAACCGGAACCGGAAATCCAGTTGCACCGTGATTTTATGAGAGTGTCGGAAATGAATCAATCGGAATTTGTCCCTTGATAAGGCGAGGTATGTGAACGCAGCTTAGGTACCGATTTGACTTATGGCGAAAGCATTTCGAGATCAGTAGTAGCAGATTTACGGTTTAGTATTTTCTCAGCTATACTGACGTAGGATATGTTTAATTTGTTTTTCTTTTCAGACTGAAGGAAGTGCAAGCTTCCTGCGCGCTGCTCGGGCTGGCAATTTGGACAAAGTGCTCGACTACTTGAAGAATGGAACCGATATCAATACATGCAATGCGGTAAGTGCGATTGCATTAGTGGTTATATTATTTATTATTTAGCACACGTAAGTCTATTGCAAACCGAAGTAACAAAATTTGTACGAAGTTTACAACAGCAAGAACAACAACAACAACTAAAATGTTAACCGGAACCGGAATTGCGGTTCCATCCTGCAACTTAGTTGTAACAATGATCCACAGTGTTTTGGTTCTATATCAGCGGTACTTTTTGTATTGCACTGTTCCGTGGGGTTAGGTGTTGGAGCGTAAAGTTTTCACAGCTACGGGCACGTGCGATCCTAATAGCGCCATAATTGTTGTCTTTAGTTTAGAAGGCAGCTTTTGTAGACAGAAATGATTAATGTTTAATTGTTCTTAATGATGGTTTATATATGCAGCGCCCTGCGCCAGTCGCAGAACCGTAAGATATATGCGTCGATATGCATAATTTATGAGTCGAAAGTGTAAACAATGCTTTCATGAACGCTGGGCCGGGCCGTGAGGACTAGTAAAGTTATAAAGTATACTACGTACGTATATAAGTAATCGTTTAGTAGTGTTGAATGGTGTGAAGTGATTTACATGCGTATTTAGATTGAAGTTTACTGCGTGTAACTTGCATGAACAGGAATTGGCTCTGTGCAATTCTTCCATACGCGTAGGACCAGGCTTAGGTTTCGGTTCTGTGAAATTGTTATTTAAGATTAAGCCTTTTTGAATGCCATAATTCGTGTTTATTTATGCCAACTTGCCACTACAATGGAACTGTCGACTTACTTTTACTTATTTTTGCTGTCATACAGATAATGTAAATATTAGCGCATGTGCCCGTGTGCGTTCACTATCTTTATTGGGTTCCAATAACGCTTCACAACCGATAAAGAACACCAGTTATTTAGGAGCGTAGCAGTATGTATATGTACACTAAATATATATTGAACTATCCAACTGACATTTTTGGTATCTGGTTGAACCCTGATAAACAGTGTTTTACCAAAATTATTTTGAAATCTGGGTCATACCAGAGCCGGATAGTTCGATATTTAAATGCATATTTCAACAAAAAATTTAAAAGTTATCGTGCTAATTTTATTACTTCGTGCTATAATATGTATAACTTTGTTTTTACAAGAGTCTTAGTAAATGGGCGTCTTGAAGTACTTATATTTATCATTTCCAACCAAATCCGCAACCAAAGATTGTTATTTCGGTCACAAGTAATAGTATAATGTAGAGTTATATTATAGTTTTTGGCAATAAATATCCGACAATGTTGAATACCGAAGTCGGAGCCGGATGTTGTTTTTTGCCGCAGCCGGATATCCGCAGTCTACCCTACTGGGTTCAGGCAAAAACTGTCTGAGCTGTGATTTGTGTAGTACCGTTTTGGTTTAGAACGGACTGAACGCGTTACATTTGGCATCAAAAGAGGGTCACAAAGATGTTGTGAAAGAACTTCTCAAACGAGGTGCTAACGTTGATGCAGCGACTAAGGTTAGTTGGTGTTTGGGGTTTCGAAATGTGATGATATATCTTGTCAGTTACGTTGTTTGTATGTAATGCTGAAGAATGGGTTACGACTTGTGACGGTGACAAAATGGAACCTGTCGAGTTTGTTTTTGTTGGCGGAATATTCCATTTAGTTTGACTTCCTAAGTTTCTAATATAGTAAGTGGACGGTTGAGTAGTTGATAGCTGCGTACTGTTATTAGCTTCTTACTGATCTGCTGAGCTCGATGCTTAAACAGTGGTGTTATATACGTGAATGTTGACAGGTCGAACAAATGGTCTTCTATTGTGTATTTTAGAAAGGAAACACAGCGTTGCATATTGCGTCGTTGGCCGGCCAAGATACAATCGTAACGATTTTGGTCGATCATGGCGCTAACGTTAATGTACAATCACAGGTCAGGCATGGCAAATATAAACTTAAACCTGAAGGCGTGAGAGAGTGTATATTTTTATCACCCACAGTTATAAGACCAGGGTGCATTATCAAATGTTGGTCATGTGGAAATTAGAAAACATTTTTCTAAAAATGGCGATCAAAATAAAAAAGATTTCATTAGTCTACATACGTAGTAAATACGTGAACCTTGATAATCACCGAAAATTATTTATCGATGGTAGATTTCACTTCTGCGGATAATGAAATCATAAAAAATAGCTGATTAACTAAATACCTACCTATTTTCAGCTACGGTTATTTCACCAATAATTATACTGGCAAAAAAGAAAATTAAAATGAATTTTCCAGTGTCATGTATTTGTAAATTGTAATTCCGGTTACACATTAAATATTGTTCACAAAATAGTGAGTTGGCCAACACCAAATAGTTGTGGGTAGTAAGTTGTAAGTTATGTTGTGTTGTGGATATTGGTGCAAACCGCTTCATTTTCGTTTGTTTTTGCTTCAAGCCAAGCCCGCTTTATAAAATAGATTATATACTGTAAAACTAACTATTATGTTTAGAATAATTTATGTGTATCCTGATTTTATTCCAGAACGGATTTACTCCGCTGTACATGGCCGCTCAGGAAAACCATGACAAAGTTGTCACGTATTTGCTATCACATGGTGCTAATCAGTCATTGGCTACAGAGGTACAACTCGTATTTCTTGTTAAATAGTACTTTATATTTAATACTGCTGATGTTATATACTTGAACGAAAATAGGTATTGTAATTATTTTCACTTACGACGTAATAAGCATATTATTAATAATTTAATCGAAGTAAACCGTCTTGGCTGTTGAAAATTGGCTACTGCGTTATGATATTTTAGTTGTATGACACTAATTTCGGGTACTGTTGACATTTTTTAAGAAAATCGGAATTGTGTCGTTATTGAATTTTGTCTTCAGGTATTCTGTGAAAGTTTAAATAACATTTTTAAATGATTTTACTGTTAAATGATGCAAAATAGCAAATTGTTGTGGTTAGTTCAGGACGGATTCACACCATTTTACTGTTAAATGATGCAAAATAGCAAATTGTTGTGGTTTGTTCAGGACGGATTTACACCGCTTGCGGTCGCTCTGCAACAAGGACATGACAAAGTGGTCGCGATTTTGCTTGAAAATGATACGCGTGGCAAAGTGCGTTTGCCTGCACTTCATATTGCAGCGAAAAAAGACGACACAAAAGCTGCATCGCTGTTGTTACAAAATGAGCATAATCCGGATGTGACGTCTAAGGTACGTAAAAAGAGTTTGAAGCGCAATGTAGTTTAGCAATTACAGTGTAGGTGTGGACTTGATGATGGGCGGCGACTCGATGACGGGCGGCGACTCGATAATGGGCGGCTGGAAAGTGGGCTTTTGGTTATTGTGCAGGAGGTTCCATTTATTTATTGTATTGTGTTGCTTAATAACACGGTCGTAGTCAGATTTTGGAGCAGCGGTTCGCGTTTTATGAAAATTTCGAAGGAAGGCTTCTTGTGTTTACCAATTTCAAGTGAAAAATATTCTGCAAATTCTGTACAATAATCAAAAGGGTGATTGGATTGCTAAACCCCTACTGGCTGGCTACGCCGTTTTTTATTTAATCGAAACTGTTACTGGAATGGGGTTAATTGGGAGTATGTACGTTCGTGTGGTTTTTTGTTTAGTTCAATTGACATATTATGTGTTTGATAATTTTGGTAGGTTCCGTTCTGTGTGTACGGAGAGTTGCAGCATCAAAACTTCTAAACCTGAGCTAATGTCGGCGGAAACTAAGAAAAATATATTAGGTTTATTGTAGTTACTCCGTAATGATTTCGTTTGCTAATTGAAAATTTGAAAAAAAGAAAATAATTTTAGTTCCGAAATTCTTGATTAAGCCCTGCCGCTGACTATTCTTGTGGGGCAATAATACATCATGGTCGTAATACATATCTATCTTTTTGGTCAGGTTGACATGAGAAGAGTAGTCTTTAGTCAATTTTGACTAACGGCTTAAAGAATATATTATGAGTGACTAGAAAAATAAACTGTGATGATACTATTAAGTGTAATGGGTTGCTGTTTCGAACAATACAACATGTCGATTTGTTCAATAATGACCACATGTTGTAAAAATGTTGTCGCTTTGTTCATTTTTGAATTCAATGCTTCTTTTGCTTCAGCGCTGATTCATTATTGCAACATTAAGATCACTTTACACAGCAATTTTGTATTTGCATTAAAATCAATGGTTTCTGTTTTCTTTTATACATCACTTGTGTTAAAGTTGGACTGGTGTAAAGAGCACTGAGCGTGATTGAATAGAGTTGTGTTTTAGATTGATTCATTATTGTTTCATAAAAACATATAATATACATATGTTGTATACATTGTCGATATACTTCAGGATTCCTGCAGAAATGCAACTACTGTTTCTACTCGGGTTTCCGTATTGAAAGACGCAGGGGCAGGGTGCGGCCGGAATTACAATTTAACCGGAACCGGAAAATGAAAAATACATGTGCCATCGAAAAATTCGTTTTAATTTTCTTTTTTGCAATGTTATTGGTGAAATAAGCCTCGTTGGAGATAAGTATTCACTTTATCTGCTGTATTTTAGATTCTCATAATCCACGGAAGCGAAATCTACCGTCGATATTTTATTTTCGGCAATTGTCAAGGTTTGCATAGTGTACTAGTAAAATCTATTTAATTTTTATCGTCATTTTTAGTAAAATACCTTAATTTCCACCAGCCAAATTTTATTACCAAAATTTTTAATTCCGCAAAGAATTTATCGGAACCGGAAGCTGAAAAAATGCCGGAACTGTAACCGGAATACCGGTTGCACCGTTTGCAGGGGCCGGAATTTTTGCGATGTTGCCGAAAAAGATCGAATTAAAAATAAAAATTTTCGCGTCAAGAGATTTTTTTACCACAACAGGAATAGGAACAGGAATTATTAAACTTTTCTGCCGGAGCAGGAACCGCATTTTAAAATAATTTTTAACAGCGAAATACTGTTGTGCTTTTTAGTAAAACCGTGCCGTAAGCGAGTTTTTTACCCTTTCTTTTTCGTTTTAATCACTCGTACAAACACACTCACGAAACGCTAAAACTCGCTTAAGACACATTTTTGACTTATTTACTAAATAGTAGAGCTCTAATTCAGTGTAACATTCGGTTTCAGTACGTCTGGTAAACTTTTTAGGGTTGTTCAATTTTGTAAGCAAAGGCAAATGATAGTTGACTTATGGTTATAAGTATAGTCCTGTTTGACAAAAACTTAATACGTAACATTGCTTGACAGCAAATTGGTATTTAAATTGCTTTGTGACACTTAATTTACGCAGTGGGATTTGGTGATATCTTTGTTTTTTAAAAATTATACGTACCGCTTTATCTTTTTACTGTCTAAATAAGATTTGTCACTTTTTAAATCAGATTTGAAATAGCAAAAATGTTCAGTGGTGTAACACAGTTATGTACTTATTATCCAAATAGAATATTGTGTGATGTGCTTGTGTTCCGAATGTTGCGTGTTTCTAGTTAACTTCTTTCTTCGCCAGCGGAAACTTGAAAATGGTCTCGATTTTAAAAGTGGCAAATTTCAACTTTGTCTTTTTTGGACATTTCACTGATTTCAATTTTTGAAACGTTGAATAATCGCGATATATACGTACGTATACGTAGCTTGAGTTGGTTATCGACAATTTGGAAATGTATTAAATTTCGGAGCTTAATTTGACTGTTTAGCTTTACTTGATACGTATGTAAATGTAAATTTGCAAGAACTTTCAATTACTTGAATCCTAAAGTCTTGGCCCGTAATCACAGAACAAACCGCTTCCGGTAGATTCTAGTAGTGTTTCGGCTAGAGATTTTTTCGTTTTCGACTAACTTGCTTGAATTGAATTTGAAAAAATAGTTTAAAAACGTTTACACAGTTAGTTACATATATATACACACACGTGTTTTTATATATGAGTGAATGAACGATATATTTTTCAAATCGTAGTTGTCTAAATTTCTAGGAACTTGCAACGTATTTGGATGAAAGCTGACGTTACGCTATATTGTCGCATGATATATACGCATTTATTTTATAAACACGTGTGCATGACCTGTTGTTCTGAGTAGGTCTTTTCATGCAGAAGCGTTGCCTACGATTTTAGAAACGAAGGTTGTGGAAAAAATTTTGAAACGGGTTTTTCTAATACCAACCGCAAACAAATTTACCAAGAACACTGGCCAACGAACACAAGTGGGTTGGCATCCAAGGACCCTTCTTAGTTTACGGCATTGTTTTGTTGTGCGCGAACCAGGGTGCAACCGGAATTACAATTTACCGGAACCGGAATTTGAAAATTTTACCGGAACCGGAAACGGAACCGGAAAGTGAAAAATGCATTTCACCAAAAATTTCATTTTATTCTTATTTTTTGCTCTATTATTTGTGAAATAACCTTAGTCGAACATAGGTATTTATTTTATTTGTTGTATTTTAGATTTTCGTCGTCGACTGAAGTGAAATCCACCATCATTGGCTTATATTTGGAGTACAAGTGGCTTTCAAAAGAGATTCTTAAAAATTAGCAAAGTTAAGAAAACGGCCAAATTATAACACCGGAATTTTTAAATCCGGTAAAAATTTACCGGAACCGGAAGGTGAAAAAATGCCGGAACCGGAACCGGAATTCCGGTTGCACCCTGGCGCGTACCCTTTATGATCTGGGATGCTGTAATGAATCAGATCGTTTGTTGAGTTGTTCTTTTATCGCTGTTTGGGTTTGTTGCGTTGTCGCCTTTTTTATCTCTTGAGATAATGAAGTCAATGTTGTGATGCTACTTTTGATTAAAAATGAACATTGGTAAACAGTAGCATGTTTCCGGTTACGTCGGTTTGTCAAAGCTAAACCATATAACCTCGCATTCAGGGCGCCGCCCACATTAATGATTCTCCAAATACAGTTTACAACTGTTTCCGTAGGTTTTTGAAATAGAAGTTTTTTTTGCTCCAACATTGGCCGATCTCTTGGGAAATTTGGTTGTATTCAACTCGACTGTGGATTATTGGCGTAAACTGTCTTGTTTGTGCGTTTTATTGCGCGTTGTTTATTTTACATTTACGATGTGTAATTCACTTATTGGTTACGATGTATTTTGTATAGTGTAATAAGTTATATTTATTATATTACGTAGTATCTTGAGTTTTCCACGCAGTGAAAGCTAAGTAACCAGGAATTATTAGTATTGACGGCAAGAATGTGTCTAGATTGGCAAGGAACACTTTCGTAACGTAGAAAGAATTCTTGTTGTGTTGATCAAAAAAATTTTCGCCAGCAAGGACTAAGCTGCTTGTAGGGGGCGCTCGCATCTCGCACCCGTTTAAAAGTGCGAGTCTGTTGTGTAATAGGCAACATTATTTGAAACTTATTTTCTGGGTTTTGTACCCTGTGCTACAGTTGAAATAAACTTTAAAAGACGCACGGAGGAAGCGAGTAGTTTTTTTAAAAGCATAGTTCTGGTCTGTTTGCCTGGGTTATACAATAAGTATATATGATTTTGAAAGTTTTTTAGGTTTGCAACCATCATTTTTGAATTTGAAAGCAGTCGCCGAACTACTAATGCAACGCTGGGGTAATCACACACATGGGTATATAGCCAAAATTTTGGAAAGTGGGGTTACGTTCTATAAAAATATCGAAAGGGGGTTCTTGTGTTACGAACTGAAAAAGTATATATTTACAAATCCTTTTATTTCAATCAAACGGGGGGTTGACCATTGAAACACCTCGGTTGTGCCATTGCTCGGCCGGTTATAATGTTTAGGCTTGGTTCTAAAACGTATTCATGTTTAGGTTGTGACTCGAAGTTTATCCTTGCATTAATGTTTGTTTGAAGGGGAGCTATTATGGATTATTATGTTGGTTTGTTTCTGTTATTTCGACGTTGTCAAAAACGTTAGATGTTTTTGTAGACCGATGGTGGCGTTATATATATCAGGGTGCAACCGGAATTCCGGTTCCGGTTCCGGCATTTTTTCACCTTCCGGTTCCGGTTCCGGTAAATTTTTAAGAATCTCTTTTGAAAGCCACCTGTACTCCAAATATAAGCCTTTGATGGTAGATTTCACTTCAATCGACGACGAAAATCTAAAAATGTTCGACTGAGGTTATTTCACAAATAATAGAGCAAAAAATACGATTAAAATGAAATTTTTGGTGAAATGCATTTTTCACTTTCCGGTTCCGGTTCCGGTAAAATTTTCAAATTCCGGTTGCACCCTGATATATATACCGGGAACGCGTAAATGGGTGGTACTGCATTGCGTAACAATTTGTAAACAAATTTTTTTGATTTGCAACGCCGTCTTGAGCAGGACGCTTCACGACAAGTATAGTGCCCGCTTAAAAATGTAGGTAAATTGATGTGTCCGCTGTAGAGTTGTAGCAAATCTATTTTGCACCCTAGCAGTATTTTGTAGCGTTGACCAATATGACATGGAGTAAAATTGATGAGGTGTGTATATGTGTGAATGTGAAACTAAAGTGTAATGTAATATCAGTAGATATAGTTAGTTATATAATGCCTGGGCAGCATAGATCGTTTTGCTACCATTATGTTTGGCCGTACCCAGCTGCATATCCGCCGGTCGGCCGAATTCCTGTATATCCTGGCACCATTTGGCTGCAAGGCAATGAGAAGTTGACGATGTTCGATTCTACCGCAGGGTTAACGTTGCTGAGCAGCGTTTCGGCTGAGAATCGTAGTGGCGATGATAATCGTCGTGGGTTGCTTTTGAACGAAATTAATAATTTGTCACCGGTTGATGGTAACAACGATGATGGGTTTGCTGGCTTTAGGGATATGCCAGTTGCTAGCTGGTCCGCATGGAGCACGTGCGCAACAAATGTGAGTGATAGGTGAAATCTGGAGTTGATAGTTGATTGGTTAACTCCGGCTAAGGGAACGCCGGCTAAGGGATTTACCGACAAAACGAGCTTGGTTTAGGTTTTGTCCACGACAGTTGGATATTTTCGTACAACGCAAACGTGAAGTTTTTGAAGAGCGAGTGTTAAAACTAGTGCTTCTTAGTACCCGCATGTTGCTGTCTGTCATCTATTCAGTTGTAATTCTTAGCGAAATGGATACCATATTACGTTATAAACGAAATTTGATTTCTTTGAGGCTTCCGATAGGATCGGAATATTGTATTGTGCATTAATTTTATATGTTGATATGTTTGTTGGTAATGTCTTTGTTGTTAAATCGGTGTTGAGGCCAACACTAATTCATGCTTGTTTTGTTGCATATAGGTGGTGCGGTGCGATAAATATAGAACATACTATAGCCGAATTTAATATGAATGTATGTTTCGATTGAAAGTAAGTCTTCAACGTCCTCTTAGAGTAGCTACTGGTTAAAATTGTTGTAACTTTCTGTTTACGGGGGATTTTAGTATTATGTTACGTACTGCATTCTGGGCAGTTTGCGGAGCCAGATGTCTCATCACACCCTGCTTTATTAAATTGTGTTTCAGAGCGGTTTTACACCACTGCACATCGCCGCACACTACGGCAATGAGGCGATCGCGCGAATGTTGCTCGAAAAAGGTGCGAACGTCAATTATCAAGCGCGACACAATATTACACCGTTGCATGTTGCTGCGAAATGGGGCCGCGGCAATATGGCGACGCTGTTACTCGCTCACGGCGCAGTTATCGATTGCCGAACACGAGATCTGCTGACGCCGTTGCATTGCGCTGCACGTTCAGGACACGATTCAGTGGTGGATTTGTTGCTGGAAAAGGGGGCGCCGATATCTGCGAAAACCAAGGTACACATGACTGCTTTAGTTTGGATTGGTGTTTTTAATTTAGGGTGACATGGATGGTGTCGATACATTGATGATTCTAGTCTACTCAAATTGAAATTATTGTTAGATACGAATGAGATTGATATTCGCCATGAGCTGATATTGTTTATTTAGTTGAAATAAGTTTCGGTTTAGCTCTGGTTGGAAACCGAAATTTTAGTAGCGTTTAGGATTCTGACGCAAGGTTTGAGATAAGGTTTTGCAAAATAATTGTTTCTCCGAGGGAAAAGTTGGACACTTTATGTAATTTTATAATAATAATAATAATGTTTAACGTTCGGTGAGTTTAAAAAATACTGCTAAAATTTTTATCTTTACTTTTAGAATGGTCTCGCTCCGTTACACATGGCTGCACAGGGTGATCATGTTGATTCGGCGCGGATTTTGTTGTATCATCGGGCGCCAGTGGATGACGTCACTGTTGACTATTTAACACCATTGCATGTTGCTGCACACTGTGGACACGTGAGTGATAATCAGATGTATAGGAGAAAAATTGGCCCAACCCTAAGGAGAAAAATTGATCCAACCCTATCGTGTGTTCACACAAAATCATGTTTGTATGTAGGCTAAATCTAATGAGATGCGGTGTATGATGTTATGTACATACGTTTAAATGCGAAATGTGTTAAAATGTCTGCGATATTAGACAATTGTTTACTTAACTGTAGTGTTCGGTTGGTCAGGCCTCAAGACACCTGCAATTCATATTATTGTTCTATACAAAATGTGCCACTGAAATTGGTGACTGAAAAACTGTTCAGCATCTGAGTGAAAACACTATAATGATTATGTTGATTTGTATAAATCAGTTCCGAATTACAAGCGCTGTCTATATGTGTGTACTTTTTTCAGGTAAAAGTAGCAAAATTGCTTCTTGATCGTTCTGCAGATCCGAATGCGAGAGCGCTGAATGGATTTACACCGTTGCATATTGCATGCAAAAAGAATCGAATTAAAGTTGTCGAATTGTTACTCAAATATAAAGCATCGATTGAAGCAACTACTGAGGTAAACTCGGCGTTTGTATGAATAACTATTTCTTATGCTATACGTTTTGGCTTAGGTTTATGAAAATTGCTGTAGTGCCCATGTCGCTAATTTTATTGTGAGCGGCATATCTTTCAGTTAAGTTGTTAAAAGCGTATAAATCACATATTTCTTTATGGTTTAGTAGCGGTTTGTCTGAAGACCTCATTCAGAAAACTTGTGAATATATTGTTTCCAGCCAAATAAACGCATAACTTCTATAGGAACGCAAAGAATATAAGCAAACGGAATAAGATTTATTGATGCTGCCATTCAAAAAGCCGCAAATAGTTTTTGATTTAACAGGAAATTCCAGAAGTGTAATACTTGTTTTTCACTAAGTTTAAAAACGTAAGATTTTCTACAGTATAATCATAGCAACATGCTTTATTTGTGAGAGATACGATCTGTGTATTTTGAAAAATGATGTTTTCCGTTTCTTATGAAAATTTTAGGTGGGTAAAAATTGACAAATTTTTACCCACCCTTTGAAATTCTTTACCCTAGGGTATACCCGCATCAAATTTTTCATACCCGGCCTGCACTTACCTGCGGGTACCCGTGTGTAATATGCAGCTCTGTGTTCCTGTGCGAAATAGTAGTTCGCTTAATAAGTAATTGGCATATGCACGTCATCGGAGTGCAACTGAATAAATAATGCGCCGTGCACAATATAAAATTTACCCTTGCCACAAAAAGTGTCATAAGGTAGGAATAACGTGTGACAAATTTAAAATTTGTCAAGCGTTAACCCTACCCTAACACTTTTTTTCTGCTGAAGCACCTACGCGTTTGTATAATAAATATGCGAACAATTTGTTTAGATCAGTAAATTTTTCATTTAATTTTAGTCTGGGCTTACGCCGCTGCATGTCGCCGCGTTTATGGGCTGCATGAATATCGTAATTTATTTAATTCAACACGGTGCCAATCCGGATGTGACCACTGTTCGTGGTGAGACACCGTTACATTTAGCTGCACGAGCAAATCAGACTGATATCATTCGAATATTGTTGCGCAACGGGGCTACTGTGGACGCGAGAGCTAGAGTAAGTTTGAAAGTAGGGTTTGGTTGTCGTTTGCTTCAAGGCGTAGCCGGTGGTGGCTAATGGTCAACTTCCACTTTGATTTTGTCCAGGGTTTTGGGGGGACGTTTTTAGTTGTATCACAACAAAGCCACATAATGTAATCCTATCCTGCATTGGCAAAATTCTGGCTGCGAGCCTGTGTGACATGTTACACTTAAAATGATGAAGCTACTTCTCTTCCGCCTTATCTTCAGTTGTGTATGCAGATCTTGTAATTTTGTAACAGTATTTCAATTAATGATTTGTCATTGGCTTGCCTAATGTGATGCGTTGCTTAAATTTTCGTACAAATGAAAAATAACTGTATTTTAGGAACAGCAAACGCCGTTGCACATAGCTGCACGCTTGGGCAATACCGATATTGTTATGCTGTTGTTGCAACATGGCGCACAAGTGGACGCTGCAACTAAAGACGCATATACACCATTGCATATTGCGGCGAAAGAAGGCCAAGAAGAAGTTGCGTCTGTCCTGCTTGAACACAGCGCTCCGATGGCTAATCAAACGAAGAAAGGATTCACACCGTTGCATTTAGCGGCTAAGTATGGCAATATTAATGTAAGTTGGGCAATATAGTTTTTGTTTGTTTTTGTTCAGCGAAATTAATTCGTTAGGCGCGGGGGTATAAACAGAAATTTGAATAGGTGTGGGTCACCGCAAAAAAATCAACAAGGCGTCGTAACTTGGGCATTATTTTGTGGCTCTTTTATTTCAGCGAAAGTATTCTAGGACCAGAGGCGTACCTAGTAATTTACGTTGGTGGGAGCCTCCGGTGGAATAACAGTACATTAATATTGGTTATTCAACAAGGAATGTCTGTTTCGGACAGAACAGAGTTTAGATTGGGGCGACCGATCTGCTCCCCCGCTCGGTACGATCATGATTATGACGAAACTGTTGGTTTTAACAAATATAGCGAAGTTTGTGTATGGCAAGGCTAATTGAAGGCTTCCTGTATATTAACAAATTGGTGTGTTAAATATCTCGATCTACGATATTTTAGGTAGCAAAATTGCTGTTGGACAAGGGTGCTGATGTTGACATTGAAGGCAAAAATCAAGTAACGCCTTTGCATGTTGCAGCACATTACGATCATCAAAACGTTGCTCTATTGCTACTGGAACGAGGCGCTTCTCCGCAAGCGGCTGCAAAGGTAACGAAGCGGTTTATTTCACAACGTATACAGGTTTGATCGTGGCTGAAAAGATGCCACATTTTCGGAGAAACTTTGCGGTAATAGAGTTATTGTAGACAGCACCGATACTGCGTTAGGATAACTTGTTGTCTCTAGCGCTATCAGTAGGGTGTATCATAGGACAGCTACATCATAACATGAACGCTAAAACTTGCTTGTCTTTGAAGATTACGTATGTACCTAGGTAGGTTTGGTCGCTTTATTTTAATATTGCAATTATAGGAAAATGCTTGTTTAATATTGCTGAACGAAAATTAGGCTCTTGTACACTTCGGCTTCGAAAAAGGCGTAACCAAAGTCTTGGTATTCCTAGAGATGGGCAAGTGTTTTTCTAAGCCTAAGGCAGGCCATGGATTGACCGGATTTCTGAATCCGCTAAATATCCGGCAAAAAATAAATATCCGGCAAAAACTGACCTTCGTATCTATAAATTTGCGGTTGTGGTCACGAATGAAATGCTAGGCATCTTGCTGCGACTGCATTACCGGGCAGGTCAAGAAATTCCAGTTTTGACACTGGAGTTAAATGAAAAATCCAAGCATACATAGTTTTGTACCAGTAAACATATTGTTGTGCTTTTGTGTGACTCAAATTCCATCACCAGTATACAAAATTAGATGCTATATGGGTAAACATACGGTTCTTGTAAAAAATTTACAATTCGGCTGCAATTCGGGTATTCGGTGAAATAATATCTGGTCGATCTCTGGCGTGTGCGTAAATATAGGTTCAAAGGCGCAAAAGCTTTAAATGATAATGGAGTTGCAAAAGTTTCAAACCCGTTCGTGTTCTTCATGGGTCTGTTTTGTTATTTTCAGAATGGATATACACCTTTACACATTGCTGCGAAAAAGAATCAAATGGACATTGCATCAACACTTCTGGAATACGGCGCGAACACGAATGCGGAGTCGAAGGTAATTTGAAAGTTTAAGTTGTTAATGTTAGACAGCTGTTATCACAGATTGTAGATGGTGCGAACTGCAATTGACGTGATGTAGCCGTATTCTATGTCAATGCAATAATATGGTTGCAAACTGGGGTGTAGCGCGCATTTCGGAAAACAGTTGTTATTACATTGTATTAATTTTTCGATCGACAGTATTTTTTGCTTGCAAACTGAAAAAGTCTCTGAAAACTCATGGACATTGCAAGGCGGTGGGCGATTGACTATTTGTGCTTTTAATAACTATGCGACGTTACTGTGCTCGTATGCATTACGATGGTATTTTGCTTATGAAACGTGGGTTTTTTGGTTACCAACGGTGTCGTTGTAAGTCAGGTACATAGTATGTAGTTTTTATTTTAGGCTGGTTTTACACCGCTTCATTTAAGCGCACAGGAAGGTCATGTAGACATGTCGCAATTGCTGATTGAACATCGAGCGCAAGTTAACGCGAAAGCAAAGGTACGTATGAATCTGTTATAAATTAGCTTACTTTCACGAGTACGTCAAGTTTGTTGTTCTACTCTTAAAAACAGACTTTTCTTACTTATAGACGATTTATACATGTTTTTGAAAAATATAAAATTGAATTATTTTCAGAACGGTCTGACACCGTTGCATTTATGCGCGCAGGAAGATCGAGTTCCAGTCGCGACAATTTTAGTCAAAAGCGGTGCTGAGATTGATCCACAGACCAAGGTACAATTTTAATTCGATAATTTTTGCCCACGATCATGGTCGTGCCCGGGATTGTGGAAAGTGGGTTAAGTTCTATAAAAATGTCATCCCATGTTACTTTCGTGGTCATTTCGTTTTTGGTTTCACTGCAATGGAGTAGGCTTTCTTTTTAAACTGTTACGTTCTTAAGCTTATGAACATGTTTGATCCACTGTCGTAGAATTCGGTACGTTCGAATGGTTTTTACACTAAGAGGTCGAGGTTCTTACTAATTTATTTAAATTAATTATTAATCATTTAGAAATCCCAATTTGAAGTTTCTATTCTGAATAAAATTTGATTGTGCTGCGCTGGTTAGAGAATCGCTGCTCTATAAAGAAACTACTGTTTTTGCAATATGCAGTTTTATGCGATTAGCTAATTCATTTCGTTGACTTGGAACTTTGTGCATGTATTATCGAATGAATCAAACACGTTTCTGTCGCGTCGCTAAGATGTGTATATTAGAACAGTGCTATAGAAATTCCTAGCCGTTGGTACATTAAGACAGAAATCGCCTGAGCCGTGCATTGTTATGTTTTGTTAACTTTACTTACAGGCTGGTTAAAGTCTTTGGTGCATTAGGTTTGGTGTCACTGGAATAGTGATTTGGAATATTTTCGTTTTACTTCCAGGCTGGTTATACACCGTTACACGTTGCATGTCATTTTGGTCAAGTGAATATGGTTCGCTTTCTGTTGCAATATGGTGCCAAAATCGACACCGTCACTCGACTTGGTTATACACCGTTGCATCAAGCGGCGCAACAAGGCCACGCGATTATTATCAAGATACTATTGGAGCATGGCGCATCTCCGAACGCTGTTACTAGTGTAAATATTTTTTCTCGTTTTTGCGGTGTAACTAATTTTAGGAGCGATATTTAAATTTTTAAACGAACATATTACGTAGTTGATTCAAAATATTACTTATTAGTCAATAATATCGTTCTTATCATAGTAAGCTGTATGTTTATTTCAAATTCATTCATTGAAATTAAAGTTTTGCGCGATGGTTGAAGGTGTTCTGCTGTTTCAGTGTTGACTTGTAGGGTTCAATGGGTATGTAGCTGCTCAGCTCGCAACTCGATTTTTAACTAAAACCTACGCATGACATCGCGGTGAGGGTTTCCATTTGACAGCTGTTCAGATTGTTTCTATTTTTTCTAGAACGGTCAAACTCCGCTGGCGATTGCACAAAAGCTTGGCTATGTTTCGGTGGTTGAAACGCTACGAACAGTCACGGAGACTACGGTAATTACAGAAACAACAACAGTCACCGAAGAGCGATACAAGGTTCAAGCGCCGGAAACGATGCAAGAAACGTTTATTTCGGATTCAGAAGATGAAGGTGGTAAGTCAGTTTGTGTTTCGAAGCATGCTTTAGGAAGTTACACGACTTGCAACCACACTGGCGATTGACAGTATGATTGGTTTTCTTACATGACAAGATTATGGAGCTTAGTGAAATTTGATTGACACAAAATATACCAGCGCGCGTTGAGTATTCGCTTTTTATCATCCCATTTTTTGGTGTGGTGGCAGGTGAAATCACTACACACTACGCAATCTTGGTATCCTGAAAGTGGTGGTGGTTTTTTGTCTGTTAACGTGTTTGTGTTTGTTCAAGGACGTCAAAATGATGCTGTTTTGCGTCTTGTTTGTGAATTATGAGGCGTTGGAAGCGTGTACGCAATGCCATGTTGGTGTATATTAACCTACTGAAACTGAATGATGTTTATTCAAAATCTGCTAAGGAACTTTTTGAATTTGAGCTTTTGTGGTGAAAGTATAGTTCTCTATTACAAAGTTAGTAAATTTACAGTGAGCTTAAAATGTTTTTCCATCCATGACATTCGGTAATGGGTACCATAACCATAAATATCCGGTATCTGATTGGTTTATGCCGGACATCTCGTCGCACCACACCTCATGTTTAGGGTTTGTTATAAATACCCCGCTTATTTTGTCGCTCGTTGAAACTGAATGAATGAACCACCATTTAGTTGAATGGTAACTCGGCAAATCTCTGGTAACTCGTTGTGTTCCGGTTCAGTTTTAAGCGATGCAATCGGATTTTGATTGGTTTTCAATGGTTTGCACGGTTGCATATCAAATTTCAGCATGCGCTCCGTTATCTGTATTGTTCCAATTTAAATTGTTCTAAATTTGGAATTAGCGCGGAAACAATGAATATTTTTGCGTTCTAAAGAAAGGGTGTGTCTAGCCTGTTGTGGTTGATACTTGCTGGTCTTGCTTTGCTGAATGGTTTTTGGGAAAAATTTGCGACATGTATGCGTCGAAAGACCAGATTCGAAGCCTGGATTATGTTGTCGCGACACACATTCACAATTATATTGCCGGAAACGGAATTTCGTTGCATCTGTGCCGTATTTCGTTATGAAGTTTAGAAAATTTAAGGAACTAAGACTAGTGAAATTTCGCTCATGTTTTTATTATTGTTTCTGTGTAATTTTAGGCAAACTATGCATGTAATCGGGTTCTCCTAAGTGTGTTTGCTTGCATTCACGCTTCCGTTGTCACAGCTAACTGCATGCGTTTATGTTTTATTCCTTCGGTTTACAGCGGAATATAATTTTTTTATTTATACACAGCTTTATATTTGATTTAATTGCACGCGTTTCGCCGCAATGTATTTATTGTTTATTACTTGTTTGGCTGTAGATAACGATAACGATGCGTACGCGTCAGCATTGGACATTTGCCCTCAGTCATCGCCAAGCTGGCTTACCGGTGGTTATAGCGGTGACGGTACATCGTCGGAAACTGGTGTTCAAACAATTTCAGAACTAAGCACACCTGTAATGAGCACGATTCATTCAATAGGATCGCTGCGTGCAAAACGAAAAAGACGTTTGGATGGTGATTGTAGACGAGGGGAGAACTCGGAACCGTCAGGTGGGGACAGAATCAATGTTGACAAGGACCAATTCACACAGCATGAATATGAAAATTATCCCTTAGAGCTGAGGTACGACGGCACATTGGTTAATGATGGAGTTGCCGATGAAAAGACAAGTAAGGATTTAGTCGACCGCCAAGTGGAAAGCTTACCCAGTAACGCAGGGTTGGGAGAAATTAATAACGTGCATTTGAAGGACGTTGAGTCTTTGTCAACCGATTCAGAGTGGGAAATAATCGACGCTGCGGAGGTCCGAAGGGAAACCGAAGTCGAAGGTGAGTTGCCTGAAGGGTCGCTCGTGGTAATTGAGATGGTGGAAGTTGAGGATCAAGAAGCAGAAAACGACGGAGACAAATTAGTCGGCGCTGAAGAGCCAAAGGGAAACGGAATTGCAGAATGTGCGAGTCAACAAACTGATGGCGGTAGCAAGGGTGGCAACGAGTTGCGGCGCGCTAATGGTTTGAATGGACGAGCTGTACTGGAACAATGGCAATCGAGAGTTGCTAATGGGTCGCCCTTTGGGGCTAATCGCGAAGCTGATTCACTGGATGCAAGTTACGTCACCGCGGCGACGGATTTTGAACGGCCAGGCATCATTGAAGAGCCTATCTCAATCGGAAGAAATCTGGATTGCAACAGTGAAAACTGGTTAAATTACGAGGCGGACTTGGCGTTTTATTCAAGGAGTGTCACAGCTGAAACCATGTATAGTTTACGAGAGCTTGCCGATTTACTAGTCGAAATGTATAGTGAACGCTATAGTACGATGAGTTTGCGTAGAAGTGCCGAACGGGCTGCAGCAAGACGCAGGCGCAAACTAAGGGCAAATATTAGCGCAGACAGACGGAAAAAGTCGCGGTCGTTGGAACGTGACGCTCTGTGGCAAGATATTGATGATTTGGTTGAGGCGCGGAAACAAAGACCGATCTCGATTTGTGGCGCAAGTGATTTTCCAGTGGTTCAGTTTGAGAACGGATTGCCTCGGTTGTTTGGCACCAAACAGGCGGTGTCCAAGAGTGGAATAGAAGTTCCGTCATCTACAAGGTCAACGTTTACTTACCGGGCAGCTCCGAAGCTTGGTGTGCGAGCGATCAAAAGGCGAACGAGCGATGTTGGGAGCGGAGCGGCTCAAGCAACACGTGTAGGTGTACGCACAAGCTTGGAGACGGTCCCTCGAAGCAGAAGCATGGGCAGGGAAATAGGTGGAGGTACCTCTAGTGAACGAAGGAAAGGACCAGATACAGTTTACTCAAGGAGACTCTCAAATTCCTGTGGCGATATAGCTAATTTTGGCGGTCAAGTTGTCGCTGGAATGCCCTGGAGCATGCCTGAGGTAATACCACCGATTAGTAGAATTACACATCGTGAGGGTGAAAGTTTGCCGAGTGATCTTGGTCAAAGTCCCGGTGGACAGTATGCGTCCGATGCCGATGCTAATGAAACTGGCAGTCAGAGCTATGCTGTCACCGATAAACAGGATGATGCTGGTATGTCTAGTCATGACGATACATACAAAATACTGTTTGATTCAAGCGATATTAAACGTTGGATTAGTTCGGCGATTGACGAATACGTTGTTGCGACAACACGACTTAATGCAGGTTTGTTGTTTGTTTACTTTTTTTGGTGTTATATTTTTGTTTATGTTGCCGTGTGTTGCATGATGGTTGGGTTCTTGCACGCGTTACTGTCGCATGCTATATTATTGTATTATGAAAACATTGTGTAACCTGTTAATTCTGTCAGGTATTTGGTTTGTAGAAATGCCGGACGAGAGTCGGAGGTTAGGTTACTATACATAGTTAGCCGGAACCGATAAAAATTTGTGCTATTGCGTAGGAATCAAAAGTAAACAAACTTGTTATAAGAATCGGTAAAACTATGGCTGTGCGGATTGCGTAACAACTTTTCCCAACAGCGTGATTTTGTTAAAATGTCTTCTTTGAGTGTTGCGTTCGCGTGATGAAAATCGTTATACTTCCAGTCGAATCTCGAAAACGAGATCGTAGCTTGTTTGTATATCATTATAGTCCAAAGTATATAGAGAGAATGAGCGATATTACATCAGACGCCTTTACAGAGGGGTTTATGGTTTTGAAAAGCTTTCGTTTAAATGTTCAATTAGGCATTGAAACTATAATATAAGCAGTGCTTTAATTAAAGGTTTGTATCAAGACTCTCAATTATCTAGTGTCTAGGTCCGTATTCTCAAATGTGTGTAGCATCCAGGGTGCAACCGAAATTCCGATTCAAAACGAGTTCCGATTTTGATTGCACAATCAATCGGAATCGGAATTTTGAAATTTTACTTTTAATCTTACTTGTTCTGATACGTTGCATAAAAATTACGTATTATTTATCTATTAAATTGCTTTCGATGAGTTAACTTATCACTGATTGATTATAGAGTAGCGTTTACAGAACCAAAAATCATCCCCAACTTGTCCATACAACCTTTTTGAAAATTGTTGCCAACCAACAGACACCCTAAATCAACACGATATTTGTCAATGCAAATTATCCGTACAGTCACAAAGGTTCTAGTTCCGATTCCGATTGCGATTACAATTCCGGTATAAATTTGCTATTCCGATTCCGGTATAATCCACTTCCGCTTTGCACCCTGGTAGCACCCGTCATCGGTTGGTAACACGTTTTGTAATATTGGAACCAGTGAATGGTTCGGGTTGCGCTATACTTGTCGTACGGCGCCGTTCGTCACCCGATCGGCGCCGTATGCGTGACGAACGGCGACGGACTTCATCAAAAGTATAGCGCTACCATAAGGCTCAAAATTCAGTATTTGAACACCTATCGCTAACTGGTGATAAGTCCTATACTATACACATTTGAGAATACGGTCAATAGAAATGACTGACTTTGGTTTACCATGCGTTTTACAGCAGTTTGGTGCTAGCTGTCGCGAGCAGGTTTTTTGTGTGTTTGTTTCCGCTTGGCTGAACTCGGATGATATCGTTTGCTGCTTGTTGTAGTATGTACAACAACTGTCTTCTTGGTTTGTTTCTTTTAACTTAATTTTCTACAGCTGGGTGTTTTCCTGTTTCGTTGAACTGTGGCAAATGTTTTAAACATGCTAATTTAGCCGCGGTTTGTGTTTTGTCTAAGCGTAATAACTGTGTAATACTCAATTTTTGAGGCCTTTTACAAGTCTCATCCTTTATGAGTTCGGCAAAAAATATACCCTGTCAATCAGTAGCAAAGAATTAATATGAATACGTACCTGGTTTTGCTCTGTGTCACTGTTTGATGCAGACACAAAAAGAATCTTCAGGTTTGCTCGTAGTAATTATGATTATTAACTAAAACGCTGAACTGGTTTTGCCACAAATTATTTGGAACCGTTGCAGTATCGAAGGTCGAACGCTTTGTTGCGGTAATATATATATTGTTTTAAACTTCAATGGGTGCTTTTTTGTTGTATTGTGGATTTTGATGTAAGGAAGACTACGTGAAGTGGACATTTATAGTTGGTAGGTAATTGAACAAATTGCGCGTAGTTTTCGTTTGAGATTATAGCTTAACGTTTGTATACGGTATGCGTGTTCGTGGTAGCGTGCTTGTGATGCGTTTTAGTTATAAACAAGCCCGTAGTCAGTTCATCGTGGTAGGAGGAGGTTGGAATTGTCAGCAGGGCGTGCAAGGGTTCAAGATGAGTTTGGAGCAACATTGAAACTTTTCTCTAGGGTGGGAAGGAAAATTTTTCTAATGGCTAGGAGGAGGAGGTTGGAATTGTCAGCAGGGCGTGCAAGGGTTCAAGATCAGTTTGGGAGCGACATTGAAACGTTTCTCTAGGGTGGGAAGGAAAATTTTTCTAATGGCTAGGAGGAGGAGGTTGGAATTGTCAGCAGGGCGTGCAAGGGTTCAAGATGAGTTTGGGAGCGACATTGAAGAAACTTTTCTCTAGGGTGGGAAGCTGATGTTTTGTAATGGGATTGGACACCGTCTGGTTACGTGTTCAGCTGCGTACATTATGTCATTGAAATTTTCGTCCGGCAGATGGGCCAAATGTTTGCTGGGTGGTGTTACTATCATGTTGATCGATGGAGGTGTTGTGAAATTGAAATGCTCTGCTACTGCGCTTTTACAGAATCTTAGCGCGTAATATATGTATTTGCTATCACGGTGCCATTTTCGGTCCAAGCCGTATATTTGTTTATTTCTTATCTGGAAACGCAGGCTTCATATAGCTACTATAGCGCAGCATTAGCTTGGGAAACTGGTTTCTGTATCCGCATTCTGAAGACCTGGTCAAGGGGGATTGGGGTCACGCCCCACGTTGATTTCTTTGTCCATGGGTTTTAGGAATTTTTTGATTCGGCAATAAAAGCAATTGTCTTCGAAGCGTTTGCAGGACGTAGTCCCCCGTTTTAATAATCCTATTTACGGTCGTGTCGCATTTATGTTCCTTAGTGTTTGTGTTATTGCTCGTTAGGTATTCTTTTATTAGCAACGTATAAAAATAGTATGATCTGAAGTTTGCCCACTGGTAAGATGTGGAAATATCAGGTTTGGTGGAAGAATACACTGCCATTTGTAGATTTTTAAAATTAAAGTGTCGGGTTACGCTGTTTTGGGAATGATAATAGCGATAGTTTACAGTGAATGCGTAGTAGGCTTAGGCTTAGGCTTGAAACTTTGGATTAAACTTGTATGGAAAGATAAGTGTACAAGTGACATTGCTGAAACATTGCGATGTTGTTACGGTGTAAAATTTAAAAGGTTGTTTTAAATTCAAGTGACGGCTTAATAAAAGAAAATTAAAAATTATAATGCATTATATATGTTGTTTGAGCATTTTAAAAACGACATAGGTCTTGTTGGTTTTTGTGTATTTTGCTAAATTTGTAGTTATAAAATTATGTTAGTCTTAAAAATTTACAGTGTACGTACAAGAACAAGAATGTTGTGCACAAGGTGAAGTCTACAAAGCTGCCCACTATTTGTGCAGAAACGAGAAGAAATGCCACTTTCACGGGTTTAAATTTTTCCTCTTTCCCGATTGCGGGTAAAATTAAATCATGATTATGCCGCTGCTAAAGTGCATGTAAGAAAGCACTGGCGGAACAAGCAATTTCCGAAGGCAAGTGAAAAACGAACATTGTACTGGAAAACGCATAACCTAAGTAGCGTCGTAAAGCTTTTGTTAAAGATTAATCGAAACGAAACTTCGATCCGCAGCGGAAAAGTTTCAATCGAAATTTCGATCCGCAGACGAAAAGTTTCAATCGAAATTTCGATCAGCAGAGGAAAAGTTGCAATAGAAATTTCGATCCGCAGAGGCAATGACTAGTCACCCTTGTTACTCCCTACCACTGTCCGGTATATACGCATTTGGAAAGGAATGTTTACAACCACACCCTCCGATTCCGTTAATACTACTAAAATCGTTTGAATGCTGGTTGTTTACAGATTTGCAGTCGATGCGAACGTGTAAAACATCCGCGTGTGTTGCTGTTGCATTGTTTATTTTTTGTCTCTTCGTCACGTATTATAAGTATAGTATTTATTTCGTATTGGGTTGGTTTTACCGTAGCGAAGCATACAAACATTCAGTTCAGACAGTAAATAAGTATTTATGTGACGTTTGCATCGGAAGTATTATATATATCTTCTGTATATAGTGTAAGTGTGTGAAGAAAAATGGTTTATACTTAAGGGTTTTGTTTTATGCTAAGGTTATTTTCGAGACCCGTATTCTCGGCGGAAAAGGAAATGGCTGTTTCAGTTTATTCCTAAAAAATATAAGTTGCGTAAGTACAATTAACGTTAATATTATTGTTTTCGTTCATGAATTGTAAAAGCAGTATGAAAGTTTATGTTACAGTTTGGGGAAGTCGCCTAAATATCGAACTAGTTGGAACAGGGTGAGGTTAACAGAGAAATTTAAAGTAAGGTGGGGTTTAGCGAAAAACAATTTTAAAATTTACCACTCATTAACCCCAACGCTAGGCATTTTTGGTGGCAAAGGGAAAATGATAAAGTAGATGGTGCATTGGGCTAAAATTTGGGTTTTAGTTAGGAGATGGAAACTAACTTGCTGGTTTTGGGGCCGGTTTTGTACGGAGCTAAGACGAAATGCACATAAAGTTTTGTTTTGAATTTTAACAACATTTCGGCGAAGATACGAAATCTGGGCCCGCTAGGAATTAAATGAAAAGTGTCCCATCTTAAGTTCTCGAGCGATTTGAAGTGAAACTATGTATCATTCACATATTCGTAAAATATAAGCTTTACCAGTGTTATCCGTTTCACAAATTTGGCTAGCGGTTCTACTTGTTTTAACAGTAAAAAGTTAAAGGCCCTACAGCCTAACCACTGAACTCAACGTGTCGAGATCTTTAAAATACCTTACTGCAAATTAAAATACTGGACCGACAGTTTATACTTGACTAATGTGGGTTGAATTATATTAAGTTGGAAACAGTAACGCAGGCAAACCGTACACTTTTGTGTTAAAAGCCATTTTTATCTTTTAAAAAGCATAAAATATTTAGTTAAGGTATACATATCATGAAATTTTTTTCACCCAGCTTTAAGCTCAGGATTGTTTTTAGGCTTATGCTTAAGCTTTTATACAGCTGTCTGACGACTAGTTGTCGTAGAGTCCTAATTGAATCCAGAAAGGCTTAAGCGTTACCTTTGTGTCTTTGGTGCCATACACATTGAATGTTGCATTCTAGAATGGTGAAAGTGTTTAGCTTGAAATATTGAGTATTTTCAATGTTTGCATAACTTATTTAATTATATTTGGTTTCACATTATATATATAATTTTTATTCACTCGCCCTGTTCTGTCTGATCTCTCGATTTTTGGTTTAGTTTGTTTGGTTTGCAATTATTCGTTGGGCCGTATAGTTTGGTGCTGTTCGCTTTTTGGTGAATTATAATTGTGTGAGGTCCGATTAGGGAATCGCGTTTGGTGAAGGTTTTTGCGTTCGGATATCGATTGAAAACGCAGATTTATGGCTTTGTCAAACCCCCAGCTCACGTTTTGTTAGCTGATATGAAAGCTGGAACACGAAAGCGGCACTTGGCGTCGTCTGTAGGAAGTGTCCTTGGCTGTGTGAGAAAGCAGAGAAGTACAAGTTATAGAGGTAAACACGGGCATATATGTGTGTGGGAAAATTTCGTTTTGAAGTCGAATTGGATTGGTAGTATAGTTACTGGGGGATAAAATTTCGACGGCAGGAATAGGGTTGCGTGCCGGTTCGCCCCCGATCCAGGGAACTGTGGTTATTCCGGGTATTTTTCAGAAAATTTGGGCTTAGGTTAGACTCTGGATTTCCGGCTTAAGGATGTCGGGGTTCGGATTTTCTTTGCTATACTAATCGTGGCCGAACATTTATATGTAGATGTTGCATCTCGCAGCAGGTATGCAATGACCTTTTGCATACGCGAACAGGATTTGAGGAATTTGTTAGAACAGGTTACTGCTGTAAAACTTGATAAATATATATTTGCAAAATTAGCAGCATTGTGGCAAATATTTACTGCCGCATTGGGTTCGTTTTGTGGGGTCGGTTGTTAAAGAGTCGGTGTGCTTTGTTGTGAAACTCAGCGTCTAAAGCGAATTTGGCAGATTTTTGAAAACTAAGGTTTATGTTGTAGATACCGATGTGTTTTTTAGATAATTATTTGCGTTGAATTCTGTATGTTTGGGGTTTGTTGAATTCTGTATGTTTGGGGTTTGTTGAATTCTGTATGTTTGGGGTTTGTTGAATTCTGTATGTTTGGGGTTTGGCGAATTTTGTATGTTTGGGGTTTGTTGAATTCTGTATGTTTGGGGTTTGTTGAATTCTGTATGTTTGGGGTTTGTTGAATTCTGTATGTTTGGGGTTTGTTGAATTTTGTGGCATTGTGTAAGCAATGTGATATGTTTGTGTGCAGTTTGTTTGACACGCACCGTTTTGCTGAAATGATTTCGAGATGTGTGATAATATTGTAATTAAACTGAAAAAGTCCTTTTCTCTACTGTGGCAGTTTTGTGCGGTTTTTGGTGACGTATCTTGAGTGAAATGTGGGCGTCGTAATACGGAAGTGTGCGACGGCGCGCGATTCTTTCAATTATATATGGTGTATTATTATGAAATCGTTATTCCAAGGTTTAATAATATAGCTTTAGTTTAAGTATAATCTGAGATAATATAGGTTCGGGTTTTCTGAATTAAAACGTTGAAAATATATTTGCTATATTTACTAAGCTTAAGCTAAATCAGTTTGTTGTTGTGCTGGTTAGCCGGTCTGTGTTCAAAATATTTGCTTTTTGAGACCTTCGTACGCAAGTTGATTGTTTACTTGTTTTTTTATTTTTTTGAAGCTTCTGAACCGTAGAACTTGAATTTTTTGAAAATTTTGCAGTCATAAATTGTTGTCAATCGGCAAGATTTATAAAGGCGTTTAAGTCAGCCCCAAGTAGTTTTCAGTGTACAAGCCATAAATGTATATATATATATGTATAGATTTATTAAATTTACAGGTGATGATGCGGTAGCAGTCGGTGAACAGCATGCTTTAGGAGAAGATATGAAGGGTCTTGGAGATGATTCGTTGCCTATGGAAAAATCGATGGAACAGGTCAGTTGCGTGTGTAAACAGTTTTTAATGTTTTTTGCTGTCCTGCTCGAGGTTAATAGCTCTACGTCACGCGTAAATGTTTCTTTTATTAGGACGAACACTTAGCAGAGCAGTGACCGGTTGTGTAGGCTGAACGGGATCGACCGTGCATATGTATGACATCGAGCATCTATTTGGGAAATCGCATAACATTTTTAATTAGTACGTAAGATTAGATATGTCTTATATTTTGACGTGGATTTTGCAACAGGGTGGGCACCGAATCCACAATTTTTGACCGAGTCCGAATTTCATTGCTAATTTACCGAATCCGATCCGATTGTTGCATGTTGCAAATTTCAGTTATACGTATGTATATATATCTGTAATTTCGTTTAACTTCTAAACGTTAATTTTTTAATATAACACGTTATTTAAAATTTTTGTTGTTTAAAACTGAAATAACATATTGCCGAGCATTTTTGGATTTGGTTTTTGGAGTCGGCCTTTTTTACAACCTAATCCGAACCGCAAATATTTGCCGAATCCGAACCTTTGTTGCCACCGTGTGATGCAAACGAGTTTTATGTATATGTATATTTTACACAGGCGTCCCGTGTGGGGGGGGAGGTAGCGACGAACCGCAGGGATTTCCGTTCGATACAACTTGATTTGCGTTGGGCAAAGACACTCGCTGGCTCAGTGAGCCATCATTAACGATTTGTCATTTTTTTCGTTAAACTCATATTTTAGTCGTTTTATGTGCTGACACCTTCCAGCCCAAGTTCGTCGGTACATCACTTACATTTCATTTGGGTAATTGTTGGTCTTGTTAATTTTAGGATCAACTCGAAGCGTTGATTCAGCGTGCAGCCCAGACACAACCGGTTTCGTCGTCTCCAGATGATTTCAGGCTCGAAGGACATTATCTGCCGGATAATGTGGAAATCGTTCGCTCCGCCATACATACCGGGTGAGTTGGGTTTTGAGGTTGCGAGAAATGTGGCTCTTGTTTCCGCTATCGGCAGTCTTCAAAAGGTTATGCGTTTTAGATATACAAAAACGAGGCTGGGTTTCTGAACTCTTACTTAAGTATTTACTTAAGTTATACTTAAGTAATTACTTAAGTCGCCGACTTAAGTAACTACTTAAATTTGCGATCTAAAACAAATAAACGCCAAATGTTAGCCATTGTCATAACATGAAAGTAATAGTTTTGCGTTATATTGAGAAGGGACCAATAGTCTACAATTTCAATTTGACCAAGGTTAGTATGCCTGAATGGCAAATTTGTATTCTATCAAATTTGGCCAGCAACTCAAGTATTTACTTAACTTTTAAGTACGGTCTTAAAACGACAAAATGGTTAAGTAATTACTTAAAACGTACTTAAGTAGGGTTTAGCGTACCTAGCCAAAATGCAACTTAAATGCATCGTTAGCAGCTTTAGCGTAGAATTTTCTCGTATAGGACTGTAGTGTCAACCTTATAATGTATTTTTGAATGTACAGTTTTTTGAAATCGTCAACGAATACCTTTTTGTTGTCACCGCCGTGGGTCAGTGACTCTTGTTTAAATTTATGTTTATTCTGGTTCATTTTCATTGGGGGGGGGGCTTATTTCTATCCAACGTTTTGTAAGAAACAGCTTTGTTTTGAATTAGTCAATTTTAGATAACGTAACGTGTAAAAACAGTTCGGAATGCGGTGGAATATAACTGTAGAGATTGAACGTAATAAACTGCTGTGTACGCGTATTTATGAAACCTAGTAGGCGGTGATACGAGTAGAATTGTGGACATAATAATATGCGTTACTCTTCGGACCGGTATTTGATATAGCATAGATCATAGACAGTGACGTGAGCTAAGGGTAATCAATATATCATGCAAGTGGGGTAGGACAGCGAGCGAGCAAGTCGCAGTCGCTGTTGCGATTTAATGCTGTCAATTTTGAGAAAAGTGAAGGTCGCTGGTTCTATACGGCGTGTAGCCTGTGCCCACCAGTTTGGCAATAGCTTTTATAGAACTTGCGAACCGGTGAATTGTAGTCGTTGAAGTTGGGTTATTCGGTCTCTTGCAGCAAGTCTAAAGGTGGACTCTCATAGAGGCTGCTCGAACGAAAATGTTTTATTTTGTAAGGTCATACTTGTATGGCAGAGTAATTTGCCTTGAATCTCTTCGCTTATTTTGGAAGATGATAATTTCAGTTTTGAAATAATTTGAGCATTCAGTTTTTTTCTAAATACTAAATTCAACCCTGGTTCTCAAAAATGTAGAACATATGTATATAATATACCCTAAATTGATTTTAGTGTTCTTAGCTAAATTTTTTTCTTGCCGTATTAGTTTTGGCTGACGGTAGCCATTTCAGTTAAAATAAAAATTATAATTTTTGAGTTTAAGCGAACACAAAACGGACCGACCCGGAACTAAACGGGTCATTAAAAGTAGGGCTCAGCGTGCAACGCAAGCAATTGTTGAGCCGGCTGCCGATGAGTAAGTGCGTTGCTTACCCGCGCGATCGCTGTTTGGATCAGTGTATTTCATGAATACCATCCCTTGTTGCGTGTGCTGCAGTGTACATCCGTTTGTCATCCTGTGCTTTTTAGACGCAAGGCGTAGAGCCTGAGGGTGATCGGCGGTGTCGTATACCTTCGATGATGGCTTTGGGCAAATTTTGTTTCTGTTCAGTGTAGGAGGTACATTGTAAATAACTATCAAAAGGGAAAGCCGGGACATCACTATTTATGCAGATATAAAATAATGTAATTGGTGTGGCCTCAGTTATTCAAAATTTTGGCTCGGACGCCCATGTTTCGATGTGGTCACCGGTAACCGGTAGATTTTAGCGGACATCGTTTTCTATCCGACGGTTGATTACAAAAATTTTCAAAGAAAAAATTGTAGGGTTTTATTTATTTATTTATTTATTTATTACAAAAAATTCTGACGGTAAAATTTGGTTTTTTACTAAAAATTCTGACGGGTGTGCGTACGCCCCCCTTCGTGGATCCGCTTGTGATCGCTTCCTATGAGACACCAGTCGTTCCGTCTGTGTCTCGATCGAATCTCAATATAACGTAGCAATAGATCCAACGTTATTATGCATAATTTCGGTTGAGAACAACTAATAATTGCTAACACAGTCAAGCTGATGTATGATGCTAAATTTTGTCGCGATCCTGTTTTATGTTTCTGTAACCTTATTTCCATGCTTGCAATGATTTTTTTTATTGTATTTCAATTATTTTAAAGCCGTCTGAAATGGAGAAGGTTAGTATTGAATGTCGTCACGGTGTCTTTGTGGTTGCGTTGTTGTTGTTGTTGTTGTCTTTGTGGTTTCCGTAAAGTAGAATGTTTGATTTGTTGTTGTTATTGCTATATTTCTTTCTTCTCTTGTTTAATTTGTAGCGTGAGGAAATTAGAAATTTCTTGGCATATTCTTATTCAGTTTACCCAATACTAGTGATACATTGATAAATGGAAAATTGCACCAACCTCCCCCCGGCCCCGAGACACACGTTAGTGATAATATAATAGATTTAAAACATCTCTTTCCTCATTTAAAAGGTAGTGTAGTCTATATGGAAATAGCTTAGTTTTCAATTCTGGGGGCTAGAGCTCTTTTTAATCCAGTCCAATTTCAAGAGGCCCTACGCGGAATATAGGGCTGGCGTCCCACAAACACCCCGCACTAACCACAATATGTAGTTTCTATTGTGCAATTGTTTATTTTTTCAACTGCTATTTAGTTTCAACACACATATGTCGTAGCCCAAGTCGTAATTTAGCCTACGAAACTGGCTTCTCCACAGCGGGGGAGACCTGGACTTCTTTTGAGGCGGACATTCGGCAAAATATGGTTTTATATTACGCTGAGTACTCATAATTTTTAATAGCATTACAAATACCCGTAGTAACTTATACAATTCAATAATGAACTGAAAAAGCACAATTATATAAAGACCGTTTCAGGGCATATAGCATTCGAAAGTACCTTGCAGCAGCAAGTTCAACCCGCCTGAGCCTTATGATAAATTGAAGCTGTGACTAATATACAAAATATATATTAATCACAGTTTCAATTATAGATTATCTATATTTTATATAATTGTGCTTCTTTCAACTTCTGGTAAAGTTGTCAGTAATATTAGTTAAAATTATTGCTATTAGCGTTAGCGAGAAATTTTTGTCATGTTGAGCGATGAGTAATCTTCAGTTGAGTTGGAAACACGGTCTAGAATGAAAAAATGGTCCAAAAAGTCGGTTTGCAAAATTTTAAGCCTGCCCCCAGGACCCCCAGGTCATCTGCTATGAAAATTACATTTTGAAGCAACGAAAACTGGACTGTACATTTGTGCTATAGGATTAAATTGTGAATTTTTAATAGATTGGTATTTAAATCAAATGAGTGCAGCGATTTAAGCTTTTCAAGCAATAGTTTTGTACGAAAATGGTAAGTTGTAAAATATTTTGGCGGTGTCTGCTTTTTAATTTATGTAGGTTATCATTTTGAATAGTACCCTATGTATATAGCTGTAAACGATTTTTTTTATTTAACACAACAGCCAACACTAAAATAAGGTAGAATCAAGGGCTACTGAACAATTGTTTTCGTAACGTTTCAGCGTACCTAAACCTGAACTTTAGCTTAGCCTTATATGGTGGGAAAGTGGACCGTACAAGGGCTTATTGAACCAGGATGGCAACATAAGGTCGGATTCGTGTCATATTCGGTTCAAATTGAAGCTTTGGATTCGGTTTTGAAAAACTCGAATTTAGCGTGGTTCGTGAACAACTGTGTGCGTTGGTGAAATTGACTTTAAACAGAATGAGTTGTTTTCGAAAATGTTCCGTGTATGTTTCGTACTTGGGGTTCGAACCACAATTCATCTTTGAATAAATTCGGGTTTTGATGTTCCAAATGTTTATGTTTCAATAAGATTAGGTGTACTAAGCCTGCATGTTAAACGACTACAGTTTTAATAATTTTATACAACACTTTTATGTGGACGAATGAACTTTTCAAAGTTAGGATTCGAATTCGGAATCGGTCAAATCGTGGGTTCGGTAGCACTTTGCCCTGATGGATTAAGTTGTCAACTAGTGTTGAAGTGATATTAAAATTTTCTGCTTGGTGTGCCTTCTTCTTTGTATTCAAAACGCTGAGATAACATTTTGCTGCTGCGCAAGTCGACGTTACTGAATAGCAATGTGCACTTTGACTTATGTGATCAAGCCGATTTTTAAGAATTAAATGTGAACTGTCGGCAAATTTTGACATATGGAAAATATAATACCGTGAGCCAACGTGTGCTTTATCACAAAAGTCAAATTGTGCACATCAGCAATGACGTATATGTCGTAGGCTAAACTGTTATTCCGGCCAGCTAACTAGGTAGTCTGAGTGAATTTGCTGCTAGTCAAAGTGATTTTTGTGTAATGTTTAGCCTGTTCAATGCACGTGGACGAATTTCTAGTGGTATTAAACTAAACTGTTATTAGCGGAGAATAGAAATCTGGCCAAGGTTTATTACCTGTGTTGTTGACCTGAATAACAGTTTGGTCTAGTCATAGTTACAAGCAAACCTTTACGTAGCATCGTTGGTTTTGATTACATTACATAATAATTAGCACTTTTGGATTATTGAATATGCAATATTTATACAATTTTGGTGCTTATGAACAAAAACTGTTTACTACTCCAGCGGTTGCAAACTCAAAGTTTTTGCCAATAAAAGCTTTGCTGTTGTCTTTTATGCGCGTTCAAGATATAAATTAGTGTCAGCCATTCTTGCGCTTTATTGGGTAGCTTGCTATATTGAATGCTTACATGATGCATGTTACTGGGGCTTGCTTCTTGTTAAGCTATCCTGAACAGATGCTTTTGATTGGAGAAAAAATGTTTTTGTTGTTTTCAGCTTTTTGATCTCGTTCATGGTCGACGCACGCGGTGGCGCGATGCGTGGCTGTCGTCATTCTGGCGTTCGCATTATTGTTCCGCCGCGCAAGGCTCCGATGCCAATGCGGATTACGTGTCGGTATTTGAGAAAGGTTCGTTTAGCTAATTGTATTACATATCGTCAGACGCGTTACTATTGGTCTAATTTTCTATGCCAACTGTTTGGCAATAAATGCTATACAAGTTTGACAATACATTTTTATGATGCAGTTACTGTAGGGATGTAGATGGCGTAATTGATTAAACTACTCGGCTTTATAAGTTATCACAGCGCTCCATTTGATTGGATAATGAGGTCCAAATTGAACTTGATATTGAATATTACGTTTCCTTTTCCAGTTAAATTTTGTGGCTGGCTGCAGTATTATAGCAGAATGGTGGTTTCATTAGTATTCTGAATAAATTGTTTTAGGACAAACTAACGCATCCACCTCCTTTGTCCGAAGGCGAAGCATTGGCGTCTCGAGTGCTGGAAATGGGTCCGGCTGGTGCCAAGTTTTTAGGGCAAGCAGACGCTACGTATATTTTATCCGTTATTTGGAATAAAGTTAATTTTAAGACTCCGGTTTGTTTGTTAAGTTTTTAGGATAGTATTTTGTTCAACTGCGTTTGAACTTTTTCTATTTTTAGACCAAAACAAATTTAATGGATACTCGTGACATTTCAGGTTGAACATAACAAAAATATTGTGTTTAACATTGGTTGGTTGAAAACTCAAAATATAAAACTCATGTAGTAGCTATGAATTTTTTGTTGTTTTATTGCAGTCTTATATTACCTTTTTTCAGGCCAGTCATAATTGAGGTGCCACATTTTGCGTCTCTGCGAGGTCACGAACGTGAGATTGTAATATTGCGATCTGACGATGGTGAACACTGGAAGGAACATCAGTTGGAGGCGACTGAAGACGCAGTGCAAGAAGTTTTGAACGAAAGTTTCGACGCTGAAGGTTTGTATTGAGCTTTTCTTGGTGTTCAACTATTGTATGACTGCAAGCAGCAAGAATGTGAACCTTCTACAAATATGGGCCGTGGACATTGTAACAGTGTCTGCGGGTTGCTTGAAAGGAAATATGAAATTTAAAGTACAGTGGAAATTGGAATTCAAATTGAGTACTTATTTATAGTTTGATCTTCACATTATGCGAATCTCTTTTTTGTTTCTTTGCTAAGAGCTTGGTTAAAGTTTTGGGCTCTTTGGCTTATTCTCAGGCGGAGCTTTAGGTAAGAGGACAGTGTATATGTACGCCGCTGTGTCTGCTACGTTGTAGAGTTGTCTCAGCTGGAAGATTTGCAAACAACACGCATCACGCGCATTTTGACTAACGATTTTCCGCAATTTTTTGCAATTGTCACTCGCGTGCGACAAGAAGTGCATGCAGTTGGACCAGAAGGCGGCATGATTGCATCAACCGTAATACCTCAAGTACAAGCAATCTTCCCGGAAGGTGCGTTGACGAAAACGATCAAAGTTAGCTTACAGGTGAGTCAAAGGCTTTTGCTTTGCTTTGTGGCTAATGACTAAAAAATAGTGTTATACCATTTGGACAAAGTTCCCAGTGCGCATTGTGTTTTGTTGTTAATCCACTCTGATTGAGATAACATGGATGAAATTAAAGAAATAAGCATTAATTGTTGTCAGTTCGGAGTTGTCCGTTTGCTACAAAATAATGATAGATGAGTAATAGCTCAGAATACCTGGGACACAGGGTGCGACCGGGTACCAAAAACTGACGGATCCGGAGCCGGATAATCTAATATCCAGCCGGAGCCGGAGCCGGATAATGAATTCAAATCTAATACTAACGTAGCTTAAAATTATTCTACGTTCCGTGGCTTAAGGTACCCAATGTGTTTACGGGACAATACTTAATATCTCGCGGCGATACATTTTTAACTTTCAATGACCCTATTCTACTATTCTATGTTTTTGTAGCGTTGCGTTGAGTTGCATATTCGTTTGTCCCATGTTCTTTCGTTTGTCCCATGTTCTTTTTAAGGGCATCTAGTTTTCGGTAGGTACTATAAAACAGAAGTGGCTTAGATCAGGGATTGGAGTCTATGTCTCAGTCTCGGCAAGTCTCGGTATTTGCCAGCTGTCTGTTTCTTGAGTGTCGATGGTTTGGAACCGAGACTAGAAGTCGAGGATTGAACAAATGTTGGTAAACCTGTAAAAACAGAAGTTAAAATTGTTGAAACAACTAATGTCTGTCGAATAAAATTTCGCTATCCTAGGATAACACTCCTCAACTATGTCCGGTTTTACAGCGTTATTGTAACCCAATAAAGATTGTGAATGTACACGGTCGCATGCAAACATTTGCATTTACACGTGTGATAGAAAAAATATGTAAAAGTAACTCAATCAGTTGAATGGTAGTTGGCATAACTACGAATAATGGTATAAATTTTTTTAAGTTTTTAAAAAATATTCGGCGAGTTAAAATACTAAAGCCGAAGCTGGATGGTCGCACCCTGCTGAGACCCCTAACAATATTTATAGATTGAGAAAATTACACATAATTTATAGGGGGTTAATATTTGTACGCGACTGTAATAGATTCGAAATTATTGAAAGAAAGAACTCTCTTAGCTAAATTGGGATGATACCCCTTTGGCTACTGGAGTGTACCAATTTTATAGTATGTTGCTATTCATAACCCGTTAATAGGCACAACCTGTACCGCACGATTTGGTGAATCGTCTTCACGGCAATCGTGTCGCAGTGTCGCCAATTGTTACCGTTGAGCCGCGTCGACGTAAATTTCATAAACCAATTACACTCACAATTCCGCTGCCACAAGGATCGAACCGGTCAATGACAACGCAGTATCAGGGACAAGGCCAGGAACCACCGACTCTGCGGCTGTTGTGTAGCATTACAGGTAAATATACTTTAATATGACAGTGCTGTGAGTAGTATTGAGGGTGAAAATTCCCAACTGTTTAAATTGTCAAAATCAAGCGTTAGTGAGCGTCAAAATCAACAAACTAAGGTGCGGTGGAATAAATCACAATACACGTTAGTGATGTAAAGCGAACAGCAAAAACGACGAGGTCCGACAGTGTACAGCTTTGATCCGCTGCAAATTTCTCAGAATAGTGAAAACATAATACTTATTGGCCACTTAGAGGATCCATTCGGTCCACATCACCAATGCATGATAGTATGTACATCTTGTGTTTACGAACGACGTTTGAGGTCCGGTTAAGACTGTAAGTTCACAGTTTTGATCCGCTGCAAATTTCTCAGAATCGTGAAAACATATTTATTGGACACATAGAGGATCTGTTCGGTCCTAATGCCCAAGGCACGATAGTATAATATACGTCATCTTGTGTCACGAACGACGTCTGCAAATCTTTGCGCCTTGTGTAAGACGCTGTAGTAGAATATGCGCATTTGTATATTGCCGCTAACACCTTACTTATGCAGTAGTTATGTTCTGTGGTAAAGTTTGTTGACAGCAAATGATTTTAATGTTGAATGTGCGTAAAGTAGTGTTGGAATTTTCATATCAGTAAAGAGTTACTGCTAGTATATTTTAAGGCATTATATACGTATATTTTTACAGGCGGACAAGCTCCAGCACAGTGGGAAGACATAACCGGGACCACTCAACTAAACTTTGTGAATGATACTGTTTCGTTTACAACCACAGTATCGGCGAGGTTATTAAATATTTTTCGTATTTTGATATGACGGTGGTTCATATGTTGTTGTTAGCAAATCTTGTTTTGATTTTGTCTGTTTGTTTTGTTATGGATTAGTAGCAAATAATTGAAGTTGGAACTTGAAATAAAATTTATGGCGTCTTGATGAAATCTAACGAAGATTTGTGATATATTTGGAAAATAATTAAAACTAGTCCATGACTTCACAAGTTTGTTCGTATTCGTAAATGTGTTTAGTATCTCTCACTAGCTGATCATACGTGCATTGCGGTGTAACTTTGCAACTAAAACGATGTTCTAAAAATTTAAGCAGATTTTTTGGACTAAATTTATTCTGCTGTGTGGAATTTCAGTTGCGCAGCTTTCGGTATGTGCTTGTTTGAGGACTTATTACTAACTGGCGATGGGAGTTAATAAAACGGGCACATATTTTTGAATAAACTTTCTTTGCTACTGTCGGACTTTTAGTTGTATATATAATGCAGGAATTTGTTTATTTCACGACCTCACTTACTGGCGATAAGTGTTATACACAGTTATGAATATCTTCTCGTAGTTGTTGCCAATATTTTTGATTGCAGCAGAGTTTTACGTTGGAATATGTGTATTTTAGGTTTTGGTTAATGGACTGTCAAACACCGCGCGAGTCTGCCCGAATGGCGCATGATATTTATTCAGACGCAATTGTTGTACCCTATATGGGTAAATTTGTTGTGTTTGGAAGATGGCTGGATCCACGGGAATCGTATTTGCGCGTCTTTTGTATGACCGATGACAAAGAAGACAAAACTCTGGAAAAACAAGAGAATTTCATCGAAATTGCCAAAAGCAGGGATGTTGAGGTATGTAAGTTTTGGTTTTTGCGGGGCTTACCATTTTTACTGTTTCTTGTTTGTATGTTTGTGGATTTGGGTTGTAATGATAAAAAATGTTGTAAGAAACTCAGACGTGGTTTGATTCTTTCAAGCTGATTAAACTTGTTTGGTTTAAACAGTGGGAACTGGACAACGTTGGCTGCGTTCTGAAGTGGGACAATAATACTTTTGATTGTCTCCTTTTTGTTACAACAGTAAGTAATGGAAGTCAGTTTTTGGTGGAAATTGCTACTGAGTGACTACTGTTTTTAGATTAGAAGTAGTATATCCAGTATTCAGTTTCTAACTACATTATGTTTTCATTTTTTCATTAGGTGTTGTCGGGCAAACAGCAATATCTGGAGTTCGCAGGAAATTTGGTCCCTGTGACCAAGTCTGGCGAACAATTGTCAGTTGGTTTCATTCCATTCCAAGAGAATCGCTTGCCGTTTGTTTCACGGGTAAGTTTTTGATTGTGTTTGTTCATGATTATAACGTTTATAATAGTGTGACTTTTTGAACTTTAATTATGTTGCCTGCATCGCTCAGTTTATCTTTAATTTTAAGGTTTTTAGCAAAACATGCTGTCTGGTGTTAAGCTTTGTAAGTATAAATAATTTTCAGTTAGTAAGCTTTAATCTTGCGTTTTGAAGAGTGAACTTTACAAGGTTGGTTCATAAAGTAATTTGTAGTTAGTTTTTAATTTAATAAAAATGTTTAAATTTCAAAATTTCAGCTACGTGAAATGGACGAAGCGCCTGCCGGTCGTATTGCGTTCATGCGTGAACCGAAATATCGCTCTGAATTGTTGCCCCCACAGCATCCGATTTGCACGCTGAACGTTGTCCTTCCGGAAAGCGGTACTGGCGTTGGCCGGGTTTCAGTCGATAACGTATCGAATACACCATCTCCTCACTACGACGCGATTACGCTCGATCGAAAATATACCCAATTGAAAGGCCCAGGTAATGAGGCGTTAGATCCAACCTTAGCTGAACGCAGTGTTCTTATAGAAGGATCGTATCATCACTACAACGCAATTACTTTCGATCGAAGCAGAGTAATCTTCCGTTAAGCATGCTGTTGTCGTTATGGACACTATCCATTTTTTGTTTGAAATGCTCACGGAAACAGCGACCGTTTACAGGTTGCTGGAGTAACTGGCGATCTTTTGTAGGGTACAAACTGCTATGTTTCAGTGAAAGCGTTTCAATAAATATAACTTTGATTCACTAGCGCATTATAACAAGAAGTGTTTCAAATTCTCAAACATGCAATGGTTATGTATTACATAGTTGTAGCATTATTGGTTTCAGTTCACGAAACAATCCACAAAGCTGACATTCGATTGTCTGACATCGCCGCTGAATTAACCTACGACTGGGATCGATTGGCGCGCCAGCTTGATTTGCCGGAAATGGATATTACCCAAATTCGAGCTGAATATCCAGGTCAAGAAGCAATCATTACACTCAGGATTTGGTTTGAACGCGCTGGACGCTTAGCGACAGGCAAGTGCAGCATTATTACTCAGAAGAGATCTGTTTATACGGTAATTGATGTTGGAATCCTATCAACTGTTGTTCAGTTCACTCATGACTTATTCACTTGTACATTCAGTCGTTTACTCCAACAGTCTTACAAATCGGTGAGGCAACCATGGAATGATATTGTGAGCGGTTCAATAGGTTTGTGTATGATTTGAAGTTTATGTTTGGATTTTTAACTTCATTAGGTTTCATTTTTCATTATTTTATTCTGACAGTTTTTTCATCAGGAAATGCATTGGAGCGTGCATTGAGGTCAATTGGACGCGAAGATATCATTCGAAAATGTATGTTCAATGTTGAAACTGTCAAAAGCGATGCCGAACGCGAAGCAGCACAGCGATATTTAGCTGGTATGTCTAGTATTATAAGTCGCGGACAGAATTACACGCAATCGCGATTGGGATCAAAACCGCGATTCCTGTCGCTACTGCTTGTTTTTTGACCGCGGTCCCTCGCAAATGCGGTTTGAACCTCTCGCGATCACTGCTACAATAATCTCGACTGTGCTTGCTACAATTTATTTGAAATGCACGATTCCAGTCGTGTCTCGAAACGCAACTGGCACGTCAGCGTTTGCAAGTTTAAACGTGATTTTAAAATTGCGATTGCAAGCGCAATTAGAGCCAACCGCGATTAGTGCGCACTGAAAGCAGAGATGCACTCGAGCGAACGTGTGCTAGTTCAAGATTAAAGTATTTTCGTTGTTGAATGAAGCAATTGAAATAGTTTATAGACTCAAATTATTTTGTTTGAAATACGGATCAAAGCTCAACAGCTCTAAATTAATTTTGTGGAATTGTAGTCTGAACTGGTGATCAACTCTGCACAAAACTGATTTACTTTGCTTAAATCGTGGAATTTTATCTACTTGTTGACTTCCGCACCCCCATAGCTAAACCTGAAGCGTAAACCTAAATCTAATCCATTCGTGTCATAATGTAGTAAGATTTATCATTTTGAGATAACTTAAGAGTTTATTAATACAGTCATAGTGTTGAATGAAGTAAACAAACACACATTTTTAAGTGGTTCACGCATGTACATTTAGATTTATTAGCCTATAATATTAGCAAAAGATTGCTACGTTCTTTCCTCAGTTCAAACTAGCTCAGCTAATAGCAATTATTGTTTATCGCTTTTTGCACCTCGGTCTCAATTTGGAAACCACCGATACTCAAAAAAATCGAGACCTACCAGAGCCATTTAAAATTGTCAGAAGACTAGCAAAAAAGAGGCCGAAACTTTTCAAGGCGGACTGAAGTCCCGCCCCCCCCAGTCGGCAACGGGCTCGGGTCTGAACTGATGGAGTAGATTGATGCTAAGCGGCACACGTTGGTTTTGTTTCAGAAGGTGAAGACCGAATGGCATACCATCCTCACGAGAAAGATCATGAAGTAAGATTGCACGGTGTTTTAACGCTGATTTATTTTTATGCTTTATGGCTGGAAACTGTGAATGTTGAGCCAGGAGGATTGTGAGTACAATTTTTATAATAGAGCATAAACCACTTTTCCGATATCCTTGGACCTCGGCTACAATCAGTTATTAAAATGGGTCATTTTAATTTTTTGTCTTTAAGTTGTTGATAATCAACTACTCTAAACAATACCAAATTTTGGTCTATAAAAGTGTTTACATTATCCACGTCAACAAGTACGTAATACTGCCCAAGACCGATAATAAATTCGGTTTATGGTATAGTCTGGTTCTAGATTTTCGTAGTTTGGTTTTTTATTTTAATGTTAATTCGTGACATGCTTTGTGTTGTTTCATTACAAAATTCTAATCTTATTTTGGTATCATTTTTGTTTTTTAGTTACCGCCGTCTGAAGAACGGGGTCGTGACACAGGTAAAGATTTGAATGCTTTGCTGTTTGTCATGAGCCCTTTGTATTTTAGGCATGTAATGTATATCTACGTATTTATGTGCAATACTCAATGTACAGTATGTATATATGAAGTAGAAGTTGTATGTGCAGTAAGTACATAGTTGTTGGTTCGTAACTGCATATTTAAATTACAGTTTACCGAAGCTAAAATGTTTATGAGCATAAGGTTTGCGCTATACTTTTGTTGACGTTCGGCGCCGTCCGTCACCGTGCGGTATCGTACGCAAATAACTCACGTACAATACCGTGCGGGTGACGAATGACGGCGCCGTACGGGTGACGCATGGTGATGGACGGCGCCGTACTAGTGACGGACGTTGACGGATGGCGCCGCATGTCAAGTTTAGCGCAACCGCTACAGGTATGGTTCAGCTGGATAGTGCAACCATTTAAATGGGTACATTGGTTCTTGCCGGCTGGCGTTAATCTAGATATCATCTTTGATTTCATTTTTATGATTATCTTTTATCTGTACCATACAGCCAGCAAAATGATATTTTAATGGTAGCCGCGGTGGTTTGAACATTTTTTACCCTTTGATTATAATCTAATCCATATTTATTAAATAACCAACCAGCAACGTTACGTATATTGCTACTATGTTCTCAATGTTATGTAGGCTGACTGGTTCTAATGGGTTAATATGTACGCATTTTGTTATAATTCAGCATTTCGTAATTTTCAGTCATATTTTAGGTTGTAACCCTGTGTGCCATATTGCCTTGAGTCTCGTACAATGAACAAAATTTGTCAACAATATCTGGTGTTTTTAGTTTGATTACGTATCCTGCTGTTTAACTGAAATTAGAAAATGGACAGAAATTTTGCTTAATCACTCAAACATTTTGGTGAATTTTATAAATGTATATTTTGTTACAAGATAGCATTTAGAAAGGTCGTCATAATCGAACCGGCGAAACCCGTAAGAAAGTTGTATATAGCAAGGTCCGGTTGATTAATATGCTGTAATCAGGGCGCGGCCGGATATCCGGATCCGGTTTAATATCCGGTAAGAAACGATATGCGTGTCCGGTGTAAACCTACCGGATACCGGATACTTACGATGGCGGCCTTGAACTTCATAAAACTGCTTTTTACATTTGACATCTTGCTGCAATTGCATTTCTGAGCAATGCCAAAAAGTCAATCCAAATTTTGATGCGCTAAAGTGAAAATGAAAAGTTCAAGCATGCAATTCATTCTAATTCAGTAAGCAAATTTTTTGTACGACTCAAATACTTTTAACAGCGTGCAAGTTTACATGATATATCCGGTTAATTTCTGGTTCCTGTTCTGGCAGAAGATTCACTATCTGTGTCCGGTTCCGGTATCAGATAAATTAATATCCGGTCGCACTCTGGCTGTAATATGTTTATAATATAACTTTTTGCGTTATATTTCGTAAAAAACAATTTGAAGTCTTTCTGTGTGCTTGTTTACTTTTCTACACTGCGCTGTCATTATTAATAGACGGCAAAAAATTCTCCCCGTTCACGGCTTTTTATTTTCCTAAGCTTAAGCTTAGCCAAAGCGTCATCGTAAAGCCGAAGCCTGTTTTATTACGTATTTCAGTCATAAATGTGGCGTTTTGGTAAGGGCAGTAAACACGTATCCGTTACTGTTTTGACATCAGTTAAAAATGTCACATTTGCGAAAATGTCAGATTTGCGAAAATGTCAGATTTGGGATTTTTCAAATCTACGGTTAAATTTTCGGAATAAGTTGATGACGCGTATTGAAGACTAATCGGTCTGCTAACTGTGTTTTGTTTTTGTCGCTTGATTCTAACATATGCCGCCAGGGTTTAAAATATTGTACGGTGTAGCGTTTTGATTTATGGCGATAGTTACTAATGTTGTATAATGTGTTTATTTTGCGTTTTGTTTGCTGGTGGTGATCGATGGAAATCTGGATAGTGACTAAAATATAGCCGCTTATGGTGGGATTGGCACAAACAGCAACGTGTTGCGGGCGCCTGGGTTTATTTATTTTCGTCAAATGTTCAGTACGCGGGGGTTTTGTGTGTGTGATATATGTTGGGTCAGTTTATAGTTTTCTTGAGGAGCACAACGGTTTCGCGGTACAGTGTTCTGATTACAAGCCGTTTTTCCACATATGTAAAAAAGCATTATTTTATACTGGAATTTTTGTGTGTGTGTGGTCATGCATCAGTATCTCTATTTAATGCTGCTGATTGTCGCGTAGCTGCGAGATTTCGGGTACTGGTGGCTTTTTTATATTGAGTTTTTAGTACTTTTTGGGAAGTTTTTAGGTTTTAATGGGTTGCGATAAGTAAACCTCAGACATAATATTGACGGTTTTGAGAAGTTTGGCTGTTCGTAGCGCCTGATGTATATACAATCTTTGTGTAGTGTTTTGCTAAATTTTAGTGTTCTCTAAGTTTGTTTTTTGAAGATAAATACAAAACTTTCTACACCACTACTAAACTTGTGTTTCTAAATTATGTATGTATGTGTATAAGTAGTTATGTACATTAAATGTATATGTAATTGGTAATTTTGCAACTAGGAATTGCGTTATCGAAACGGAAATCTACGCATACAGGTTCAAAATTGACGGGTCAGCCGGACGAACAGCAGCTTTTAACGGAGCAATCTGGTGTAGTCGCTGAATTTGCACATTTTACCCGCGCAGTACCGACATACGCAACAATTACAACGCAAGTAATTTCACCGTCAACGGAACCGGAAATGATTGCCGAATGTCGTCGAATGCATTTTTCGCCGCCCGCCGTACCGGATGTAGATAAAGCTAGCAGCGAACAGTCTGGCGAGAAACAACCGGAACAAAGTTATTTGGCAAAAAAACAAGTGTCGTTTTGCGATTGGGACAAGTATACTAAAAATAGACCTGGGGTTGAACAGTTGAATGTTGACAGTATAACAGCAACAAAGGAGCCGTCTAAAGTAGACCATGTTTCTGTGGATAGCGGGATAACGCAGACCGGAGGACTGAGTTTGCGATTAGGAGAAAAACCAAGGGGTGTTTGTAGTTACATGGGGAGTAAGTTTGAACATGGCAGTAAATCGATATTGTGCGACATTGAGGACAACGAAACTGGAACGATAGAATCGGGAAAATTAAAGAAAAATGCGGAGCTTTTTCCGAAATCGGAATTGACAAAAATTGTCGATAAAATAGATCAGAGCGAATCTGTGGTACAAGGCAAATCTATCCTATCCACCGGAGGTACAAGCGCAACTTATGGATTGGATTCTCGTGCGGGAAGCACTGGGCGTAACAACTACGATGCAGCTGTGGTTGAACGCCTATTGAGGGACAAATGTCGCATCGAAACGCCGAAAGTAATATCGCCAGACGTATCTGAAGTGTTGATTGTTCGTTCAGAAGTACGAGCATTTGCTTTTGACGAGAAGTCTGATCGTGGCAGCAAGTTGCAGCAGTTGGAAATTGATGATTCGGTGTCCGTCGGTTGTACGAGAGCTGGCTATTATGGAAACAATGCAGGTAGCTATTGATGGTGTGAGCACTGCGAGCACTACCCTACCTACTCTGCAGGGCCTGCTTGCTCAGCACTCTGGCTTTTTTGGATTCAAGTATAGAGTAACGGCGACGCTATACTTTTCAGGGATTGAAGTCTCAAGCCTCGAAATTCCCGAGACTCAGGCAATTTCAGTCTCAGTCTTCTTAGTCTCAGTTTATAAGCTAAGGATCGGTCATATTTTTGTTTTTTGATTTTCTGAGTAGTAATTTGATTGCCCTGATGCCCTGTTCGTTAATAATTCATGCAAGTAAACAGGGTCAGCTTCAAACTCGTAGGCAGGGGAGTGGTTGCGGCTCAAGACCCTCCGTCTGGTGGTTGTTCTACGAAAACTCAAACTCAGTGTTGTGCATTGCAGCCTTTCGGCTAGTGATTCCGCGTCAGACCTAGAGAACCTTGCGTTTTGCGCACAGCGTACGAAGTGTTCCCACATTAAATTTTTTGAAGCCATCATTGAGCGATCAACAACAGTTCTCACTGGGGCTCATACCTTCAGAGCAGCCATGTTTGCCCAATGAAAACCACGGACATTAAAAATTCGAAGCTTTCAAGTATTGGCTAGAAATTTTTTGGTGGCGGTTGAAATTTTTTGACTCGTAAAACATATATATCAATTTTCAGTCTCAATCACATAATCTCAAATCTCAGTTTCAGTCTCAGTCTTTCGATTGAGGCTCCCATCCCTGCAGTTTGACTGATTTAATGCCGTCTACCCCACGTGAACTACCGCATGGCATGGCGCTGCGGTAACAATTTGCAGCCTAAGGTTTTAGGTGACTTGTGGCGCGCCGTCCGACCCACGACAAGTCTTGCGCCAGCATAAATAGCCGTTGCGTGAGGTCTGATGAAGTTTGGGCCTTTAAATCATAAATTGGGTGATCCGGTCGCTTATGGTATAGCTAGCATTGACCTGCACAATTTAAAATTGGTTATTCGCGTTTTTCGTGGTTTGTTAAAGATCGTTTCGACAAAATATTTTGCTAGTATAGTAAGTAATAAGAAAGTAAAACAAATGGTATACGTACACCGCTAGTAAAGTGCTGCGGCTTGCTTTGTGTGTTGCACATTTTACGGTTGAAGTAAGAAAATGCAAAATAATATAAAAAATCTGTGTGCAAATTTTCTAATCGAACAATACCATTTGTGTATAAAACTACTGTAAATAAAGTATGCTGGAAACTTGCCAAAAATACGTATATGGGGCATTCCAGCATTAATATATAGATTTGAATGGGCTTTTTTTCAACGCAAGTTTCCGGAAGTGGTTCAACGGATTTGAATTGTTTTGCACTTGAGTGGGTTGATTATGAACGTATCTTGGAGTTGAAATCTCAGTTCGTTCACGTAAGTATTCATCCGTATATGTTTAAGATGTAACTTTAGGTTCCATAAAAATTGCTTCTGTGGTCTAGATTTTTGTGTCAAGTCTGATCTTGACGCATGGCTTGAATTCACTTGGATTTTGGTGCAGACATTTTATATACAACAAACAATCGGCCTGATTATCTCTGAAATAAATCTGTACTAATTTCGAGCTTTAATTCTTAACTAATACCATAATAAAGATAGTCGCACTTCGTTGTTCTGAGGTTAGTCTTAAATTGGCTGATGGTAATATGTGTGTTCATTAAATCCATACAAAAATGCTTGGTGTCTTGTGCGATATAGATTTACACAGTAAGCTTGCTGTATCATGCTATTATATTACGTACGTATGGTATAAGAACTGGCGGTATTGTAGTGTCTGAGTAAGCAGTGTATTTGCTATATTGCAGTTGGATGCTTGTGTTGTAATTTAATAGCAAGAAATTGAAATTTTTACATATCACTTTTTTGAAAACTTTAGATAAAAGCTTATCAATGTTTTTGAGAAACTCCAAGGAACGGTGAAACAAATTTAGGTACTAAATGTGTTGCTAATTATGGTGTAATTTTAATTAACCCATTCATTTTAAAAAATTTCGGCAATTAAAGGTTTCAAAATTGCTCAAAAATTACTAACAAACTCATTGAATGGCACAATTCATTGAAAAATACGAAAAATCAAAAAATCTGCTGGAGCCGAAGGTCGATATCCTACTGCCAGATATACGCTGCTCTACATACATTGTGACAGAACGAAAATATCAGTTGTTTGAATAAAAAAACTACTACTTAATTGCATGTGAGCCTGGTCCCGTACGCATATAGCGATTGAGTCCAGTATAATTTGCATTATTATTGCCGGTATTTATAATAATTAAGTTTCCGCAAGTCATAACGTTTTTAATTAATTTCGGTTGTACAGAATATGAATCATATGTGAATTTTATAGCTAATAACAGACATGGTAATTTTTGGTCATCAGAGATTTATTTAAAAATTTTTTTTTTGTGTTTGTGGTTTTGTTTTTTTCGTTTTTGTGTTTTTTTGGGAATTATAGTGAGGATTTTTTTTGTTGAATTTGTCTTTTTCGGTTTACCGCTATTTGCTGAAAGACCGAGACCGAGAACAAGACGGGCCAAATACCGAGACCAAGACCGATACTCCCATCCCTGGCTACTAATTTGCGTAGGCCAATCTGATTTCGTACTAAAATAGCAGTTTGTTCTAAAACATTCGTACTTCCACATTTGGTGCTTGATTTCTTCAGCTTCGAATGGGGTATGCGGCTTTTGTATGCTCCCCCCACATTTACGCTTAAGTTTAGGAAAAGGCTTACCTAAGTCTAAGTGGAAGAAGCTTCTTTAAATATGAGAAAAAATTCAGAAGAACCTGGTATGCTGATAAACCAATAAACTCGATATAGCGCCAGGTAAGCGGTTCAAATGTAATACGTATATATCTAAAAATATATTTTTGCACATACATACTTATTTGATAGCACCTTCATTAATTACGTATATAGCTTTTTCACTTGGGGGGGCGCTAGTTGCGATTTGGCCCTTGTTCTCAAATGCGTACAGCGCCCATCACCAGTTGGCGATTAGGTTTTGAAATTAAGGACCCTCCGCAATTACGAATCTCAAAATTGGCACAGAAGTAAGGCAAATCAGATGCGAACCATTCGCTGTTTCCGGCTTCACCATTTACGAGTTACAATCTTTTAAATACGAGGCCTATCCCAAACTGGCGATGATAGGTGATACGGACATTTGAGAATATAGGCCATGGCTGATAATTTAGCATTTGCGTCTGTCAGCGGTCGCGGTCTGTGTTAAACTCGCTGTTTAATATACATGTTGATCGGTTGTCTCTGCTGTTCGTTGTACAACGTACGTAATACTGCATTTATAGGTTTATTGAGATAAAGTGTACACTATGTTTTGGGTCTAAAGGAACGGCTACGTCATTTAAAAATTAATATCTCGATATTGAAGTTTTTACGTACGCAAATCTGCAGGTGCAATGTTGTGTAGTACGTACCTCGCGTTCTTTCTCGAACACCAGTGTCAATGGTATGCTTTAGATATACTGCGGTATATATTGGTAGTTAGCTTCAGCTCAATTAATAGTATGTAAAACTTTTTCTTTTTTTAAATATTAGCATTGTATTGGTTTGTTTCTTATCCATTGTAACATGTCATTGACGGAACCATAATTAAACTAATATTCGCTTGCGCTTCAATTATTACTGTATGGGCTTTATTTCGCCAAAATCATTTCCCCTTCCTTCTAATGCTTATCCTTCTCTGCGTTCTAAAGTGGTTGGATGGGGGGTGGCATTTGTTTAGTGTGTCCTCCGTAGCATCTCCTGTTGCGTAATATATATTTTCGCTGGTGTATTCTTTATTGTCTTTAGAACAATTATCCACAACGACAACAACAACAACAACCGTAAAAACTTATCGCACTGAAACGCAGCCGGACGATAAAAGATTGTATGATGCGGGACATGTAGCAATGACAGATATTGACAAGCAACGTTCTGAACCAACTGCGCCCCCCGACGAGCCAGGTAGGTATCAAGCAGAATCTCCTAGCGACGATGCCAGACGTGAAGAATATTACGAGCATCATGAAAGCTACGAAATTCATCCAGGCGATGACTCAAGCGCAACGCATACAACGACAACGAAAACTACTCATCGATATGAAACGACCCATCATGAGCACGCTGACGACGAACTGGATGAAGTCACCACGATTCAACACGAATTGGATGCGTCTGCCCATCGGTTTGGCGAACTACACCACCAAGTGGGGGCTGAACATGCGGAAATTGGTAGACTTGAAACAACGGAGAGTTCTGATCGCACAACACCTCCTGTTGCCCCTGTCCCTGCGGTTCGAAGAAGTTTGGAAACGAGCGAAGCAAGCCAACATGGCGACGACGATGATCGCCACGCTCATCCCGAACACGAAGTGACAACAACAGAGTTGGAGCATGTCGATCGATCTGCAGTCTACCAGGCGACACCGGAAGCAGCATTGGTTCAGTTGCGTGAACCGTCAACCGACCCACCCTCGTCTTCTATAGCGGCGACTGACGAACAACATTCACTGGGCTATGGAGAGACAACAGGAGTGCCAGGAGGGACAGCAGCCGCAACAACAGTGACAACAAAGTTAACACCAGCGTCATCTGAATTGCGTGAGTCGTTTGAAAGTTCAGTGACTGGAAGCTCAGAAGTATCTGGCGATACAGTTATTCATCAATCGGGATCGTTCGACGCGACCGCGATGCCACCAGCACCAATGCCGCGACATGCATCTCCATCGGTCAAAGGTGAATGAAGCGTTGGCACCGGGCAGTGGGGAAGTGGCTTGAGAGTTGCTTTTGTTGTTGTGCTTGTGCTATATGTATATATATATATATATACTGGGAGACATGGGCGGAGCCGCGAGTTTGGTAAGCGGCTTGCGTTGTGAAAGTTTCGAAGGGTTGGTTTCTTGTGCTTGTCGTGTTATGGCCTTAAAAATTAAGGTTTGTGGGGGGGGGGGGGGGTTTTTTGGGGGTTTTGGGGTGAGGGGGTCTTGTTGTTATTTGGGAGGTTTTTGATTGTTTGCGGGGGGGGGGTGTGGGGGGATTGTTTAGAACTTAGAATTTGTGGTAGAATAGGTTGTCTGTATATTGTAATAATATTTTGGCAAGATTGAATTTGTTTTGTGTTTGGCGGGCGGTGTTTGCAATCATTAAAATATACCTACTGGGGAGTCTGTATGTATTCTGGCGAAATAAAAATGGATCGATCAATTAACAGATTCGTTTAGCATCATATAAGGTTTACGATGCTTTCCTCCTGTTCTAGTGTTGTAGTTGCAATAAGAGTAGTTTGGAGGACGGAGGGATGGAGGAGGAGAGGATTTTTTGTTTTTTTTTTTTTGTGAAGGAGGTGTTTTTTTTTTTGTTTTTTTCCCACGAAGGGGAAGCCCGGCTTGGGGGTTAGAGATTGGCCGACGGATTTTGGGAAAATGGGAGCGGAACCGGAAGGTGAAAAAATGCCGGAACCGGAACCGGAATTCCGGTTGCACCCTGGGTACATTGCGTATAGATTCAGCAACTCTAGACAGTGTTCAAAATTATTTTCCGCGAATCAAAATATTTTTCAGCGTTTGAGAAGATAGGTTTTGGTTGCCAACGTCAAAACATATTTTCTCTATCATAACGTTTTCGGCCGATGTAACCAGATTTTACAGTGGCGTTCAGAAAGTCTGTGCGTATGTTATTGAAACATATATACACTGGTGCTATTCAATTCAAATACAAGTGCATTAGGCGTGTGTAATTTAGTTGCACTCACCGCATTCGTATTACCGTTTTGGTTTGTTGCTCTGTTGATATTTAACTTAACCATATCGATTTTCGAAAAAAACACGTTTAAATGCTTTGCTTTTCTAAAACGCTATTTGTCTAATATGATTCTAGTTGTTAGACAAGCTTTCTCATGCTCAATATTTATTCTGACTAACTAATAATGAATGGTACATGCCCATCATATTGTTATGTAACACTATTGCTTAGTGTTCTGCGACAATTACATGGAACTTTTTGTTGATTAAGTTATGTTCACTTTTTGTTTTAATTGTTATTACAAACCAAACTATTTTTTTATTTACAAATTAATTCCACATGGCAGTATAACGATTAGCTGAACCCGACAACGCATCATTCATCAGTAGGTACGGCAACTCGTTGACCCGACAGTTTGTTGGCCAGTTCACACGCTAACAACGCCAACAACGAGATGTGGGAATGACCATCAAGCTGTCGAGCGACGAGCTATCGTTGATTCGTTTGCAAGTTGTTATGCATTTTTCTATGAATCTCAGTGTATCAAGCACGTGGCTGGTGTAATTTTTGAGTTAAAATTTCACGTGTTTATGACAGTTAAGCACAGCCGTAGACAGCAGATGTTTGAACATGCTTAAAATTTCAGCTTACATTGCGTGGGTGCATAAATTAAACGTGACCAAAATGTTTTCACAGCGGTAGCCTAAAGTCAGGGTAGCCGTATAGTAAATTTCTTGCCGGAACCGGCTGTTAACCGGATGTAGCATCTAAATGTGCGCGCTGTTGGTAGCATTTAAGCCGTGCAAATGTGTTTGCCTACTAAAGATAAACGTTTACCTCGGAGTTTTCATTGTCTAAAAGCTGAGCTCCTTGACTTGTCGGAAAATGCAGCCGCAGCAAAATGTCTACTATTCTGATATGTAAAAAGCAGTTGTATGTTGTTCACTACCGCAACCGCAAACATCCCGTAGGATTTTGGTTGCGGTCAATCCCTGGCTGAGCCCACACTTATTTTTCATGGGTTGCTGCTATATTGCCGACCGATGCCACTCGTCGCAATAAACAGCGCTCATAGCACGACGCACGTACATAAAACGTAGTATTCCAGCCTCGGCTCTGTGTATTTTCAAGTCAAATTGTAATTTGAATGGTGGTGTGCAACCTTTGTGCCTGCCTGTCACCGTAATTTGTGAACAACTTGTTTCAAACTAACAAAATCAAAAAAATGGTCGCACAAAAGTTAGAATTTTTTAGTTCGTAAAATGTTATGTAAAGTTTGTGTTGAAAACAAATATCGGTCGAGTTTGGGCAAACCCTGGAGCGGATATGTGTGCACTTTTAGGTTTTGTAGCTGTGACGTTTGTGTTGGTCTGGTTCATGTGGTGCAGTTAATGTTAAATTGTGAAAACCAGACATCTCTTTCTGAATTTTCAATCCGCTTTAGCGTGAATAGCTGTTTTGAAAACGTATGTATATTAACTAACAACAGGTACGTATATAATAGTTACTATCTATAGTTACAGTGTGCCGCGAGATTAGCATCTGTCAAGAATGCATACGTAGTAACAACACATTAAATTGAAACCAGAGCCCGTATTCTCAAATGTGTGTAGCACCTATTACCAGTTGATGATAGGTCTTGCAATTTTCGAACCACGGAATAGTGAGATTTGAAATTCAGCACATTTATTGCTTTCAATTTTTCTCTGCTACTGTGCCAACGTTGAAATCTGTAATTGCAGCGGTGCGTTAGATTAAAAACCTATTACTAACTGGTGATAGGTGCTACATGCATTTTAGAATATGGGCCCTTAATGAACGCACTTATGTTTTGTCGCGGTGATTGTTTTATCTTATAATAGTAGCATTAAAAGTGTTTAATTTCGAAACCTTTTTGTATTAGTCTGATTGAAGCACTACTGTTGGCATGTTCTAGCCCCTTTTTATATTTCGTGCATCTGTTAATTTCCTGGACAATATTTATATTGCCGTAGTGTTTGTTGTTTCTTTTTTCCGAATTTTTCACCGTTACTATGCTTAGTTTGTTTGTTTTTGTCGTAGATGGCCAGCCCGAGACGTACGCGCTACGCCACTTTGATGACCAATCGTGCTCAATTGTATCCGAATCCAGCAAAATCCCATCCTGTTTGTCACCTGCCGGACCGTCCGCAACTGATGTTGCTCCACATTTGTGTACTGACGAACGACAAAATATAGCGGTCGGCCACGATACTTTACAAGTCGAACCTGGAAAACAAACAAAATCCGTACTAAAACGCTGTTCAACTGCAACTGGGACAGGTGCATCCGAAAAGTTTTCTAAAAGTATCGTCGATACACAACAGCGCGCTAGCAATCCTTTGGTTCGAACACGAGAAATTGACAATATTTTAGACGCAGTTGAAGCTGAACAACAGACTGCTGGCGGTGATCGGTTGTCGTTTACAACGCCTCATGATAAGCTTCAGCAGGCAGGATTAGATCATGGCCAAAGTACGTTGAGTAGTGGAAGTTCGTCATTGATTGAAGATAATTGGGATGAGTGCCAAAAGAATGACACTGGCGACGTTTGTTATGATGATGATGATGATGATGATATCAACAGTGACCGTGGGTTACAAATGACGAATGTAGAGACGCCGGAAGATGACGTTTGGGATGACAAAGAAGTAGATAATAGACACGCGGAGTGCGACGATGATTTGCTGGGTGAGCGAGTGTCCTGAGTCGGTGGATCCTTTGCTCGGTTTTTGTTCTTTGACTGCGGTTTTAGCTGTCAAATCCTGCTGTGTATATGGCTCGAGGAGCGAGATGGTGTCGTGTGCTCCGTTTTAATTGTTTGAGCGGTTTTTTATCCTATCGTTTCCTGGTTTTTTCACAGTCAGCTGGTGCCATGGGTTGGGGTTCCTAGCGCCAGTTGCGTTGCTTAAAGGACGTTTTACGCTCTGTTATTGCCTGGGATGAAATAAGTTCGTTCCTATGTATATGTCGTAAGCCAATCTGCTATCCAGGCCGATTACTAATTTGCATAGGCCAAGCTGCTATTTTGCGTAATAGCAGTTTGGCCTAAACTAAACTGCTATTAAGCTTATAGACCAATCAGATTTTATTATTTGAACAAGCGCAGTAACGTTAAACCAATTAGCTTGGGTTTTAATCACTGTTGTTTTGCTACATCTTACAATTGCTATTTGGCCTAGGCCAATTGGTAATTGGCGTCAATAGCAGATTGGCCTACGACATATATCACGTGTTCGGTTAATTCTGGATAATGCGGTGAGATTTTGCTGGCAACAAGCTGGTCAGCGATGTTCATTCAGTTTATTTTGTGGTGTTTTTGTTTGAGCTTACGGGTTTTAGGTTTATCGTTTTTTGCCAAAATCACTGTAGATCCTTATGTTGCATGGAAGTTTTTTGGTTATTGCTCGAGCAGCTGTATTTTTAGTTTCGCTGTTGCGCTGTATTGCTAGAGTTGCAACATTTCAAAACAAATACGCGGACTCGGACTTGTGTAACGTATAAAATGCAAAAGCCGGACGCACTCTTCACTTACTTGAAGATGGACCTATGCAACTTTCACAATAAATGCGTACGCTAGTTGACTTTTGAGGAGGCAGTGTGACGAACACAAAAGCTATTTGGCGTCTGTTTTCCGCACACTGAAGCCAAAAAGATTCAGTATGCTGCACACTGACGGTTCTTGGCTTCAGTACGCAGCCCACTGATGCTTTTTTGGCTTCGGTGTGCTGCACTCATAAATCGAAAAAATTTCGTAGGATGCACACTGAAGCCACAAATGCTTCAGTGTGTTTCATACTAAAGAAAAAAGTGAATTTACGTATATTCGACAACAAATTTTAAGTTATATAATTTGAAAAGATGCCACACCCGTAATTAAATCTCAGGTGAGACTCTTTTCCGCCTAGAAATCGTAAAGTCAAAGGTTAACTCTAGTGTTGAGAAGGATTTTGATCAATTTTTGTGAACAGCGCATTAACCCAGTTCCCTGCTGTGCTTCAACTCCTGACCGCCTCGCTATATTGCAACTTAAACTGCTCAATCTTGTGCCTATATGCATGCATATGCATATTATTAGGGTGCAACTTTGGCGTTGCACGACAGACATAATCAAAAAACCTTCCTTGTTACATGGATGCTTACAACTGCACTGTGGCAATGGTTCTAAGTAGCTACTTGACTCGGTGATCTTAAAGTTGCCGGTGTTTGCAAATACATTTAAAGGATTGGCGGTTGGTTGATCCAATGTAGTGACAGTTGTAACAAACATACTTATAAACGGCAACAGCATGCAACAGCAAAGGAACATCGGCATTAGTTATGAAAAATACTATTTTCATATGATTACAAGCTACACAGGACGTGGTGACGCCGTACGATCCATTATGTTTCTGGTTATTTTGACGTCAAGAGAAGATGTGGAAGTTTTCTTCGACTTCGGCAGTAAACTAAATTTTATGGGCTAATCGAATTTAAATAATTTCTGAATTTTTCTGCCTTTTCCCGGCAGTCAAAGGTTAGAAAAGTATCGTTTAAAAATGTCTTCCATCGTGTTCGAAAATACAAAATTATATAATACCAAGTCGTGTGTCCGTTAATATTTTTCTAGCTACGCCAGTGCCATCTCCAATTTGTGTAACTGCAATTAACGGAGAGTGAGGCAATAGACTTGTTGTAGCCAGGGAGAATGCCAGAAGATCCCCTGAAATTTTCTATAACTTTCAAAAGGTATGGATCAACCATTATAAAAATTTCTCCATGAAGAATTACTTGGATCATCGTGTTCAAAAATACAAAAATATAACAGTAAGTCGTTGTAAATATAACAGTCAGTTGGGATACACCCCCGCAATCAGATTACGCCAGTGATCAACACGCACAGATATTAAGAATAGGTGCACAAAGATGGCGTTCGTATTTGTCGTTTGAGCAGCTCAGAAGACACAATCGTCTAAAAAATCGAAACCAGCTCGCAATTGGAATATCTTGGCTTGTCGTGCACAACTGCATGCTACGGCGTTTTTGTGCTCCATATGTTCTGAACGCTGATGCGTTTTGGCTTCAGTCTGCTGGACACCGAAGGTTTTGACTCAGTGTCCAGCATAGTGAAGCGTACGCTTTAGCATGCAGCACATTGAAGCTTAGTGGCTTCAGTGTAGAGCACACTGAAGTTTTTTCGCTTCAGTGTTTATCACACTACCCCCTTACAATTCACCTGGTGTCCGCATGATATTGAAGAAGTTGCACTAAAATTTTCGAAATAAAAAACGTAATTTTTAGGACGAACAGTTATAAGGAGCTGGGCCGGTCTTACGATACCCTAGTCCCCAGACCTTCAAACGATAACTCAGAGGTCCAAAGGATGACATAACAAATGACACAGGTTCGTTTTGTGTACCTTTGCTCCAACGCGTCTTCCTCTAAGAGTGGTAGGGAGCGCTGTCGGCGCTTGTTAACTCAGATATACGATATACACAGGCATAACCTATTGAATAAGCACAAGATGAAAAAAAGTTTCGAAATAAATTCTTTAAAGACAACGTTTCCAATATTCACATGAATATGAATAATTTGCCACAAAACCGTAAAAATTCGGGGGGCTGCGCACATCCCTCCCGTCCTCCTCCTTCTCCTCCACCCTCCTCCGCCTTACGGAGGAGGAGGGAGGAGGAGGAGGATGGCGCAAAACCGGCATTTTTACACTACTACCGTTAAAAATTCCGGTTCGTGCGTCGTTAAATGCAGGAACAGGAACAGGAATTGAATTTTTGCAGAAATTCCGGCCGGAACAGGATTTCCCGCGTAATTTTTCAAAGCCGATACACGGACTAACCGGAATACTCGGAACTGGATGCAACTTTACTATTGCATTAATTTATTATTTTCAGGATTTGCATACTTGTGCTTCTGTAGGAAGAATATTTTAGCGGTAAATGGTCCAAGTGTCTTAAAGTGTTTTTGAATTATTTATTTTTTCAACCGGTCATATAGAAACTAGCTTGACTGTGCCGATGCCAATCTCTTATTATTAAGCGTTGCATTTGCTAGCGCCAACATGGCTATTTTACATATGTTTTAGTTATACAGATATTATAGTTCGTTTATACATACTTAGATAGGTGTCAAAAATGAAATGGTATTCGTTGTAGTTGATTGGTAAATTTTTGTTCTTTTAAACATACGACAGGTCTGTCGTCTGTCTTCCAAGAGTACATTTTTTTCAAGATATTTTTCAATGTGTGATGACGTGATATCTGGGGTTGCGTTCAATAATCAACATTTAGCTCCATTAATGTGGTTTGCTGTACAATAACAGCTTTAAATTTTGATAATATTGCGGTGTATATTTAACTGGCTCTTTTTGCTCAAAAAGACATAACTGGTGTTGTGAAATACAGTTGATTTAAAATAAATTTTTATACGCTGGCAAAATGACATATCTGGTTCGTTATTTGTGATATTCAATTGCGCCCTGATATACGTAGTTTGACAGTTCGTATGTAATCTTCTATGCTATTTTGAATTTGGCTAATCAGAGTTTCCATTAGCTGGAGTTATACGTTCTTATTGCGTTTGCAGAAAACAACAGTTCACATAAAGTTGTAGCGCTTGCAGTTCAGTTTCACTGCGCATGTATATGTATCATATCATATATATGTATAAGTGTTTGAGTTTTTTTCATTCAGTTTCTGCTTTTTTTTTCTGTCAGTATTTAACTTCTATAGCGCACGTTTTTCATGACAATATTGTCTATGATTGTCTTCAGATGGGTACGAACACGAAATTATCGAATCCGAATTACATACGCAGGCAACGACGGAACAACCGAAACCGCCATATTGTTTTGATGAAGCACCGTCGGCCGCAGTGCTTGCTGCATCTTTGTCCCATGCAGAACCGACTAGTGTTTATCGGCCGACCCGCCGTGAAGAATTTGGAGACGATGGTGCGCAAAGTGGCATTACTGCATCGGAAGCGTTGTCTTCGACGCCAGTAATTCATACGACAAGCAATGAAAAACGTGGCGAACTCGGGACATCAGTCGATTTTGGACACGGTAAAAGCAACCACGTGTGTACAAACTAACCGTTTTGCCGTTATGTTAATGATTGTATAGCTAGAATTTTGTATAAATATGTCGAATCGTCTTGAGCTGATTTTTCCATTTTTCCACTATCGGTCAACAGGATTTGCACGATTTGTCGTGGCACAACTGTGGAGTTCAACGCTGGAGCAACGCCGCCCTGTGTAAAACGGTAGCGGTAGATTTCGAGACTATTTTAGCCGGACATAATCTACTGTTGGCGTTGGGTTGTGTCGCCATTGTAGAGTTGAGAGTTAGTAGCCTGGTATTGTTTGCTTGAATCCGAATAACGCACGTACAACTTGCACTGCAGTAATTTAGGTTTACAATCTTCAATATTTCATTGGTCACAAATGCACCACCTTTTGTTCGCTGCATGCATAAGTTTTTGTATGTTTTTTTGCGATGTGCGGTAGGCAAGATCTGTTATTTAATTGCAATATTGTTCTAATTGCAGTAGCAACCACCGTGCGATGCAGCACGTATATTTTTGAAAACAACGTTTGTGCCAGCATTTTTAGTTTTGGGTGATATGTAGTAAGGATGAATCATGAATGCATAATTTAATCGGGATACGTGCTGAATAGCATAGAGGATTCGGCATATGTCCTTTTTGTCGTAGAAAACGTGTATTTACCAGGGTGCAACCGGAATTACGGAATTACAATTTACCGGAACCGGAATTTGAAAATTTTACCGCAACCGGAACCGGAAAGTGAAAAATGCATTTCACCAAAAATTTCATTTTTATCGTATTTTTTGCTCTATTATTTCTGAAACAACCTTAGTCGAACATAGGTATTTATTTTATTTGTTGTATTTTAGATTTTCGTCGTCGACTGAAGTGAAATCCACCATCAATGGCTTATATTCGCAGTACAAGTGGCTTTCAAAAGAGATTCTTAAAAATTAGCAAAGTTAAGAAAACGGCCAAATTATAGCACCGGAATTTTTAAATCCGGTAAAAATTTACCGGAACCGGATGGTGAAAAAATGCCGGAACCGGAATTCCGGTTGCACCCTGGTATTTACCGTTATCCAATGTGCTGTTTGGGTCAATTTTACAACTTGGCCTATATACCAATTCACTGTTTTGTGTAATAGCAGTTTGACCTATACAAAACGGCAATATTGAAGTTATTGGCGTATGAGATTTAATTTTTTTGGTTTAATTTTGGGTCAGACGTAATACCGATAACCAATCAGCGTTGGATTTACATCACTGTTGTTCCGCTACATCTCACTATTTGTATTTGACGTAGGCTATGCTGGTATTTGCTTTAAATAGCAGATTTGCTGGTGACATATTCATAAGTGAGGTGACTTTAACATCAACTAACTTGACACAAATACAGACTGAGAAGTTATGTATTTAGAGTAAAAAAAATTGCATGGTTAGACGTGTTAAATGTGCTACGTGCATGTTTATATAGTAAAACCTAAAGGGTGAAAGTATGTGACGAATTTGATATACTGGCCAAGTATATATATTGTAACGTATCATTTTTAGATACGCGTAATTAGGAAGCAGAAAATATTAATACATTAAAAGTTTTGACGAATTCTTAAATTGGGAAACACTTCGCTCAGCTTTTATAATATATTTGGATAATATGAAATTATTGAGGAAGTACGGTGTAATTTAAATAATCCGCTGAACTTAGCGAAATGTAGATTTAATTTTTAATCCGACTAAGGTATGTTTTTGGAATCCATGCAATATATATACTTGACTAAATGAGCGACTGTGTACGGCTAGCGCATCTTATAACAACAATTTAGCTGTGAGTTATCTGTTATGTATCGTTATGTGAACGAAATGGACGTCAAATTTAAGGGATTGACTACCACTAGTATAGTGACGCTATACTGCGACATAATTAATCTAAATCATACCTGTTCAGAATCTCCACAACTTGGTCTTCGAGATCTCACTGAAGTGTTACTGCAAACAAATCCTGACCTTGTTCGTAACTATAACAGTGTTGACGGTGGCAAAGTACACCAGACAGCAGACGTATGCGTAAAGACTTCCACGCTTGAAGTCGGCGTCTGCCAAGCTGGCGGTAGGACAGACACTGGGCTGTCCGATGGTGAGCATCAGCTACTGCGTCTAGATACTTTGCCTGAGAGTAGTTCGACTCCGGACGCATCTGTACTGGCTACCTGTGGCACCGAACGTACGATTACAGCAATTCACCCAAGCGGTAAATTGAAATATTAATCCGGGTCTAATTCTATCGTATATTTATTTTTATTAACATTGCTTTGGTGAAACTCAGCTGTGTTTTTGGTAACCGCTTTAAACTTGCGCTTGGATAAATGAAAACAGTAATTGTTACAGTTATCGTTTCTGTATGAAAAATACAGCATGTAGCGATATTGAAAATATTTGAAAAACACAGTATCTCTACTCTATATTTACTTCGACTTAATTTTGAACAACACTGATCTTGGAAATTAAATAAAAAATGAAATTTTGTAAAATTTAATTTGCCTATAATAATAATAAATAAGTTAGTTCATCGTTTCAAGCGTTGATGTAAATGAATTCTTAGTTGACTTCTACAATAGTCGTTTGTTACATTATTAATTTTAAACTCACCAAATTATTTGTGATTACGTATTCTGAAACCGACTAACGGCAGGTTTGTAGTATACAAACTTATAGTTAAAACACAATAGCATCGCATTGTGAAATACAAGCTCGAATGTAAGGCAGAATGTAATAAATTGCAGTTGCCAGTGAACAATTTTAAATTGAAAAAAGTGAAAAATTAATCTTTATTCTGCAATATCTTGCTCGAACATAGGCTCGGACATAGCCTTTTCAACAACGGAATCATATATGTGACCTTTACATGTTGTTGATCGATTTACTAGAACGTCTATTTGCTTTCGAATGCAATTTTCGCAATATTGCGGCATCGTTTCTGCGAGTATTCAAAATTTTGTGTTGCAATATTTTGCGTTTGCTATTCTCTCTATATATCTACGACTACACGAAAGATGCTTTGTTAAAACTAAACTATTGACGATAAACACTGCAGATTAGTAAAAAATGCAATTTTTTGTGTTTTGGGTTTTGTGTGTTTTTCGAGTAGATTCTCGTGTGATACTGAGGTGCAAAATATACTTAATAACAAAAAACTAACGGTTACATTCTATTTGTGACTGATTTGTATCTGCGTATAGATGATTTTAGTATATATATTTGTCTCTCAACTGCGGCCAAAGCTTCGTATCTTTGAATTTTGAACGCAAAACTTGTTTTATTGGAGTCGCAATTGTACAAATCGCTAACGGATGCAAGGGACGGCCGCATGCCAGGCTAGCGTCTTCCCGACACGGATCAAATCCAAACAATTTGTGCATCTCGCTCCCGTCGGTTGCGAATTTTTTTGCTTCATGCGCGAAGTTCATGCTAAGCAGATACTTTTTCAAATCTAACAACAAGTATCAATAAACCTTCATTTTGTTGATTTAAATGTACGCGACGCTGTGAATGTGATAACCTAAATCAAATTAATGTAGCGTATTTTGAACTAATTTGACATTTGTTCTCGTTGATGCTATACGTACGTTTTTTTCGGTATTCGTACGCAGTGACAAATCAGGATTTTCTGATAAGAGAGAGATCCGAGTTGAAAGGGTAGTTTATAATTTTGGCTTCATCAACCCAGTAAGCGGGAGATAAATTGCGAGACTCGTCCGTAATTCTGAATTCAATCGTGGAACTCGTGGTTGTTTTTGGACGGTTTCTTTGAGAAACATATAGTGAGCGATGTTAATTGACTGTTGCCCCGTTGTTATTGTCAAAAAGTATTAGGTTTGCTACAGGAGCATGGCCAGGATTTAGGAAAAAGGTTAATTTCTATAAATCTTTAAAGAGAAATTTGTTGTGTTTCCAGCGGAAAAAGTATTAAAATAGCTGGACAAAATCACAAACGACCCGTAAGTACACTCTCTGGACTCGCTGTCTTGGTTTACGGTGTTTGTATTTCAGTGTCCGTAGCTAATTTTTAGGCTTAAGATTGCGGTTTTTCCTGTAGTCTGCTCGCACAGTTTTTGCGTTGCGCCAAAAGTCTTTCCCAATTTTTCTGTTTAACTCTTAGTAGTACACCTGAGATTGAACGATATTTAAACACGACACTATATATTTCGTTATTGTTGTATCTGTCGTCTACAGATATGACAGCAGCTCCGCCGTTACAACTGTACGATACACCGACATCGACTACGGTTCAACCACTTCGAGAGGAGCGTGGATCAGAATCCAAGCCAGAATATTATGGCGGCGATGTGATTCGAGGGTCTTTGGCATTCAACGAACAACAGCATGAATGGTCACCGTCGCTCGATAACGCAATCGATGCTGTAACGATGAATTTGTTTAACGAAGCGTTATACGAAGCGGCAATGATGGAAAGTTTACGTAGCGAAGATAGCCACGGATCTCGTACTGGCGTGTTGGTGTACGACGACCGTCATCGTGAGGGTAAATCATACGGGTGGTGACAAAAATGCTTTGGTGTGTGGTATGACTAACACCGGGCCGGGTCCGGCGCCGCAGTTGCTGGACGGGGTTGTGCTGATGGGTGGTGGTGGTGAAAACTAACCGAGGGTATGAGTGTTTAATTTAGTGTGGGGTGCAGAATAGGGTGCGACAGGAGTTCTGGTTCCTGTATAAACCTACCTAATATGTGCGGCGGCGTTGATGCCGAATTTCAAAACTGCTTTTTACTAGTGCTCGCCATTGGCATCTTGTTGCAGTTGCATTTCAACGCTAGCCAAGAAGCTCGAGTTTTGATACGCTGCAGTGAAAGTGAAAAAATTCAAGTTCACAATTAATTCTAATCCAGTAAACATTTACTATTACGCCATCCCAATTCTTCTCTACTGGACGCTAATTTAGTTGCAAAATAGTAAAACTTATTGTTCCTGCATTCTTAATGCAGGAACAGGAACTGGAATAGGATTTTTGCTACAATTCCCACCGCAACACGAATTCTAGTGGAACCCTCATATCCGGTTCCGGTAAGAATTCACTATCCAGTTCCGGTATTCAGTAAATTAATATTTGGTTACACCCCGAAATGGCTTAATTTGGGTGGGTTGCTTCGGATTTGACGGTCATTATGGTTTTGCTGGACCAAGCGGCGAGTATGGATTTAGCATATGTACACTAACAAAGTTGAATGGTTTGAGTGTTGAACGTCGGTCTGTGTGGAATTTTGCTGTATTCTCGCAATTTTGTTTTGTTATTTTAACCGCCCGTCGTCGTTTTTATGTGATTCGATTTTATTATCCGGTGTCAGTTTTCGCTAACCTGTTTTTGTTTTTGAGACTTGACCCGTTTTTCATAAGTAACAACCAGTTTAAGAAATCTGAAAAATCATATTTTTTGAAATTAGGTTCATCACAATTTGTATCACTACTGCTGCGAAAGAATTTCTGCATTGTTTCCATGAGTTATTCGCGTCTAGAGTGTGTTTTTGCCTTATATACGCTTGTGGCTAGTCTTTTGCGTAGCTTTGGTCAACCAGCTTGTTGAAAGCAGTTTTCAAGTTTTCCTGAACGAAGTATTATAGCACTGGAGCCAAGTAGCAGGCAGATTGCTGTGAAATCGTCAGACTGTTTTTCTGCTGAATACTCTTTCAAGCTTGTTATAGTGAACAGTTTAGTTCATGAACAATAGTTACCGTTCAAGTAACAACGACTCATTATTTTGGTTACTAAGTTTTTATTTTTACTAACAGTAGTGTTGAAGTAGTGTTGAACGGATATATCAGTATCGGTATCAGTGTTTTTGGAAGAATACCGATTTTGCCAGCGATGCTTTTAATTTTAGTATACGTCAGATTCAGTTGAATTGAAAAAATAAATACTCTTATGGCGTGACACCACTAGGTAAACACGACAGAATCAGTGGAAGTATTTATTTATTCCCATGTTTACTTGTAAGTTTTCCGGTATTGGTGTCAATCTGCCGGATACCGGATTTCGGTGATGATTTCGTAAACCTCAAATTATTGCAAATTATGTTGTGAGATGTTATGTTTTCAGTCTCATTTCATGTAAGTATACAGTATTTGTTTAAAGCAGTATTTTTTGCATATGGTTAAGGCAGAGAGATTCGTATTTTATTATCGAAACAAACCAATTATTTGCAGCTTCACACAATTACTTTCAAGTATTAGGACACGCTCCTTATATAAACGCAATATTCCGTTTACTAAAGATAAAGTAACATTTACTGACGCATTAACGTGCTAAAAATTGATTTATTTCAAAAAACACACTATCCGGTCATTCAAGCGTTTTGCAGAATATTCATTGTAAGCAAAAAAGCAGTTCCCTTTAAACTTAAAAGAAGATGTTAATCCTTAAAAGAAAATATTAATCCTTAAAAGAAGATATTAATCCTTAAAGGACAATATTAATCCGACAGGTCCTTACTTCATTATGTATTAGTCTGCTTCTTTGCTGCGGTCGGTGTTAGCCACTGCCCTCGATTTCTTCAATGCTATGCAATTATTTAACTCAATTCGTTCGAGAACATAGTAAAATTAAAAGTATATATCGGTATCGGTATGCTTCCAAAAATACTGCTTTCTATACCCTGATTTTGCGTATACCAGGGTTCGATTACTGGAACAGGAACAGGAGTTTAATTTGTTTGCAGGAACCGGAACAGGAACATGAATTTAACTTCTTTGCAGGAACAGGAACTGGAGCAGGAATTTGAACGAATTTTTATTTCACCGAATTACTGTTGGATTTTTAGAAAACTTGCCAAAATGGCTTAAGCGAATTTTCAGGTATTTCATCATTAAGTTTTGCGAAAACACATCAGAAACTGCATATTGACAAAATTGAACTAATTGGAATACACTCATTTCGAAATAAAGACGAAGTTTCCAATATTTTGATGATAATAAATACTTTGCTACAAAACCGTAAAGGTCAGATCCTTGCATCTGCGAACGCAGGAACAGGAACAGAAATAGAATTTTGGCAGGATTTCCGGCCAGAATGGAATTCCGGTGGAACCTTGGCCGATGTGGTTATATAAATGTCAAATGACAGCGTATTCTTCAGGCTTAGGTGAACAAATACAGCATACAAATTGGATCTGATTGCAGTAAGGTACCATAGAAAAATTAATAGCGTGTGAAAATCACATAGATCCTAACTGTGTACAAATAGGTGTCTAGGATATAACATACAACAGACTTTATAATTTAGTGTTGTCAAAAGTATTGTAATACACTGAAGCCTTAGACATTTTTATTTAATGTTAATCTGAAATCGGTACATCTCTTGAATCGTCTATGTCTTGAATTATCATCACGGTTTTATAATATGATTCTCGGCTTCTTCTTGTGCATTCAGCTTTGTTTCTGAGTTATCTAAAATAACATACTATTTTTGTCGTGATGTACAGTTAAATTTGTGATCAAATTGTCATCCTGTCTGAAATTTTGGATTTATAGTTGATTCATCTGAGATTATTTGCGATGAAGTCCCCGATGCTGGCGATGGTAATTCAACTGAATATTTGGAAATGCGGACACCTGACGACGACGAAAACAACGGCTTAGGTGCACAACATTCAGTTGAAAAACGTTTTGAAGGAGCAGCTGATGCTCATACAAAACACATTGGGCTACCAGAAGCAGTACTGTTTGCGTCGTCAATCACAACAGATTCAACGTCGACGGCAGAGCTTCTCGAAAACGATATTGTTCCTTTACCGTTGGCTCAGGTTGTGTCTGACCAGGGTGAGCGACAACTTTCGACCGGTTTTACGCCCCTCGCTAGGGAAGTGACTAGGGTGCCGGTCGATATACAAACGGACGAAAGTATAACTGAACAGTCAATATCTCAATTGAGTTTTGACACATGCAGTGGAGCTGTCGCAGATGGCAAGTGGAGCAAGTCTCGGCAACAAAAACAACCAACCGCGCTGTCATTGAGTGAGCTATACCCGGCGACACCGGTCGTTCGTGAAGAATGTTGCACGCTTGAGTTGACAGTGTTCCGCGAAGAGCAATGTGCAGATGCGATTGTTAATATTGCAGCGAGTGTTCCGTCAAATTTGGTACCGATTGATTTTGCACCGAATGCGATGGAGGAAGTTCCGTCTGTAGCGGAGCAGGAATTGCGGGCAGAAGCGTCCGCAAGCTCGCATGGATCGAGCGGTGAAGTCGGGGTTAAGAATAAAGGGTGGACCGAAGCTGGGATCTTTGTTGGGAGAGATGATGTTAAACTAGAGGGTGTGAAGGCGCCAGAAGCAGACAGACAGGCGGTTGACAGTAAGGTACGGTTGGATGCGGTAATATGGACAGGTGAACACGTTCATACGGATGAATGTCCGTCGGCGAAAGAAAATCAGAAACGACGGAATGCTAATCATAGCGGTCATGGTGTTGACGCTAAGAGTATTCAAATGGACGATTTTTCCAGTGTTGAGTTTAATTTGAATACTACTTTGGGTTCTGAAACTGAAATAATAAAAGGACTGGAAGCGTCTGACCAGCATACGGCTCACAAATGGGAGCAGATCGATGAATACAGTCGTTTGATGGCGTCTCGTGGTGGCGGTAAACAGCTGCAAACGAGCTCGCTAAATCCAAATGCGCCTGAATCAGTAGATGAATGTCGCATATCACAAAATGAGGCTCAGTCGGCGCCACCGGGTTCAATGTCAACAAACTATCATGGAAAAATATTCACCGCCGAACCGTGGCATGGTAAGCATGCGAACTTAGCAGCGCAACAATTTGACACCGGCTTGGAAAACGATTGCTACGATACTATTGAAAATGTATCGTCTACGCGAGAAGTCTTTGCTGCGAATTGTGCTGATACAAATCAGGTTCTGGAATTATTCGATCCTGTTGATAGTCAATTTGTTCAGCTAACAGAACGACGCTTATTTCATGCGCAATCAGTTTGTCTTGACAGTGATTCGGTGCGGCGTGATCAAAGCGGCAAAGGTAGAGAATTGTGAATGAAACGATTGCTGTGTTGTACTGCCTTCAGTAACTGCAGGCGCTAGCGACGTAGTACGTTTGAGGTGCTGTTTTGTTGACGTTCCTTTAGCTCACAAGCTTGGGGCAACAGGTTGATCGTGCACAGCTGTCCTGGAGGCGTTTTGGAGTTGCAGTTGTTACAAATATGTAGTAGATTTATCATAGGGACACGGTAGTATAGTTGTATTTGATTCGTCCACAGTAAGTCAGACATCATTTAACCATTTGTGTGATAGCAGATTGTGTTGCGAAGTTATGCGCAGCCTCCAGTCGCTGCTTATCTAAAAATGGTTCCGTTTTGAAACTTTTTGCATATTTAAGCTTCTCATGACCTCCTCTATCCATTCCACGTCAAAATTTGAATTTTATTTAAAAACAACGATTTTTGAAACCGTAACACGTCTCCGTCATTGATGTGAACAACTGTGATTATTACGTTTGCGTTTGAAATTAATCAATTTACTACCTCTTTAATAATTAAAATGTCGTTTTCAAATTAGAGCTTACTATAACAAAACTTACTATCGTTGTTGTAAAACCAAACGAAACGTTTACTACTAACACTGTTGGCTTATATAAGCTGAAACCACTAGTTTTAGTTTAGTGATTCAGTACTATTTTTTGATTCTCCCACAGGAAACTAGAATACACACGCTGTTATTTTCGCTGAACTTAATATCCCCTTGGATGAAACCAACAAGATTGAGCCGAATATGTGAAAAATATATTGAGTAACGCATACATGCGTAGTTTGCCATAGGTACAGAAATGTAAAGTGTATATGTCGAGATATGCCAATTTGCTATCCAGGCGAATTACCAATTGGCCTATGCCAATCTGCTATTAAAAGTAAATAGCAGTTTAGCGTAGGCCAAATAGCGATTGCGGGATGTCGCAAAACAACAGTGTTGTAAGACCAACACTTGGTTGATTAATGGTATTGCGATTGTCTATGTAATCAAATCTGATTGGTCTGTTAGTTCGATAGAAGATTAGCCGAGGCCAAACTGGTCTTACATAAAATAGCAGGTTGGCCTAATTGGTCTGAATAGAACACTGGTCTACGACATGTATACGCAATCCTTGAGCACGTTTTCTATACTGAACTCAGTGTGCATTATCATTGTCATCTGTAGTTCATAGCTACTAACAGTTCGAGTTAATTTCAGCTAACAAGTTTAGGTTCTTGTGCACTTCACCTCACCCCATAGTTTTCAAAATTATTTGATGTTGACATAACTTAGACGCCATGCTTACTTGCGTTTAGAATTAGGATTCAAACAGGAACTAAATTTTGCAGGAGCAGGAATTGAATTTTTTTTGCAGGAACCGTAACAGGAACTGGAATTTGACATAATTGTCAACACCGAATTATTGTTGGACTTTTGAGAAAACTTGCCCAAAAATGGCTTAAGCGAATTTTCGGCTATTTCATCATCAAGCTTTGCAAAAACACACCAGAAACAGTTTATTAACAAATTTCCAATATTTAAATGATTACAAACATTTTGCCCCACAACCGTTAAAAATTCCTGTTCGTGCAACTTTGAATGCAGGAACAGGAACACGAATTGAATCTTTGCAGGAATTCCGGCCGCAGGAATTGCGGTTGAACCCTGGAAAGCGTAGAGATGCCCAACTATCAGTGCTTATGATATACTGTGCGATTGACGCCATCGGCTTCAACTTATGCAATTTTCGGTTGGGTGTTTGAAAAATACCGCACCGCGCACATTTATTGGCGTTTTACTCATCAATTTTATTCGGCAAACAGGGTGGTGTAATATACAAATTGTACGTATGCAGTTGTAGAATTGGAAACTATTTACAGCTAACCAATATCTGGATAGTAGTTAATTCGTCGCTCGAATTTTGAGTTTGTTACTCTACGCAACTATTAGAAACGGTGATCGTGTGCTTATGCTCTCGAAATTTAAAGTCATGGCCTTGTCTGTTCTTGCCGCTTACGTGTGCATGGTTGTCTCGCATTTTTTAGTTTGCATGCTTTATTTTAATATATATGTTCGCTTCACCAGTATACACCGAACACACCACTAGCCCATGCAAAGGTGACACCCTAGCATAGGCTCTCCAACGTAGAGATCAAAACTAAATTTTTTCATGACATTTCGTTCTAAAGATTGCATTTGGCGTCTCGCTCGCGAGCTTGTTTCAATATTATTAGTCGCGCGGCCGCTCCCATCAGAAATTTCTACGGTCACCGCTGGCCAAGCGTTGTCAGTGTAGAAGTTTATTCGATTGATGCAGTACAAAAGCGCAGCGTTTGTGAGAAACTAATTATAATTTATGCCCGCCATACCCGCGGCATAGTATTTACTATAACTACTGGGTTTTGAGTTACTACGAGGATAGCGAACCGTTGCGGTGTAATTTTTGCAGAAAACGCGACTATTTTTTGAAGATCGTCTCTAGCGCATTTCCAACGGTTTTCATGTAGTTAAAGATCTGTGTATGCCCGGTTTCGAAGCGTGCAGCAGTCTGTAATGAATGTATATATTGTAGCTATGCTTGTTAGATCCCCGTCGAATATATAATTGTAAAACCATGTTGATTGTTGCTATAGTACTTGAAAGGCGTTTACTTATGGTTTATTAAATGTTTACCAGGGTGCAACCGGAGGTGAAAAATGTCGAAACCGCAGCCGGAGGTCAACAAAACTTGCCGGAGCCGGAGACAGACCTCCGGTTGTATCCTGATGTTCACTAATGTGTTGTGATTACTTACACTACTGTTTGTGTGTTTGATGGTATATTTGGTGTTTTAGCGTAGAATTGTTAGATGGTTTCTAGAGATTTACGTGAATGACGAATTTGTCTTGAAAAGTTTTGTACGTTAAAATAAGCTTGAACTGTTTGCGCTAAATCGAGGCGTACGATAGACGACCATCTGTATGCGCATAGTTTGCATTCACGCCGCTAATGAGTGCATAGATTCAAACTCCACCCGTGTGAAAGTTACAAAATACAATATGCATTAGCCATATTTGCTATTTTTGTGTTTTAGTTGGTGAAAGTCCGTCCGGCAGCCCAGCGACAACGCCTGTTGAAGACAAAAAACATGGTAAGTTGAAGTAAACTATATTAATTGCACTTGTTTCGTTTTACAATCAGTTTTTAATAAATTTTCAACATGCTTTAGTTACCAGTAGCCACGCTTGGCTCTTGTATACACCCCGGTGTTTGAGGTATAGGCTCAAGATTAGGCGTAGACTAACTTTTTTCCGAAAGAAAGTGTACAATAACTGCACGTATTCTATTCGACTTATTAAATTTTTGATATCGAGCCCTACAGATTTGATTACTATAAGAGTATTCTTTGCTTTTGGCGACAATACAAAAACAAAAATTACTGTTCAGAACTGTTCATATCATAATCTTTGGTGTACGCATTCTCGTTTAGGTTAAAGAAAAAAAATGCATTTGAAAATGGTTTTAAATTTGAATGCAACAAAGGCTTATATTCTCAAATGCTTATAGCAGCTATCACCAGTTAGTAATAGGTCTTCAAACTAACGAACTGCTGCAATTGAAGATCTCAAAATTTGCACATACGTAGAGCAAATCGAATGGCAATAAATATGCTGAATTTCAAACGTCACCATTTCCTGGTTCGAAAGTTACAAGACCTGATGTAATAAATGTGCTGAATTTCAAACCTTACCATTTCCTGGTTCAAAGTTACAAGACCTATCTCCAACTGGGAATAATAGGTGCTACACACATTTGAGAATACGGGCTCTGAAGTTAAAGTTTCAATGCTGTTTGTTCTATCACTAATATAAGCGTCAATAGAACGCACATACGTAGAGTAGTTGTTTTTGTTTCATGCGGACCAGTGTTACTACTACTACTACTACACTTTTTAATTTTATCGTGATGTGGCGGACATCGTACGCGCGTTATTTTTGTTGACCATATTTAACAACTGCAACGGGGCGTAGCCAGAATTTTGGAAATAGAGCCATTGGACCGTAATCACAAAAGTGGATTTGATTTCTGAACTGGAAATTTGTCCCTGGCTACGCTTCAGGACTGCGACATTTTTTTGGTTACGCGTAGTTAAATTTAATAATAGCCGCACAGTTACTCGTATTTAATTTACAACACGCTGGATTTATAAACACAGTTGTTTGTTTTTGTCGTTATTGTCTTCTCTCTACAACGGGTACATCAAGGTTTTATCATGGGTACAGGAGTTCAGTTTGTATTTATGAGTAAATTTCTGTTGCGCTTGACAATGTATCCCAAATAGATCGTATGGAACGGTTTCGTTTGCTGTGTCCGGTTTGTATTGATTCGAATTTGGAATAAATTCGTCCGGTGCTTGTGTTTTTGCAATCTGTCGTGTTCAGTACTAATAATTTGCGGTGCCGTGTCGTCATCAATAATGCAGAGTCCTTGTTGTTAACTATCCTACACTTACTTCATGAATGCATGAGTCAGTCAGTAAATGCAGAGCGAGCCAGTAAATACGGAACTGAAGCGCAGTGCCAAAATTTAACCATTTTTCATAGGGGCATATATAAGGGAAATATCTCGCCTCTTGAAATTTCGGAGACACCGTTAAAAACCACACTTTTGCTGGCGTTACAGTAAACTTCTTGATTGTAATGGTCAAAATAAACGTTTTTCTGTATATACCACTCGCCACCAAACTGTAATAATAAGGGTATATATACCCGCCCGAAATGAATTCGTGACTACATTCTTGGCCAGTTTATAGACTCACTTAAAAGAAAAGTCAGATAAGACACATTTGCTTTGATAGAGTTAATTTCTAATAGTTTGCGTGCTGTGTTACTGTTGTTTAGTTGAACCAGCTAGATGAGCAGTTATTATTAAGTACTTTGTTTTGTCACTGTAACTGGCACTGATCGACATGGGATAAAATAAATTATCCAGATATCCGGCTCTTGTTGCTCGATATTTATATGGATAATTTTGAAAAAAAAGTGTACGAAGCATGCATAGTGTCGAGAAATTAACCATAATGTATAAGCGGTCAATATGTAGGTCTTATATTTTCATTTTAGTCCGAATAATTCTGATTCTGACTCTTCAATCATTGCCAAATTTGACATTGAATCCGAGTTTGTGTTGCAATCTTGGCTAGAATTTACATCTGGATATGTAACCAATGCCTAATGGATTGTATCCGGATAAGGTATCTAGATAGTTAATTCAGTACAAATTTGCAAGCGGTCACGCTGCGAGGCACAGGCGCTGTGGCCCGTTGAGTATTGTGATTCGCGCACGCCGTTTCGCTTTGATCGTGTTGTAATCGAATGCAAGATTCTGTTTAAAATTCCAATTTCAATTGAAGGTATAATAAGATTGTAATGGTGATCCGTTTCGATTCAGCGTTATATTAGAATAATAATTATCAAAGTCTACAAAATCAGTTTATCGCGTATAATTCGATTGAGGAACAAATCTCATTGAACAGGAACTTTCGTTCATAATGGCTCAGTAGTTTAATAGCTACCGTTTGGTTTATAAAGTAGCATACCATTGCATTATATGCCCAATTTGTATTCTTATCGTTGTTTCGCTGTCTTCTCAACTCTTTTTCGTAATCTCAATTAGGCTGGCTACAGCGGCTGTGTTAGCTATATACATTATCACCCGAATTGAAATTTACTATCGGTCAAAATGCTTTGATATGGTATTGTGCTGTTACACGTTCAAACCGGCAACCATATATATTGAGTTGAACGGTTCGTTCCTGTTCATTTCGTTTCGTTTCTTAATCATTCATCATCGGAGACAGTTGGCTTCGATAATTTTAGTGGACCTCTCCTCTCGCTCGGTATAACCATAATTAGACAAGTATACAAGGGCCCATATTCTCAAATGCATATAGCACCTATCACCCACCTATCACCAGTTAGTGATAGGTTTTCAAATTGACGAACTGGTGCAATTACAGATGTCAATCATTGCACAGTAGCAGATCAAATGAGAAAGCAATAAATGTGCTGAATTTCAAACCTCACCATTTCCTGGTTCCAAAGTTACAAGACCTATCTCCAACTGGGAATAATAGGTGCTACACACATTTGAGAATACGGGCTAAGGTCTCAAAATTGTGGAATCTGTTTCATCGCAAGGTAAACTATTGTGCCGTTGGCAAAGGGAAACACAGATTTTCATCAAAATTGTCCAGTGAATTTAACAAATACATTTCCGTTTATTATCGTGAATTACCATTACGAATATACCATTTCGTTATTATAATTTCTGTGCACATTAAATAGCTTGTTAGATAAGTAGACTTTATTTAGACAGGTTTTCGATATTAAACCTGTGAAAGGAATATATATTCTATATGGAATCTATTGGAATATGTTAGCTTTCTCTGGTCTTTCGTTGGTTTTTTTGGTTTTTTTTTCATAATTTCTCGTTCATGTGGCAGTATAACTTAACATTATGGCAGTAGCATAAAATTCGTGGTGCTTAAATTAACTGTGTGATTTTTAAAAGAGTGTAATCGGAGACAGACACATTGTCAAAATGGTATATGGTATTTTTCATTTTGTTGCTAAACTAAATACTGTGATCTCTTCGTTAGCCCTGCTTTGCTCGATTGGGGGGTGTTGGGTGCTATCTCAAAAACAGACACATTGTCAAAATGGTATATGGTATTTTTCATTTTATGAACTGTTGCTAAACTAAACATTGTGATATCTTCGTTAGCCCTGCTTTGCTCGATATTTTGCGACGCAATAGACGGATCTAAAGCTCATGATATGTTTTCTATCCGAGTAGCTAATAAACTACGACGGGGAAACATCAGTGTTTCAACAAAGTTTTCTGTGTTGGACGCAATTTGGAAACATAAACTATTGAAATATTTGTTAAACGCGCTCGCTCAACTGCAAAATTTCAAAACGCAAAAACAATACTCGTGACCGGCACAATCTTGGATACGTCCCTGATTGTGGCTTGAACGACAAGTTTTATAGCATAGGATGAAAAATTAATAATTTTATAATTTATATTGGCGTAACCTAAGTTTAACGTTCAGTATTTGTGATTATAGACGTAAACTAATATTATTGGCATTGGCACATTATTCTGTAAGGCCTAATGGACAATAGTCGCCGCCCAACTGCTACAACGAAATATTTCTATTCGTCGTACAGCCGCAACAGTCTTAATGATCGCAGGCGGTGCGCAACGGTTTCGCATTATAACTTTCCTGAACGTCGGGGTCTCTTGTCTTCACGCGTGTCGCACCATCGTTCAGTGTTAAGCGTAGGCAGTGACTCGTGTTTTGAGTCGCCGTTGTCAAGCCCAGATGAAGTACGTAGCGTAGTAAGAGGGCAGCCTCAGTGTGCTGGGAAGAATTGTAGCTGTGTAAAACAGAATAAGCATGAATGTCGCTGTTGCTGGAGCACCCGTAGGTCATCTGATGGAATGACTGTAAAGCGGCATGTAAAGAGCTCGAGATTCACCGCAGGAGAGATCGGCAGTAGACGTACTTGTCCAGAGTTTATCTACAGTCCACAGGCTGAAGGTGTGAATAGTGTCGAGTCGAATGGCTTAAAACGAACTCTGGGTGCAAATAATATTGTCGCTTTTACTAATGGTTGTGTAGATGAGTATACAGATATGAAATTGAATAATTTAACTTTGTACAGGGAACGAGATTATTCTGATGAACAGCATTTGGAGGCTATGCCATGCGGCAAATGTAGTGGACACTTAATATGTATTAATCAAGAAAGCAGTAATTACAGGGATTGTCTGCAACTTTGCAAGAAACCCAAGTTGTCGTTGAGTACGTTTTACAAAGGCAGAGTAATCCCTGAGTTTCATAATACCGATGCTAGGGATCGTCATAATTCTCGAGTATTCGAACAGGACTACTGCTCTCGCTTGGGCAGTTGTAGAAGGAAGCGGTTTCTATCCAGTAGAAGTCGAACATTTTTCAATCCATTAGGCATTGTTACTACTAATGAGATCGACGACTCGCGTCATTATTTTTCTTCTTTGGCATTTGCTCAGTCGTTTGTGCTTCGGTGTCTCGAAAATGAATCCAACCTTGGATGGAGCAACCATATCCAGCCTGTACGTCGGCTTGTGAATGGCAGTGGTCATGACGAAAGTAACTGTGCGACTAAAACATTTGGTTCCATTGGCATTGATGATACTACTGTTAGTACTACTACTACTACTACTACAACTGCTACTAGCATTGCTACTGTACCTAAGTTGAATTCGACTAATCATTCTCTAGGAGACGACAGCGCTGACGACGGCGAACGAACAACTGAGCTTCAGCAGCAACAAGAACGCGAAGAAGAAGGCTTTCTGGACGAGCACGGCAATGTTATTGTGCGAAAGCGTGTTACTCGCGTCGTTACCACGACACGCACTGTTGTTGAGGGTAAGGTGCTGGCGGTTGATCCGGTTACAGATGCTTTTTGCCCTTCTTGCGCATCACAGTCTTTTGTATCACTTGCCTTTTATCTGTATTTATTGGCATTGGTGTTCGGTTTTATTTGTTGTGAGTAAGGGGTATTTATTGTTTTGTTTAGTTTTTTTGTATTATTTAAGGATTCAATTAAACGGTCCAGTGGCTGTTATTTATTATACGTGGTTTAGATATATATACATACATGTATATACCAGGGTGCAACCAGAATTACAATTTACCGGAACCGGAAAGTTAAAGATGCATGCCGCTGAAAAATTCATTTTGTCTTTTTTGCTGTATTAACTGCTGAAATAACCTTATTGAAGATAGGTATTTACTTTATCTGCTGTATTTCAGATTTTCATTATCGACGGAAGTGAAATCAAAATATACCTTCGATGGTTTATTTTCGGTTATTGTCACGATTTATGTATACTATATAATGAACTCTTGATATTCCGGTTGCACCCTGACATATACATATATATAAATGCCGTTTGTTTTGCTTTGTACGTAGCTCGCCGAACTGTAGTCCATTCTTTTTTTACTAATAATTTTTAAATAAATTGAATTTAGCTGTACTTCGTGCCTGTATTGTGGCGGTTTGTTAATTTTCTATCGATGCGCGAAAAATATATATTTTGCTAGTACAAAAATTTAGCACGGTAATTGTCGGAACGACGACAAGATTCAAAGTAGAGTATTCTGTGTATTTTGGCCGAAAGTTTCCGCAGCCGGTTCCAGGCTTTGATTTTTTCTAAAAATGCTCAGGTCCGCTTCCGGTTCTCTTTTCAAAATTGTTCAAGTTCTGTCGACGTAACATTGATAGCGTGATTTTGTTCAGTTTACTTTCCGGTTCATACAAATAGGCTATGCAGAAAGATTTAATTTCCAGGCCATGCATTTGGAATTTTTTCTATTTCACATTTGGTTCGAATACATTAGGGTTCGAACAGGCCCGGGCCAAGGCCCAGCGGGCGCGAACCTACCATTTTGGGCCCGCGGGCGTCAGCGGGCCGCGACCGGGCCGCCAGCCGAAATAAATCGCAGCAGTTGCGACAAAACATCTCACAGTTTGTTGGTAAAATCAATTCATTCGGAATTGTAATTGTTAATTTTTATCACATTTATGTCTGAGGTCTGACCCGATCCCGTCACTTAGTACATACACATCAGACGCACGCAAAACCTGACATTGGTCTAAAATTGTTTTTCTTCTATTCGGTTGAACGTTTTGCATGGGAACGTTTATATTTTCTCACGACAAATTCGGCGGACCCTGGCCCTAAAAACCGGGCTGGTTCCAACCCTGGAATACATTATCTGTTTGTATCCATGCTTTTTCATGTTTGGGTTTATAATACCATAAAGCAATGACCATAGATTGTTTATAAAATACATTGATGAAAATTTTGGCCCATGTATAGAACAGGGCCGGAACACTAGTATAAGCATATTCCTGAGTCTAAGCCTAAGAAGAAGCCTAAGCCTAAGCGTATGGATGAGCCTATTCCTAAGCCTAAGCCTAAGCGTTTGGATGAGCCTATTCCTAAGCCTAAGCCTAAGCAAAAATATTAGTCTAAAGCTTAAACTGACTCTATTATATCTTCTCCGGAAAACGATCCGGCCCTGTTCTATACATGGGCCAAAATTTTGAACAATTTTCAACTATATCAATATCCCGGTACATTCAAGCTATGTACACGGCTTTTGCAGTTTTTTTATGCATGCGCTATTTATTTTGCCAAATTGCATAATTGCACTGATGGCTAAGTTTCGTACTATGTATTGTACAGGTTGTTGATGAATTCGATTTTTATTGTTCTGCGGAATGTGCGCCCACATTTGTGTATATAAGTTCCATTTGAAATAAATACCCTACTACAACTTCGTTTATGCGTCTTTTATATTTGTTTTAGGTGATGGTGAGCCGCATGTCGAGACTCAACAGATTACGACAGGTTAGTTAATATGCATTGGTTTCATTTTACTAGTTCCTAGTACAGTAAACGGTCGTTTGGTTTTGGTACATTTTCGACCTGCGTTTTCGAAATTTTAATATCTTGGTAGAAGTATAACAACTTTGGCTTAGTATTATTAGGCTTAGGCGAAGTATATGAGGAAAGGGGAAAAGTTATAAAAGTGTCAGTTTTGGGCCATGTATTTTCGGCTTGAATCATTTCAATTCAAACTGTCTATATTTGTTAAACTATTCGAGATCAATTTTTCGAACAGAATTTAGGTACCGTTGGTAGCATGCGAAATAATTACATTTATTAATTCATTTTTGTATATTGTGTGAAATGTTGTATCGAAGTACTTGTGACAGTCGCAAGCGAAACCAAAATAAGGACATTTCTGACTTGAAAAATTTGTCCTGTGTAAGAGTAGAATTGTGTATGTTTTGTTCAAATTTTAAGATACAAACGTTGAAGATTTGGGATCGCCGAGTAAGTTCAATTAACTGTTTAGGCCGTAGGGGTTTTGCTGTATATTTTATGTTTATTTGTTGAGTCACATATTTACATTACATTATATTTGTATTATTAACCTTCGATATTGAGCTGTATTGCGCTTAGGAGCTAGTTGTTATTCTGATACATGAATGTTATACATTCTAGAATTTAACGATGACCTATGCAAGTGCAATTATTCTGATCTATGCTTCAACGTAACGGTACACAGTTTTTACGAGTTTTCGGCAGGGGTGTCACTATTTCAGTTCGGAGAAGCGTATAACTTCATATGAAGGCATTTTTTGAAATTCAGAAATTTCGAGAGGGTTATATTCCGTTGTTTCGTTCCCCTAGAATACGTCTCTGGCTTTCAGAAGGCAGCGCTTTTTAATACTAGGCCCAGTGTTATTGTTTCGTACTTAACGGTAATGTTTTTCAACTACGACTGAAAGCACTTGTGTAAACTCTTAAGCACTCCGATTAGTTTGGGTAATTTGCTCGAAATCAATCACGTTTGTTCGTAGATGCCCTGATATAAAGTTATTTTTTGTTGTTTGACCGTCGTATAATTGACATCAAATTAACATCGTGTCGGGTTCGTTCGCCCATATCTGCGAATAGTCAACGATTTGTTTCGTTGGAAAATTTAAAAAACCCGGCCCGAAAGCCGAAATCCCCCGCAGTTTGTAGTAGTAGTAGTAGTAGTAGTAGTCGTAGTCGTAGGGGACCAGAACCCGAAAGAAACCAAATTCGGCGTACGCATATGCTCATCTGTGTAAGCGTTGCGTTGAAGTATCGATTGAGTTTAATTTAAGTTTTACAAAATTAGGTTTTATTTATACTAACAGTAGAAGAGTAATGTGTGGAAGGAATAATGAAATTGCCGTTTTGTCAACAACCAGAGCTTGCGTTCGCTGGTAATCAATCCGACGTGTAGCGTATAGTCGTCTTACTAACTTTGTCTCCGTGTTATCTCGGGTTCTTTATGACCATGTTGAGTGTCTTCCGTTTTTTACTCTATTTCAAGTCTGGCGAAATACTTCACATCCATCTGATTTGAATTTAAAATGCGCAAGGGTTGTTTCAGTTGTAATGATTTATAACACGATTTTTTGACTAAGGAAAATTTTTTGCACAAACCATCAGGTTTGTAGCTGGCTGTTGTTGTACTGTCGTCTTCTGGTCTGAAGATGTTTAAACTTTGAATGAAAGTTATTTTGTTAAAAAAATAAATTTTTTACAAATAATTGGCAAAGTTTATTCCAGAATATTATTTCATTCACGATCCGGTTCGATTTGAAAAATCTGTTCTGTCTTGTTTTTAATGATGAAAAAAGGAAATTTTTTGTGTTTATTAATAGTTTTTTTTAAATTTTAAATTGAAATTTTGAAGTTTAATTTGTACATAAATACGAAGGCGTGTCGATGTGATTGTTCATCAAATGGAAATATGTATTGTCAGATAAGATGCGTGACCAGGATTTCGGAAAGACAGTTGTGTTCTGTAAAATTTTCGAAACAGGGGTTTCTTGTGTTAACAACGTTCTTAAACAAAAGACCATTGGACAAATTTCGAAGGCGGATTTGACTTGTAAAATTACCCTGGTTACCAGAGATAGACCGGATATCCGGTGCCGGTTTGATATCCAGCAGAAAACCGACATTCATATCCTGTACCGGTATCCGGTATTGATTTACCTGATACCGGATACTTGTGGTTATTGCTTCTTACTTGTGAAGGTACTATATATGTTTTCCTGTAACTGCATTACCGTCCAAATCAAAAAGTTCAAGTGTTTAACGCTGAAATATAATGAAATATGCAAGCTAACAATTTAAAGATTGTAACGATATGCTCTTGCACGACTCAAATGAAACCAATAGGGTGCAAATTTGGATGCTATATTCGGTTATCATCCGGTTCCGGTAGATAATTTACTATCCGGCTCCGGTGTCCGATAACATTGCTGTCCGATCGAACCCTGCTGGTTACGCGTCCTTGTCTTTTGTGGCTGTTGTCAGCGACTTATCCGTTTAAAGTCGCGGCAGAATGTTGGCTGCGTTACGTTTCCCAATATGTTTAATATCGTTTAGTTGTCGGACGTCTGCACTAAGAAGGTGGATAATACGTTTACTAATGTGTCGATCAACGTAGTGGTCTGTTAACCATAAACTAACACAAATCCGAAATAAGTTACCCGTTTAACCATGGTTGATGTGTGCTAAACAGCTAAACAGAGCTAAATTTGGTACCAATTAACGGCCTTTGTGATTTGCTAAAAAACCTGTACGTACACGTAATGCGTTTGTGAAATATGCGATTTTTCCTTCCTCAGTTCGCGAAACTGTGGTCGTGCCTTGGGTGTTAACCTCGCATTGTGGTTTTAAAATTTAAAGCACTTTCTAAGCTACAGACTAATTTGCATAATTAATTAAGCCTAAATTAGGACTGGGTTTTTGGGTGCGAGAAATCTGCCTAGACTGTTTACAAACCTCCAAAACCGATACTTGAGCAGTTAGCTTATTGATAATTTGCATATTAGCATAGTTTGTAAGCCTAAATTAGGACTTTTTACAATATTTCACTAATTATTAAGGTTGAACTTGAAAGCAATATAATTTCAGCACTAACGGGTTTTTAGGTGCGAGGAATTTGAATAAATTGTTTCGAAAATCCAAAACCGATAATTGAATAGTTAGCTAATAGCTAATTTGCATATTAGCTTAATTGAGAAGACAAAACTAGGGCTTTTTAATTTATTTCAATAATTATTAGGGTTTACTGAAGGTTTTTGGTGCGAGCAATCTGAATAAATTGTTTACAAACGTCTAAAACCGATAATTGAGTGGTTAGCTAATAGATAATTTGCATATAAGCATAATTGATAAGCCTAAATTAGGCGTTTTGACAATGTTTCACTAATTATTAGGGTTACAAGCAATCTAATTTCAGCAATAATGGATTTTCGGGTGCGAATAATCTGAATAAATTGTCTACAAACCTTTAAAAGCGATTGTCGAATAGTTAGCTAATAGCTAATTTGCATATTTGCTTAATTGACGAGAAAAATTATGACTTTTTAAATTATTTCAATAATTATTAGGGTGGCTGAAGGGTTCTTGGGTGCGAGGAATCTTAGGAAATTGCTTAAAAACCTCCAAAATCGATAAATGAATAGTTAGCTCATAACTAATTTGCATATTACCTTAATTGCTTACGTGCGTTCGAGCTTCGCTCAATAAATGTAGTCCCACTACGACTGGTTGTTATTCAAGGTTACTAACACATCGATAGTTACTAAAAATAAAATGGACATCGTTCGCTATGTTTGAAAATTTAAAATTTTTATTGTAATGTTGAGTTCAAAATTGAAATCGAAATATCGCGATACCCGGTGTACTGAAATTTTCGCGCTTTTCACTTCCTCCAATTATTGAGAAATTTGTTTGGTTTTGGGCATGACTTAAGCTTAAAATTACGTTGTGATATTTGCATACGCTTGGACTGGGAACTAGAATTAGGTTTAAGAGTTGCACAAAGTTTACACGTTGGCTTGTGGGCAAGAAAGTGTACATGTGCAAAAGTGCTTATTAAAAGTGTGATGCGCGTTTCTTACTTGAATATTCTAAGTGAATTTGATCGCCATTATTAAATGTAACCATTTGAATTTGAAGCGATAACGAATTTATTAGGAAATGGTTCGAAATCATTGGCTATTGGGTTGGTTTGAGTTGTCGGTATTCTTGAAAACGATTGGTTCAAATTCTTCCAAATCGGATTATCCTGGCTGTTCGATTTTTAGTTATAATTGAACAAATGAGAAAATGGCACTGTTCGGCATATGAAACACATTGCTATCATGTTTAAAACATATATAAGCTTTATTTATACTTGTGTTCTTTTACTTCTTCCCGCTAGGTTTAGGCTTAGAAGAATAGAAAACAGTAGGTTCCGTGTCCAAGTTTGTATAACATTGGGTCTGAAGGTGAACGGATATACTATGCGAAAATGTAGGTATTTGAAATGACGTGTATATGGCAACTTTTATGATTAAATTCAAATATGCAATTACTTTAACTTTACTGAATTCGATCGATAAACTCAGCATTTATTGGGTCATTACGTAACATTGTTTAAAATTACGTGAAAATAATATATAAAACACTTTTTAAAGTCATAAAGAATTGTCATGCCAAGAGTCGATGATCATTCTTTTACCAATTGTGTCGAATCAGATTTAACTCAGACGCACGGCTGACAACCAATCAGCGTTGGCTCTTCATTATTGATATTAATTTTTTGCTGATGGACTTGACTAAGTAGTATTTGGCCTCAATAGCAGATTGGTTTCGAACATATAGAAAACAATATACATATGCGTTTATATTAAAAAATTACTTTCCTTTTAAAGGTTCTTAACATATTTCGCACGCAGCATAGCGAACCTGTGAACAACTCCACAAATCTGGTTAAGGGCGAAAACGCTACGTGTGCATGTACATTTATTTGTACCACGCAAAATTAGGTAAACTGCCTAATCTGGTGTCTTGAATCGATTATCGACTTTTGTCAGTGTTAGATTGCAGCTGAACGTTACCGTGCCGCCGTTCTCTTATTTTTCTCGCTTATCGAAAAAATTCTATCTCGAAAGCGGTGTCTCGTCGGAATTGTATTTTTTGCGCGAACCTAACTCGGGATCGCAATGAATTTCAATTTTAACCTTTGTTAATTGTGATTAATTGTTCTGAACTGTCAAAAAACATTATTTAATTTCAGGTATCGCACTGTTCTCGGTGTAAGTATTGACTCCCATTTACAGTCTGCAAAAAATATTATTTTCGCTTGCGTGTGTAAGTATGCAAAATTTCAAATTTCTTGTACTGTTTAATTGCGTCCATAACAAGTTTGCAATCAGGTTAATCTTTTTGGACAAGAAGGACACGTCGTAACCTAAAATTCCGGAATTCCGACATTGGATAGTACTCGGTCAGTTACGGAATCGGCTGGAACAGAAATTTTCCCCGAACTTATGCCGGAATCGGATATCCGTCCGTTTGGACCTTGCTATTTTAACGATGTCGACGTTATTAACAGATTAGAGTGAATATATATGGTATATTAACATAATACCAATCGTGGGTCCTTACTGTTGAGCTCAGTATACAATAAAAATCACGAAAAGTGTTTATGAACGTCCATACGCATGCATTACATTGTTGGATTGCGTCATAAAGTGTTTCGGTTTGGATAGGTCGCACATTTTTAACACCGGACGTATAACCTTAACCGTTTCCAGCGAGCATATTGAGATCTAGTTTACGTAGTACTTTCAAACCTGGGGCCACATTCTCTAATGCGTGTAGCATCTATCACCAGTAGTTAGCTGAATGATTTCAAAAGGATCAACTCCTGCAATTACGAAACACAAAATGGGCACAGAAGTAGGGCAAGTCAAATACAAAAATATACCGAATTTCAAACCTTTGCCAATCGCTGTTTTGACAAATACAAGATTTATGACTAACTGGTTAATGGTGTTACGAACGTTTGAGGATACAGCCTCTGGTTTCAATCCCGAAACTCTCGGACGGGTGGCAATTATCATAACCGGTCGACTATAACACCTTGGTTATGCTGATGATTAAATTTTGTGTTTATTGATTGTTGGCGTGGAAAGGAAATCCAACAGAAATGTTGCCCGTTCTTTCTACAAGCGTTGCAACAGTCCCTTGGCAGGATTCGCGAAGGCAGTGTTAAAATGTACAAAGCCTTATTTTGAAACTTTACAATTGGTGCATTTTACACTGTACAGTTTCTTTTATTTTTTCTACATTCTTTTTTGTTTCTTTTCCTGTATCTTTGAAATCTGTTTGCTGTCATATGAAGCAACATCCGCTAAACAATGTGATCAGAACAGCAAACATTGTTCTTAAAATTAAGAAAGATTAAAAATATTGAAGTTTTGGTACTTTTAGATTCCCCACGCTAATGTTAATTTATTAGAAGGCTATAGTTTACCCCGCATAATGTTTATATTATTACATTATCACATGCTTAGGCGCAGGCCTAGGCTTATTTTTTTCTTGCTTCAGCTTAGACTTATTCTTAGGCTTAGGCTTTGGCTCAGGTTCAGATTCGATGTATGTGAGGGAACCAAATAAGCACAGAAATTCTCTCTGTTTCTATTTAAACAATGTTCTATCACATGCGTAGGCTCGGGCTTAAACTTATTTTTGGGCGTAAGCATAGACAGACATATTCTAAGGCTTACGCTTTGGCTCAGGCTCAGATTCGATATATGTGGGGAAACCAAATAAGCACTGAAATTCTCTCTGTTTCTATTTGAATAATGTTCCAAAAATGTACTCAGAAAATTCAACCAATGTACACATTTGATTTGGTATGTATTCCTGAATGGGTAGTTAACGTTGTAATCTAATACGAAAGAAACCACTGCATTTTTAAGTAAGATTGTCTTATTATAGCTGCATCAATGTCTCAATATTGTCATGAATTGAAATGTGTTCGGTTGCCGTTAACTGTTTTTTTTCGTTTGTTACTAAAATAATATTGGACTTAAATAATTAGCTGAAATTTGGTTTATGTTGAGTGTGTTGTTTTTTTCATGTTTCGTTTGGTTGTTTCTAATCAAAATGTGTGTTTGAGGCAACGTAAATTAACTCATATTACAGCTATAAAACAACTAACTCATTTGCGGTAAAATAAATGCTGTCAAAGGTGAATGAATGAATGAATGAATGAATGAATGAATTAATTGTTGATTAGTAGGTTTTCGGTAATATTTGTAGTCGTTTAAAAACGGTTCACGTTAAAATTGTTAAAGTTGCCGCTTTTGTTTTGTACAGAAATAAAATGCGTCAAAAAAAGTATACCGACATCGTTAATTGGACATTTTCTTTAATTTTTTGTTACATGCATGCTGCTTATAGTATAACACTGAGTAATTTTAGTTGTCCATCAGCTATTCTGTGTCATAGTTATTATTAGCAAGACCGTTCTTTGCGTTCTCTCAGCCAATATTCTAGTCGCCGTCCTATACCATAGATAGCTTTTGTTCTCTTCTAGAAACATGTTAGCACTGTTTCGTAGCGTTGTACAATGCAACCGCATCGTATATCCCGTCTAAATTGTTTCTCTTCTTGAGGTTGGTTAGTCCCTGGCCTGGGTCGAGCCTGTTGTATAATTTCGACAGTCTGGTGATTGACAAAGTTTTACCAATGTTAAAATAACAAGTTTTGTGTGACTAACCAAGCTAACTTATTAGTTAAAGGTTTTCTAATGTAGCAAATAGTTTTTATAGCGTAATAATTAAAATGCTGCAAACTTAAATAGGTTTACAAATTCGCCAAGATTTGGTGTACTGCGAAGCAACAACGTTTATATAATACAGGAAAATTTTGTTCGTGTATATACTTCATGTAATTTTGAAATTCGAGATCTTGGTATTAATCATTGTTGGAATGGTGCGAGTGCCCTACACCAGCCGGTATTCAAGTAGTCGGCGTTGTTTGAATTCGTTCGAGATGGTGGTCTCTTATCGTTTTATAGTCGGCTATTATCCATGCCAAAAATTCTTATTGTGATTGTTTTGAGATTATGATATAATATATACCAGGTTTTAATTTCGTTTTCTCATTGCGGCCGTCGTAGCGTGCATGTATCGTAGCGATTAGATGTATCTCGGTTTAAGCGGCAACCTTAAAAACCGGCGCCAGTGTAGCTTATAGAACATGGCTGTGACAACAGCAGCATAAAGCATATTTCAAAGCCTAAGTGTAATGTACAGCACCTGAAATGATAGCCTTTGTTAGCCAGCCATCAAAAGTTTGTATTACTTTTATAGTATTTTACAGCTCTGGTCGTGCTTTAGTTTTGCAGTAGTGCAGTATAGATGGGATGCTTGTTGAACCAATATATTTAGTTTACATAATACCTATATTACTTAACGCAGCCTTATTTTAAGTTTCGACAGCAATTATTGTATATTTGCACGTTGTTGGGCGTAGCCAGGATTTTAAAATGACGGATCCCGTTCTAGAAAAGCTTTGAAGAAGGATTTCTTGTGTTACCAACTCTGAAAACGTTTCAAAAACCAGTGAACAAACATTGCAAAGGCTTAGTAAAGTTTGACCAGTAAAACAATTTCCCTCTACGTCGTTGCTGCACGTATTTGTAATTATTGTAACACTTATGTTAATCGTATCTCTAAGCGTGTACGTGTGTGTTTGCGTTGTTGTCAGGCGAGGATGCGAGTAAGTTGGTTGACCAAATACTCGACGAAACACAACAGCGTTCAACAAAACTCACAGTCATCGATTCTGTAGAAGACCAAGAGGATGACGCTGGACAAGACACCGCCGCAACCGGTGGCGTAACACCGCTTGTGTCCGATCCGGATCTGCAATTGCGAGGCGACGTTTATCATAAGAAACGTCATCGCCATCGATATGCAGGGTTTGATGATGATGATGAAGAAGACTGGAACAGTTCAACTGGGATTCAAATTGTCGAGGTACCTGGATCAGAGCAACAGCAACAAGTTTCCAGTGGTGAAATTGGTGACTTGAGCGGCGAACCTTACGACGACGAAGGCGACGAAAAACCGATCGTTGAAGAACCTGATGAGGATGATGACGATGATGTTGAAGGACTTGGCGAGACAACTGATGGCCAAGGGGCGGCCTCGACGACGGCCTCCCGCAGCTCAAAAAAGCGGAAACCGCCTCGCCCGTTGGTCCATATGCAATCCGAGCCGGTCATTCAAGTGCGACAGCCGAAACCACCCGCATCAATGCCGTCTTCTGGAGCGGCGTCGACGACCGCCACAAAGGCGCCTGCAGCGAAAGGGTCTCGGACGAAATTTTCGCGTTCGCAAACTACCAAAGGTATTTTATAAAGTTGCAGTATGTTTGCTGCAACTAAACAAAATGCTCAGTAGTTGGTAAGATGGTAGGTCCGGTCGACTTGCGCAAACCAGTTTCCTTTTTTTTGGTTTTATATGGAAACCTTTCGAGGCGAGCATACACGCCGCGCATGTAGCTGATTATTGTACGGTTTGCTTTTAGCCAGCAGTTAATAGCCGAATAGTAGTACATTTTACAATATTATGGTTTTTTTTAATTTGAGCCTGATATTTATTAAGTTTGGTTTGTCGTTTTTGTAAATCAGTTTAACCTGTTTAAAAGTTCAAAATGGATTTTTATATTTAAGTTTTGTTATAGCTTGAGCACTGCTATGATGCCACTGTTGTTTTTAAGTATACTATTTACCAGTGCTTGCGTTTACTTTACAAGCTGAGTTACATGAAATATTTTAAAATTAAACAAATTTTCATGCGACTACGTTCAATTTGACGGTTTATGAAGTTTCACGATTAGTGTTTATAAGTTTATGTTTGTGGAGTTCTTAGCGACGACAATAAGTAGCGTTTTAATTTGTGAAGTTGTACAACTATTATTGTTTCGGTTGGCATGAAAAAGTTTGTTTTGTTTTGGACTTTTTGTTTGTGTAGGTTATGTTTGCTCGTTTTGAACATGCCAATAAATTATATATGTATATATATTTGTATATTAAAACTGGAACGCCCAACATACGTATTTTAGGCACCGTTCCAGCATAGAACACATATTCATATAGATATAAACAAGTGATACAACAGTGAGTCTAATATGCAGAATCGATTCGGTCTTTGCGGCGGTTTCAATAGACTTTGTCTTGCATGTACAGATGCATTTGCTCTGAAAATCACAGCGTCGTTTTTGCGTAAATAATCCTCATTTAATGTTTGCCGTAAGGAAGCAACTGAAATTTTGTGTGTATTTTGGTCGAAAAAACGCGTTTTTACATTTGCATCGAAGTTGCGGATCGAATTTGTTAACCCATTTTTTTCCAAAGATCGTTTGATCGACTGTTGTAAGATACACAAATATCAGTTTAGTTTTGATAGTGACAATTAAAGATTTGAACGTTACCAAGTATCTGCTGAGCACTGAATCTTCGGTAACCGTAGGAAAACTTCAGTTAACCCTAAATATGCTAATTGTTAACATGTTTTCGTTCCACCACACAATTTATGGTAAGCCAACGAAAATTATAGAGCGGCCCTCGGAGGAGTGGAAAGTATGGTAGCCGTTTGTTACATAACAACAAACTGTTGTGGAGTTTGCATGTATAAGCGTTGAGATTGGCGTAGCATTGAGTATTTATTGCAGCTAATTAAAAATGTTAACTATATATATTGCATACTGGATCATATGATGGAAATTTTTTATGTTCAGTAGGAAGAACGGACCCGAACAGAAATTGGATAAATTTATATCGAAGTTTCCATCAAAATCTGTGATCTTTTGTTAATTTTTTCGCAAGCTCTGGTTGTGACAAAACGGCAAATCAAAATATTTGTGTCTTTTGACTTTTTTTATTTTTTTAAGACAGTCAATTAGGTTTTAACGTTTGAGATACGAGTAAACTACTTATCCTAATTTCTCGTGGTGCAATATGTACCGACGCGTGCTGTGTTTTAGTGATACACGGCACTCTATTTCTATAAGAGTTAATGTCTGATATAGAGGGTATACGTTAGCTATAAAAGATATTTCGTATTTGGTTGCATTTAAGCGCATCATTTTTGTTACTATTGGTAACATATGCTTTCGTCGTTGACGCAAATTTAATATTGTCCGCGAAAAAGGGCGGCGTAGGGCAAATGCCCAATGCGCACTGGACCCATTGTTTTCGACCGCAGAATGTGCCCTGTTGCATATATATACTTTCTTTTTCGTGTATTGAAACTGATCATTCATTGATTGTGTTTGAAAGTTTTCGTTGCGTACAAAATAAATAATTATTGAACCTAAAAGAAGAACTCGCTAAGGTAATAGCTTACGCTTAAAGACTACAGATTTATTCATGGTTTAGTTAAGTGTGTTTTAAACCCGTAGTCGCAAATGTGTGTAGCACCTATCACCAGTTGTTGATGGATCCTTTAGCTTTGGAACGAGCGCATGGTGAGGTTCGAAAATCAGCACATTGTTCGCGTGGTGAGGTTCGAAAATCAGCACATTGTTCGCGTGGTGAGGTTCGAAAATCAGCACATTGTTCGCGTGGTGAGGTTCGAAAATCAGCACATTGTTCGCGTGGTGAGGTTCGAAAATCAGCACATTGTTCGCGTGGTAAGGTTCGAAAATCAGCACATTGTTCGCGTGGTGAGGTTCGAAAATCAGCACATTGTTCGCGTGGTAAGGTTCGAAAATCAGCACATTGTTCGCGTGGTGAGGTTCGAAAATCAGCACATTGTTCGCGTGGTAAGATTCGAAAATCAGCACATTGTTCGCGTGGTAAGGTTCGAAAATCAGCACATTGTTCGCGTGGTGAGGTTCGAAAATCAGCACATTGTTCGCGTGGTAAGGTTCGAAAATCAGCACATTGTTCGCGTGGTAAGGTTCGAAAATCAGCACATTGTTCGCGTGGTAAGGTTCGAAAATCAGCACATTGTTCGCGTGGTAAGGTTCGAAAATCAGCACATTGTTCGCGTGGTTAGGTTCGAAAATCAGCACATTGTTCGCGTGGTGAGGTTCGAAAATCAGCACATTGTTCGCGTGGTGAGGTTCGAAAATCAGCACATTGTTCGCGTGGTGAGGTTCGAAAATCAGCACATTGTTCGCGTGGTAAGGTTCGAAAATCAGCACATTGTTCGCGTGGTAAGGTTCGAAAATCAGCACATTGTTCGCGTGGTAAGGTTCGAAAATCAGCACATTGTTCGCGTGGTAAGGTTCGAAAATCAGCACATTGTTCGCGTGGTGAGGTTCGAAAATCAGCACATTGTTCGCGTGGTAAGGTTCGAAAATCAGCACATTGTTCGCGTGGTGAGGTGAGGTTCGAAAATCAGCACATTGTTCGCGTGGTGAGGTTCGAAAATCAGCACATTGTTCGCGTGGTAACGTTCGAAAATCAGCACATTGTTCGCGTTTGATTTGTCATACTTGTGCACCAATTTTGAAATCTGCAACTGCAGATGTTCGTCAGTTTGAAAACCTATCGCTAATTGATGGTAGGTGCTATACGCAGTTGCGGTTGAGGATATGGGTCCTAGTTTCAGTCCACGTTTTCCGTTTTTTGTCTGTGACGCTAAATTGTATGAAATATTTTTGAAATAATGCGCTGACGCAGAGATCGAAATGGGTGACGATGTCTGTTCTATGAACCATGGGTAGTCGACTTGTGAATGACCTATGATCCAGGTTGAAATTTAATGCCATATCTGCGTTATTATGAAGTTTTAATATTTACTAAGCAAACACTCAATGCATTAAATGCACAGTAGTAATATTCAGATGTAAGATTCTGAACTACGCGCCTAAACGCCATAAACATTCCGAGCAATTGGTCACGTGGTTAAATCTTTTACTCAGTCCCATTGTTGCCCGTTAAAATTAACCAAAATTTTCCAACCACGACCGCTGGCGGAAGCAGGGGAGATCTCACGGCACGGGCCCCCACGGATTCGGAATCGGATTCGGTTGTGATAACGCCGAATCCAAAAGCCGAATCCAACAATGTTCGGCAATGTGTTTTTCAATTTTAAGCAATAAAAAAATTTTGAATAACTTGTTATGTAAATCAACATTTTTGTTTCAAGTCACAAATCTCAGAACTGAGGTCGGACACGAAATATATTAACGTTTACAGGTTATGCGGCTATCATTGCGTTGATGTTGTGAAACAAACGATACACATCTGAAATTTGCAGCATGCAAGATTCGGACTTGGATTCGATTTCGGTATCGGCAAATTAGCACTGCATTCGGATTTGGCAAATTAGCACTGGATTCGGATTCAGCAAATTAGCACTGGATTCGGATTCGGATTCGGCAAATTAGCACTGGATTCGGATTCAGATTCGGATTCGGTTAAATTGTGGATTCGGTGCCGCCCTGGTGGTTGGATATTGCTGTATGGCGGACTTCTGTGATGTATTATTGGTTGTAAATTCAACTGGACTGTTTTTGGACTATTTTGCATTAAAATTTTACTCTGATTAGTTCCATGCCAATGTATGCCAGGAATGGATGCCCGTATGCTGCAACGCAGCAAGAGTAATTTCTGTTTTGCAAAACTAGACAAACGAATCCTATATCGTCCAAAAAAAATTAATGGAACGAACGCCTGTGGGAAAGTGAGGCACACGCTTAGGCGTAGATAAGTCGTTTCCGAAATCTAAGGCTAAGCATACGCCTGTGGGAAACCGAGGATCACTCGTAAACTGAGATAAGTGGTTCTAAGCGGAAGTATACGCCTGTGGGAAAGTGAAGCTCAGGCTTAGGCTTAGGTAAGTCGTTTCCGAAATCTAAGACTAACTATACGCCTGTGGGAAAGTAATCAAGAGTCCAGTTGAATTTGAATTTATTGTGGCGGAAATGTTTAAACGATACACATTATTGTGCTAGAACGACTGTTACAGTATAAACATTATGTAATAACTTTGAATCAATTGGTTAAAGGGCATCGGTGCAGCCAGCCGGGTGTCTATTATAATTTTATTGTATCAGTCTGGTTCAAAATTTTATACATACTTGATTGGTTTAAAACAATAGTTACTCGACAATAAAATAATAGGACCAGTAGTTACGGTATTCATGGGTACATAAGGACTATTGAAAAAAGTGTCTATGTTCTAAAATGTGTTAGTGTAACACTAATTGGTAATAGGCAATGGTGGATCCATGGGGGGCCACCCCGGCCGTACCCCCCCAACAGCATCTCGACAAAAATTCTATAGCAATTTTGTGACAATATTTTGTGGTTTGTGTATAGGTCAATAAGTTTATTACCTGTGAAATTTTGCCCCCCCCATTATGAGATCCTGGATCCGCCACTGGTAATAGGTGCTATAATGCTTATGAGAATAATGGTTCAGGTTTCGGTACAAACCGTTTTTAGTTGTGGTTTTATCTGCGTATTTAGAGTTGCTTTTGTGAAGTGTGGCGATCAGATGTTATCCTACTCCAAATCGCTGGTGTATGTATTGTGGTTGTGATTGTTGTTGTTGTTGTTTGTTGTAGAATTTGTGTTGCATGCATTGACTATTTTACCGACAGAGACTATATATTTTCAGTTGTACGACCATTTGTTTAAGACGCCTTCGTATTTATGTTATTTAGAAAGTTGTGAAAATTTAAATTTTAATTAAAAACATTATATAATTCAGCTGTTTACACAAATGGTAAAAGTAAAGCAGGATTTACCGGATATTTTTTACGGAAGTTACGCGTTTAGACGATATTTTTACGTTTAGAAAAATGTGTTAATCGCATCAGATTGAGCTATTCGACCGTAGATTAAGCGTAATATTGCCATATTCGCCTCAGAAAGTAATTCTGATCCGTGTTGTTCGGAAGACACTCAGATATATGCCAGGTTGTACAGTAATGGATTCTACATGATCTCGTACAAATATGTAGCTCTTCTGCTTGCATGTCCGTTCTAACCCTGGTTTTAATTCCTGATGTGTAGTAGTTGTCGGCGTCGCAAGTCTCTGCTAAAAATTTAATGTGATATATATACTGTTATTTAAATCACGATATGGCTAAAACGTACATTCTCAAACAAGGCTTATTTTAAGCGAGAACAAAACTGTAAGTACGTATTGCAACTGGCAATTTTGGTTGTCCTATTCGTTTATTCTGTTCAACAGTATAACTTTGCAGTGTATACAATGGAAACTGCACTCTGGACTGCATTCATGTGGTAGTTGGGTTCTCAAATCTAGTACGTAATATGAGGACTCGTAATTGTAATGTTAGTTTAAGTTATGGTCTTCATTGTACCACATTATGCGTCTAATCTTAGCTAAAATGTTTGCATACTTCAAAATAACATAAGGAAATTTTGGAAGCGATTAAGATGTAGATACATTTAAGCACTGATTTTTATAGCTGAAAAAATTACTGGCACTGTGTATACGGTTATACTGCGTGTTTCGTGCAATATTCGATACGGTTAAATTTTATGTGGAACTTTTATTCAATTGTTGGTCACTCAAGCGTCAATTTTAAAGTTTAGGCTATCGGAAATTTAAAATTAAAAATGCGTAAGCAAAGGAGTAAAATTTTGAGAGAAACAAAATGAAATACTAAATTAAAGGAATTTTAGAAGAAACGCAGTTGTAAAAGAACCTTAAAGTGGCCTATCCTATAGATCGCGACGAGCTGAGTTCTACGATAGAGTTGTTGGAAGGTAATTAAAGAATGAGAGTGCATAAAAGAAACATAACGTAGGATATCATGTTAAGCAACATATTTGCAAACGCCTATGTGTAAATATACTACAAGTTGTAAAATGCTAGTGAAAGTTTCTAAAATTAAGCGAATTAAAATTCGTTGTTGAAAGTATTAAGAACCTGACGTAGAATGTTGATAACTTTAAAATTAATGATGTTTGCAAGCCTTTAAGCGAAGCAGCGTAGAATGTTTGCGCTTGCAATAAATATTTCACCGCTCGTGCTATTTGAAACCTGTTTCAATGTAGCCGTTCTGAGAACATGTAAACTGCTTCGAGAGCAAAACTTTTGCAGTGTCCACATTCTATTTCGCTTTAACGCGGTATCGTTGGCTGAAATAGTAAATGGGCCATGTGAAGTGTAACAACAGAATATTGGCGAAAATTAGCAAAGTTGTCCTGTGACACATTATTACATATTTCGGCATAATATTTTGTGAAATTATTGAAACTATAATGTTTTGTGTCGGTCTGCAGTTTGTGTGCAGTTTCCATTGTGTTAAACTTTAATGCTAACTGTAAAATACTCTGTGTGAAACTGAAAACAATTTTTTAGTTAGAAAACTTCGTCTACTTTAGTTGATTCTCATGTTGTTAAGGTTAAACATTGGTATATCAGTGGGTTTTTTAAATTAATTTAATGTAGTTGTACTTATAAACTGAAATTACAAACAGTTTGTGGTTATGCTAACAAAGATGGCTTGGTTTGAGAATGTGGTTTTAGATTTATATTCGTGTTTTTTCTAACGATGCTAATATTTAAATTAGGGTTCTGTGTGTGTGTTTGTCCACGCATACTTGGTTATTAATGTTTATTTTAGCGCGTGAACGTATCACGGCGTACCGAGAACAACCTGGTGGCATTGTATTGGCGGCTGCTAGAGATTTAAGTCAACCTGTCGCCGCTGGGCGTGATTTTCCTGGTACTACTCATGGTTCTGAAAGTATTCATGGCCCAATTGCTGTTGGTCATTCTGAAAGGGATCTATATCCAGCGAAGCCGTCTGACAGGACGCTAGGTTCTATCGATTTTGAGCGTGGCGGAGAAACCGTTGAACGGTGGACAGAAGAACGCTATTCGAGGCGATTTTTGGATACGGAAACGCAAGAAACAACAACGCCTCATAGGGTGGCAAGTGAAATTGTAACTCATGAGCTTAGGCGATCTGAACAACGAGTGCCAGAGACTGGTTCAGCAGTGAGGCAATCAGAGTTGCAGATAGTTCGTAAGCGACCTGAGATTAAAGAAACTGACCTTGGGCGCCGAAGGTTCTTGCCATCTGTGGAACGCGAGGTTTATACGGAAAGTACTACTATTCGTGATGGGGTGAGAAGTGATGTGAGCCACGAAGAGAAATGGTTGAGCGATGGATCAAGTAGGTTTGATGGTGATGAATACGATGTATCCAAAGCGAAAATAGACGAGAATCTGGAAAGCTTTGATATTGAAGCCGTTCGCAAAATTAGCACCAACACCAATTACGTTGACCAAACTAGACCGTACAAATCGCCAATTTGTGAAGTGCGACGCCAAGAGTTTGCTGACGAGGCGCCTTATCGCGTAGTGTCGGACTCAAAAAGGATCTTTGCGCTAGAGGATAGCGAGCTTGATTCAGGCACCGAGTTGGCTTACGCTGATCCGACATATCCATATGATACTAGCATGGATGAAGGTGTATCCAGTTCACGGCGTCGCAGTACCGCCAGCAAACCTCGCTCTTCACCTGGTGACACTCCTATGTCAGAGACATTCCTTGACAGGACACCTTTTGATAAGCCAACACTTGGCAAGCCAGCTCTTGATCAGTCACCCCATCGTGAGTCTTTTGATCAAAGCTTTGTATCATCGCTTTATGAACCACAGGACAATGAACCAGGTGGTCGATACGAGACCCTTCCACACAGCGATGTGGAATTTGCATCAACAGCAGCAGAGGTAGCTATAGTCAGATCTGAAGAACAGAAAAACGTTGAAACGGTCCAAAAAAGAATTGATAATTTCTGTTTGTCTCATAGCATTCCTTTGAATTTCGACAGGTCGCAATTGGATGTTGACAGTTCTCTGGATGTAGTACAACGTGTACCAGACGTTTCCAGTGCGCTTCAGCATGGGCAGCCGGAGCGTGATCTTGACGAACAGGCTTGTGTCGAAGAACCATGCGTTGCTATAGACATGACCCGCCGAAAGCCGTCTGATACGGAACAAGCTAAGACTGCAGTATTTGAATCGGGAGTGGGAAGTATTCAGGATCGATTGGGTCACAGTGTGGTGGCCGGCATGGTTGCGTCGAACGTTTTCGATTCTGCGTTGCAACAAGCTCTTAAGATGATTGACGCGTTTGGGACCGCATTGTATGACCAGCGAAGGGACCACGACTTTTCACCAGCCACACTGCAATCATTCGAACAGTCAATGGATTTTAAGTCGCGCAATCAATTGCCATCGTCTCCAACGCATAGAGCTGCAACTGTGAAACGTTTGCTCATATCTGAGATTTCGAATCATCAATTTTTGAGCTGTGTAGCTTCAGATAAATTAGCGCACTCATCGCCAGATCAGTTGTTTCTGAGCGATGAAAGTTTAAAACAGGACGAACCTAGTGGAAATCGCCAAGAGCAATTTTATGCCGCTCTACAAGGGATTGAATATATAACACCTGATCAGGAATGTCATTTAACGTCAGACGATTATGTAGCGCTGATAACAGCGTTTCAGCATAGGCTATCAGATCCTACAGCTTGTATAGGTTCAAGCTTAGAGCTGAATGATAATAATGTGACGTTAATTAAACGTATTATTATGGGTACAATTGCGCACGACGATGTGTTGTGTCTGCCGGATAGTTTAGAAGAACGTTTCATTGTAATTACTGAACTAAATACAGCCGCACGTGAGCTTATTCTCAAAAGACAACGCGGTTTTGAGCTTAAACCAGTGCCAGCGGTATCACAATTTGACAGCGTACTAAATACCAGGTTAATGGCACAGATTCCACCGGTAATAGAGGAGTCGGATGTGTCAGCAGTGGAGATTGTTGAAAGTACTGGTGTTGGAATCGTTGAACAGTTGGAACACAGCGCTGTATCGCGAGTAATAACAGTAGCAACGACAACAACAACAACAGCAACAGCAACTGGAAACATACTTACTCGTGCAGTATCGAAAATAAAAGATACAATCACGGACGCAGCGAGCGATACAGCACTGGCTACAGCGGTCACCGGTGACCGCAGTACTACTGATTACGAAGAACGTCTGCCGTTGCTAACAATGCCTTCTGATTCAAGGCAAAATTATTCAGCCACCCAGGCTGCCGAAGCGTCAGGCATAACAGACCATCATCGGACGGTATTTCGACCCGTAGAACTCTCAGAACAATTAACTTCTGAGAGTGAAGACGACCGCGATCACACAGCAAGAGTTGGAAAACGTCGCTTGGCGTCTGGTCACCGAAGCAGTTATTATTCTTCGAGTGGCGGAGAATCATCGTATCATACTGCTGCTGGTAGTAATGGCCGGTGTCGCAGTTCACCGAACACAACCGATTATGACACGCCGTGCGGTGGCGGAGGAACTTCTGGGGGTGAAGCGTATGAGTCTGCGGCAAGCACTATTGAACGGTCAGATGAGTACGTGACCCCAGCGTCGTCGCTGTCAGCGACTACGGAAAGCGTCGGAAGTCGACTAAGCGCTATTTCGAGGTCTGATGTCGATGAGCTTTCAGATACAGAGACATTTACTGGTGGATCGGTGGTAGCGCTCGCTGACGATGATAACGCCGTCCAGTATGGGCAAGTGGAGGATGCGACATCAGCGGATATTGGTGGCGTTTTACAGCAATTGCCTTCGTCGGGCGGTATGCATCCGGGCAAAACGCTACGATACAGTCCAATACAGTCAAATCGTCAGTTGACCTTTTCGGATCCAGATCTTACTGAACAACCACTTCATGAAGAACATCCACCCGGGTCAGACGATGCCGACGATGGAAACGGTCTGCTGGAACGGATTCAAGAAGCATCGGAGCCACCTTCCTCGGTTTCGTCGATTGTTGTATCGCTTTCTCCGGATGATCGTGCGCTAGCTGGGACTGGGCTGATGTCCAAGCCGCTGGCGTACGACAATAGTACGGATGAAGCCGCAAAACTCAAGTGGAACGAACCAATAACAGATGTAAATAATTTAGAAACTATGAGATCAGACATTGATGAACATCTCGAGAATATTTGTAGCATCGAAGAGTCAGACGAAACCTCATCGGCATTTTCTCCAGGCGGTCTTGGTGCGACTAGAATTCACGCTGAAATACCATCATCGTTCGAGCAGCCGCAAGCGTTTGACTATTCAGACAGTGAGTATCAGTGCGAAACAAGCCAAGACATTTTGCCGGAAACCACGGAGCTGGAAACTGTCCCAGAGGAACCGGAACTAGAACAACAAGACGCACAACACGATTTCAACGCCGGACACAAGTTAGCTGAAAGCATTAGAAGCAGCGTATTAGCAGATAACGCGTCTGAATCATCGACGAGTTTAAAGGAATTTGAACATTTAGAAGGTGAAGTGCTTCATCGAAGTGATCCAGCGAAAACAGTTGCAGCAGCCGGAACTTCCGAACGTAGTTCATACAGTCATAGTGAAAGTGAAGCTGAGTGGATGGCAGGTAAAGAACAGCCATTGAAACCACCAATTTTACTTCGGCGACAGAGCGAAAATGGATCTTCGGTTGCCTCGTTGCTGGAATTTGAACGATTGGAACGAGAAATGGCTGCGTCGGCATCGGGCGATAATGGAAGCAACGGCGGCGCTGGGAAATATAGCGTTCTGGCATCGCCTGGGAAATCTTTGTCGCCAGCGTCTTCGGCAGGTGGGGGGCCGTCGTCCCCGCTAATACTTACATGCCATTCTGCCCCACCGTTTTCAGCTGCGAACGCTATAGGTAGTAGCGGTGCTGGGCCGTCAGATCTGAACCGTAGCGATCCGACGATTTCAGCAACGAATATTCCTGCTGCTGCTGCTGCTACAGATCCAATGGTGTTATCCGATATCAGAGAAGAATCAGATTCAGAAGACGGGTTTTATTATGCTCACCATAGTAGTGAACAGCAACAGAAAAAACAACACAAAATGTCTTCTGCAAGTGTAACTGACAACGAATTCGCCTCGTCTATTGCCGAACGATTTAGTCGACAGCAACGTGACGATGTCGCAAGCATGTCTGTCGATTCTTGGGAGTTAATGCCGTCGTTTGATGACCAAGATGCCAGTCACACCAGACCAGCCGGATACCGAGAACATGACACACTGGGCATTAGCCCAGATATAGATTTTGAGGTGCTTGAGCGGCCGCAGACACCGACCCCACCAGTTCGGAGTAGCGAAGCTGAGAATAGTGGTCGAGAGCGCCACACTCAAAGCGAAATAGAAGTGTGTTCGTCGTCTTTGTTGCCTGTTTTCGATGATGATTGCGAACAACCAACGAAACCTAGCCTGCCTGGTACGGATGATATAGACGCGCTGGTAAATGATCAAGCCATCTTAACTGGGAAACCATCTGCCTCTGGTGAAACATCACAAATCATTTTGTCGCAACCCACAGGATCGAAATCTGATTTGAGTGTGGAAACACACAGTGAAATCTTTCAACGGTGTGTCTCGCCCTATCCGGAAGATAAACACATAGAGCATACTTCGGATGTAGCCTCTACACAAGTAGGAGCATTAAGTTCGCCTGGACAACGATTGGCCGATTCGTTCAGGTCAGATGTTGCGCAAGGTGCTTTTCCAGAAGATTCGCCATTGATAGACCATCCACAACTGACAACATCTGCCGATACTTCGTCTACATTTCAAGAATATGGCTCGGCAAGGGAGGGTATGGATTCTGGTCACCAGTTACGCGGTGCGAGTTCCGACGCCGGAACAATGTCGTTGTTGTCGTACGGTCCAGACGATGGTGACAGTGATTATAAACCAGGGGTGACTAGCCCAAGAACTTCAGTCGTTTATCCTAAATGCTCGTGGCTAGCAGCAAGCGCTGATCCCAGGGCGGCTGAAATGCTGCTACAGTCTGGGGTGTCTGAAAGCGACAGCTTAAGAGGTACAGAAGTTGATAGCGCTACTTCTGTCACCTTAACCACTTATACGTCGTCTCGTCGTGCTGATGATGGGTCCCTTGAGATGATAAGCCGATCGGTGAGTACCAGGGTTCCCGATCCGCTTCGCCAACACATACGCTTTACCGGGACTGAGTCCCATGAAAAAGTGGTCGGATATATTCAGCGCCTCCAAGCAGACGAGACTAGCACCAGCGACCAAGCTTTAAATACGCAACGCAGTGAAACGGAGTTTCGTACTATAGACGCGTTGGGCAATATCACGCAAACCACGATTATGAGACAACGATCTGGGTCTCACGGGTCTTTAACGAGCGGATCGCACCAGAAATATAGATACGGCGATGATGTGGCTGATCAGTCACGTGTATAGCTGGAACTGAATGTTCGTTAGGACTTGGAGAGTGGGATGCGATAGTTCACTGACTTTTTGTTTTGGGACGTTTTTAACGGTTTAAACTGCTTGTCAGATTTTGGACAATCGAGTGATGTGATATTATTTAGAAGTAACTATTATTACCACTGGCGTGTTAGTTGGGTTAAGAGCTGCGAGTAAGTTACCGTTTGTTTTTTCAACTTGGAACGCAGAAAAATTAACTCATTCTACCGTGGTGATGTGGTTTGTAATGTTACTAATAGTCGATCCAAAAGAGCAGTTCAAACGTTTTTGGTTTTGATTAAAACTGTAGAAGCGTGTTTGTTGGTTTTGAAAGCAGGTAATTGATTTATCATGTTTACAACTGTGCATGTTGTTTGTGTTGTTATCTTTCTTTAAAAGGTAAAAATTCAACCCCCTCCCCTCAATCGAGTAAATTGTTAGTAGAGGGTCGATGAGCATTTTTGCTGTAAAATAAATTTTCGGCAAAGGGAGCGATGATGTTGATGTTGGGTGGGAGGGAGACACCCGTTCTCTTTCTCCGCACACCTTTCCCAGTTGCCACCGTGTAAGTGCTAATGGTTGTCGTAAGTTTTGCGCCAAATTACCTTAATATATTAACATGAGTGTCAAACGAAATGCTAGGTTTCAACCGGTAATCGCTATCAGTTTATGGCATACCTACATATTTATTGGAACCATAATACGGTTCGACGTCGTTAGGTTCTCAACTGTTTTGTTGAAACAATTTATCGACGGATAAGTTTTACCCTCATACGCACGACGTTACTATTGAAACCGTTACTGAAAAACTGGTTATTATTTGTGGTTCGATGTGAAATCGGATTGTTAGTCTTAGTGGTATCGCTAAAACATTGCCCAGCAACCTATAAGTATATGGTGGCACTATTGTTAAGGATCCCAAATTAAATAAGTCGAATCACAATACAGCTAAATGGCGGCTGATGAGAGTAACTTTGCCGAAATTTGTTTCGCTCAGGTCTGATAATTGACTCAGTAACCATTAAATTTATCCACTTACACTGTTGATGTAGCATTTAAATACGTTAGCGGTTTTGTTGTTAGCCAATCGATTAACAGCGGTTAATTCAGCAGCAGTAGTTACATTGCTTGCGAGTGTAACTGTGAACAAACTTACAACGAGAAATAGGCTTTTTGGTATTATCGATTGAAGCCTTTTTGATAGCGAATGAGGCGGTCTATTCTAACAGTCTCATGTCGAATTAACAAACTGATGAGAATTTTTGATAACAGAAGCAAAAAAAGGAATTCGGATGCTTAAAATTGCCCGAAGTATGTAATAATTAGCGTCAGTATGGTAAGATAGCAATTTTTGAAAAGCTTTTGAAATGTATCGTTGAAAATGGCGTTGTTATTATCTCACGCTATGAGAATTAATTTAGTTTCCTCAATTCCTGTATAAAAAGAATTCATCGTGTGGCAACGATTTTAGATCTATGGAATCTTGTATATTAGAAGTTTTATGACTTTGAATTTTCTATTTTTCACACTGAAGGTAAAAACAACACGAATCCGCCGGGTTTCATTTGGTTATTTTCTTTAAATTTATTAACGAATGTTTAAAATTTAATGATGGTGATTTTTGTTGAATATTTAAGACGCAAAGGGAACAAATTAAAATTTGGTTTTGTTGTGCAGCAGGGGTGCTGACTGTTTTATCGATTTCAGCTCGGGTAAATATTTATATTACTTGTTTCGTTTTCCGCCCACAAAAAATTCAACCACACATAATGACTGTATTAATAAAATAGGCTGAGACTTAGGTTTAGGCTAAGCTTTAAGTTTAAGTTTTATCTGAGGTTTACGCTAAGGTTCATTTAAGACTTAGCGTCAGCTGATGTGTGTGTAAAATAATATAGCTACAATATTGTGTTGGTGAAATTTTTGCCTGTGATCAAATTAGCATTAGTGTTAGGGAAACTAAACAAGTAAAGCATGGTACTTGTTTAGTTTCCCCAACACTAATGCTAATTTGATAAATGGCAAAAGTTTCACCAAAACAATATTGTATAGCTATATTACTTTACAGACATCGGCTGACGCTAAGTCTTAAGTTTAAGTTATATCTGAGGTTCACGCTAAGGTTCATTTAAGACTTAGCGTCAGCCGATGTGTGTGTAAAGTGATATAGCTACAATATTGTGTTGGTGAAATTTTTGCCTTTGATCAAATTAGCATTAGTGTTGGGGGAACTAAACAAGTACCATGCTTTACTCGTTTATATGCTTGATAAAAGTTTTTGTAAGAATGCTTAACAGCGCTTTAAATTTGGAAATGTTGATTGATCAGTTCTACGAGCAAAAATGTGTTTTCTCTGGATCAAATGCTTGTTGTTTGGTTGCAGAAGTAAAAACATCCATAAACTTGTGCTTGCATAAAGTCTCTTATCTAAACTACTGCAATGTTCATTTAGTTGAAGAGAGTGTTTAACGAAAATAAGTACTCATAGTTAACGCATTTAGTTATATGTACACATTGAAAAATCAATTTGTATTTCTCACTGGGTTCACGTGGATCTTGACAACTAAACCTAAGTTTAAGCTTAAGCCTAGGCACAAACGTAAGCTCAGTCGCAAGTGTTCCGTAGTTGTATGCTTAGTTCGAATGAATGAAATAGAGTTTAACTTTTCAAGGTTCATATTTGAAAATTTGAAGTGATATAAAGCTGTATATGTTTACCTCAAAGGTTTAGTAATGTTATCTTAGAAAACACGTTGAAATTATTTTCTTTACGCGAAACATTTTGTTGAATATAATTTGGCTTGGCTGTTTTGAGCACATATAATCGGTTTAAGTGCGTCCGAATTCAACGTTACAGATATGTTTTGTAACATTGTTCGTTTGCGCAATGCGATTGGTAAATGGCCTCAGCACAGCCTAATTGGGTTATGCTCCCGTTTGTTTCAATCTGATCATTGTCTTCTTTTATTTTTTTTACACATTTCAGATGAACAGTCTTGAAACGATAGCACGTACGATTTGGTTCCGTTGTTTATGAAACAAGAAACAACTATTTATTTATGTTATTGCTGGACGATATCAAGCGTAAAAACAATTGCGTTCTGGTAGTCCGGCATAATTTATTTAAGTTTATATTCTTTATGTATGCTGTATGGAACTGCTCGTATACATACACATTTGTTAATTTATCAGGTTTCCGAAGGATGTGCGTTTACAATTGCATCAGGCAAAGTCTGTTCGCTGATTCAAATTTTTGCACAATTTGATTCAGTCAAAACAAATCTTTGCTAACCAGAAGTAATCACTATTGATCGAGAAGTGTAACTTTTGAGTAATGACATCATTTCGATCGAGATAAAACAAGTGACATAATTTATCGTTATGAAGATCTGGTTACGAGCCAGAAAATTTTCAACCTTGCTTGTAAGTCATTGAAAACCATTGTGTGCCCCTTTTGAAATTTTTTTTGCCCTCATAGCAAGATGAGATGGCTACGGGTCCGTCTGGTTAACAACTATCGTTACACCTGCATTCATTATAAGCGTGAGTAATTGTTATATGCAGAACATCAGTGTAAATTGATTTGAGCTTTTGGACGTTCAGTTAATTATCCGCCGAATAATCCGGGCAAAAAACTATATTGTTACTATACGTTTGCTTTAGTGTTGTTTTGCGTTGTTTTCATGTTTGCTGCTGCCAAATATGTTTGCGTTATTTATTACTTACGTAATTTAATTACTATAATATTGAATTCTTTGACTATACCCTGTGTTTATGGGACAACTTGTCGAGTTGGTTCGAGTAAATGTGAAGCCATTTAAACTCTATTTGAATCCAAGTATTTCCATATAGTTACAATAGCGGATTTTTTTGATTCGAGGTTTACATTGTGGAAACAAAGTAATTTTTACCAGTTCTGTTGACTTAGTGATATTGAATCTTTAGGCTTACTGGCAGAATTTGCTTAACCGTGTAACGATGTAGATATGATTGCAAACATTGGACTAGGAACTTAGGAAGTAATGTCACTAACTGGTTTGCAAGATTTTTGGAAACGCGCAGTTGTAAACATGAAATTTAAACCAACGTTGTCCGAGGCTTAGCATTTGTATATGTGAGTTCGATCAAGCTCTGTTAGCTTTTTCCTGCATACAGTGTTTAGACGGAAATTAAAGCTGTGAAAAATTTAAGAATGGACGAGCGTCAAGCACTTATAATGTCCGGTATACCATGAATAAGTCTTTTGCGGGAAAGAGCATAAAGTTGTTTGTGTTTTTCAGTGTTAAATTATCTTATTTTGTATTACGTATACATGCTTTTAGTTAATGCTAGTTTGTATGCAACAATGTAGTGGAGCTAAAAATGTACTGTTTTGCCGAAGGTATCCGTAAACACAGCAGTGTTCAACTACAACTAAAGTTTAAAAAGTCCCGTTTTAAGCAGTAAAAGTTGTAAGGCAAATGTCAAAGCGTTTGGTCTGGTCGTGTGTTTGTTTTAGAAAATCCTACGTACAGAGAAACAAGTTGAAATTGATGACATTGTGACATAACTTTTGGCTGAAATTTCCTATTTTTAAGTAGCGATACCTAGTGGCACGTAACGAAAAATGACTAGCTTTTAAGGACAGCCAATTCAAGTTTAGCTAAAAATATTTCGCTGAAGATTTATAGTTGCAAAACTCGTTGCAAAGGTTAACCGCCGAATTCCATTGTTGGTCATGTTCAGGGTTTTGTTTGGCTCTGCTTGGCAACGTAGTATTGTTTCGGTGCATAACACAGTTTATGGTCTCAACATTTATTATCGGCGTACAAATATATTTGTTTTGTGATCGTACCTTTGGCTTCAGTAAAAGATACGTCTGGTTTTGTTTTCTTAAGCGATAGACTAAAATTTCGTGCAAAATACGTTCGGACGTTGTATATATTCTTCAATGCAGAGTTTTAAACTGATATGATTGTTTTAAAATGAATACAGGAACTTGTATATTCTCCGAGCAATATATGACAAAATTTAATAGGGATACTGTAGTAACCTGAATATGGACGGGTGTCCATTTTGAGGCCTAATCAGTCCGTTTCACTTTAGTACGAGTCCTTAAGCGGATGAAATCCCTAAACAATCAAAATGCATAAATGACAATTATCCCAGATTGTAGATCGTGAACGACCGACTCTAGCACCAAATTAACCCCTTCTCACATTGAGTTGCCTATAGGCAACTCAGCGCAGTGTATATACGTTAAGTAATATATCGCACCGTGTTTAACAATTGCAACACGTATACATAGTACTAAATCACAAGACGTGAGAGCACCTCAAGCTCCTATAGCTGAGTGGTGATGGTATACGCCTCCCACTCCAGTCACTGCAGTTCGAATCCTAGCCTAAAACAGGGAAAATAGAAAATATTCATGTGAGAAAGGTTTAAGTTTAGTTCGATGAACTGGAGAAGATCCTTTTTCCACTTCTTCAGGAAGGTTGAATTTTTGACAAGTAAAGCGGATCGCAATTCCTACGTTCTATAAAGAAATTCGCTATTCGATTATCGAGTCCAGTTTCCGACAAGAGGGAGACTTGCTGGGTTTTCGGGGAAAAATATTACATGTTAAAATTGAAGTCAAAATTAGTTTATAAACTATGGATACACAATTATTGTAGCAAAAACATGATTTTGCAAAATTTGTACTGGGAACGGCGTTTAGGATCAGATACATTGTATGTCAAAGAATCATGGAAATGGGCAAAGGCGAAGTATGTGGACGGTAAAGTACGGGACTTGCACTATAAACTAAGACAAACCGTCTTTATACAAATAATAGATTATCATATTTTACTACATCAAAGTATTGTTGTTACTGCCATATACAAGGGATAGATGTAGTTGAGGACATCCCACATGTTTTTATTTATCGTTCCCGTGCGTATAATTTTGTATTTGAAATTACACCAATTTTGCAACGGTTACTAGGTTGTCATCAGATTTATCCGTCCGATTTAATATTGGGAAAAAGTAATACATCTACACAAAATTATCAATGTTTTAATTTTTTAATTCAGTATATGCAGTTCGCTCTGTGGAAATCGCGATGCTTATTAAATTTTCATAATACATTAGAGAACCCAATGTCCATCTTTAGGAAAAATGTTTTTAGATCACTTTGTAGACTTAAAGTGCGACTGAAAGAGTCCGTTTTTGATCGTGTTTTCGGGATCATTACGGAAAACTCGAATGCGTCGCCAGGCTTTAAATTAGTAATATAGGCGGAACGTTTGCCGGAAAAATTTCAAGCGAAATTGTTTTTAGAAGTTAATGCTGGATAAGAATAAAACTAAGTAAATTAATTTTTGACCGCTATTTTACTAGCATAACAAAAGAATTTAAATCAGTGATTGGTTTTCAGTTAGACATTTTATAATAATCAGGTTTTCACATTGTTGATTTCTAAGCGTGAATAATCGTTGTTAACTATATCTGTGTTGGTTGTATTGTTTTGTTATAATCTCCATATGAGCGGTGGAAAAGTGCTAAATTGACTAGTAAACTTTCTCTCTCTCAAAAAAAAAGAAAATTCATGTGAGAAAGGGTTAAGTTTAGTTCGATGTTCAAGTTTTAAAGCATAAGTTTTGAAAGCACATTCCTAGTATACCTTGCATTATCGCTCAAGCTTTTGATGCAAGACAAATAGTTGCAGTACCAGATATATATTAGAAACGACGAGCGGCGAAGGGCGGGTTAAAACTAACAGTCCGTAACCCAATCCAAATTTTATTTATATTTCAATTCCGCTATTTCTATAAAGGAAGCGGGAGCAGATATCCGGATGTTACACCCTGTTTCGCTTTTGATCTTTAACCGGCCGCATAGACCAGTATCAAAGAACAAAAATTATATGAAAAACGAAAATTTTACTGCCAGAGTTGTAAGTAGATTTTCTGCTGGAGCAAGAGGTAGACCTCCTGTACCCTGTCCTTTAATTCAAGGAACGACCAGAAGTTTGCCTCTGCCTTCTTTAGCATTTTTGTGAAAAATTTCGGTAATGAAATTTTTCGTACTTTTTAAACGTTTACACTTGCGCAAATTCATTTCCAGTTTTGTTTCAAATATGAAAGTTTTCATTTAATAGATTATAAAAAAGATGCATTTGAACGATTTTTTGACAACTTATATAATATACTTCGAAAATTTTGTTTTACAATTTGCAAATCAAACATTGTATAAGTCCTTAATTTTTGTTCTCCGGCTCTGATATCAGCTCCGGCAATGTTTGGTGACCTCACTCTCCGGTTTTTTCTCACTTACGGTTGCACTTTGTTGATGATTGATTTTACATACTAAAAAACAATAAAACCAGTCGTTTTCAAGACGAATTCGCTATAAAATACCCTCAGCCTCCGTTCAGCCTGTAATTGAAAGAAAAACCAGGCAGTGGATTTCGGTTATGTTCATTTTTTACCTCTGCTTTTTAATAGCCAATTAAACTTTATTGTATAACACCACTCCGGTTTTACTCTTAAATACTATATTTCGCCACTGCTTAATTCCTGTGAAAGAATACCTTCATTATAGCGCAAAATTTGTCATATACCGTCACTTGTTTCAACCTCATTTTACTACGCGAAAATATTGTCCTACGATTTCAGCTACGCTTCTGTGTATCGAAGTCTGCATTCAGCTTTGTGCACTTCCCCGCATATAACATTTTAAGGATAGGACTTAGGCTCAACCTAAGTATTAGGTAAAGGCTTTGTCAATGCGTCAGACGTATACGCTTAGCTTTGGTTTTCAAACCTAACAGTAAGCCTAAAGCCTAATGAAATGATACTATTACGCATAAGTGGGGAAAGGGTACGAAAGACCAATATTCTACTGTCTGTTTGCGAAACATAACTACGAATCCGCTTAAAAGCCATCTGCCGCTTCGAAAACCAGTTGTTGACAAGTTAAATTTAAATACTTCAACACTAAGGGAGCCTCCAGGATACAAGCAAAGGTCTGGATCCGGCTTTAACTCCAGGTGAAAATCGACCTACTCCGGTTCTGGCTCAGGTAAAATTTTCTGCCAGAGGGTCCGACAATTTCGGAAGTGTAATAATTGTCAATAATTTTTTTAAAGATTTTTTAAAGGTTGTGTAATTCAGTGAGTGCATTTACTACTGTAGAACATTTCTTGAAACTTTATTCGCCGAAATTGACTGAAATGCAAGCTTAAAAAATTTTGACTGCGCCTTGCGTGTTGTTGTTAAAATAAGCAAACTCAACGTCATTTTTATTACTGTATTTTTTCCGTTTAGACACTAGCAAAATTTACCGCCCCGACTTCGGGTTTCCGGTTGCGTGGGCTGAGACAAAGACTAAGCCGAAAGCTTTAGGCGAGCTTTGAGGTCAAATTGGCGACTCGCAATTCCATATTTTCAGTATTGTATCCTGCTAAAACGTTCTGCAAACCTGTTGCAAAGTTTTATACAATGAAGCAATGACAGAAACTTCAAATAATCGGGATGGCAGCTGCTATTACGTAATACCCAGTCTTGCGTCAAACACACGACTTGAAGATCACCGAGTAGCGGCGGACCGTTGTTTCTATATCCATGATGATGTAAACAGTGATCATGAAGCTGAATGTAATTGTTGCTAAAAAGCTTTTTGCAAATTTGGTGCAAACACCATTAAAAAGCACAAGTATGCCCTTGCCCTTGCGCATATATGGATTGCACTGTATACGTGTTGACAATAATTGCAATTTGAGAGCGATAAGGAACGTGGAATGGGCAGTAAAACTTCCGGTTAGGAGTCGGTAGGCTGAGAGTGTGAAACTCGCTTCACCCAGCCTGATTTTCTACTTGCTTGCTCGCAAATCTACCCCAAAGCTTAAAAACTTATCAAAAAACATGTTTTACAGTGGGAGAAATTTCACTACTGATATAACTGAATCCTCGGACAAAAATGCTCCCAGAGTCGGCTGTCGATTTTCTACCTGAGCCGAAGGGAAAGTCAATTTTCTGTCGTTTGAGCCACAGGCAAATTTGTGGTTTGAACTACCCTGATTGTTTTATATTCCATTTACTCTTTTTCACGCCACTAATCCACCGAATAGGCAAATGAATTCTTCACAAAATTGTCATATACTGTCACAGTCGTCGAACATTCTGAATCGCAAATAAATTTATTGCAGATGCATTTGACAGAGATACACTGGAGCACAAGCTCAAGCAGCAGCGTATGACAACGGAAGAACGATGCCGGGAAGCGAAATACAAGCTTCTACGAAAAATCGTTGCTGGAGAGCCAGTTGCAACGCTGAATGGATTGTCGAAAAGTTTCTTAAAACATCAGGACGTACAGTTGGTTGCGGATATTGATCATCCCAAATATCGTTTACAGACAAAACTTGAAAAACAAACAAAAGCTCCGCAGACAATGCCAGAACTTGGAAGCGGGCCAGAACAATACACTGAAGAAAAAAGTCATTTATGGGAAAGAGTACAATTGAAACCAACCGAATTTCGAACGGAGACAAAGCTTCCACAAACAACAGAACTCGAAGCAAATCGAAAAGCAAATGACTCGCCGTACAAACAGAAAAAGAACAAACGAAGAATACCCGTTTTACATCAAAAGCGTTCAAAGGTTGTTGTACAGTTTACTGCGCAAGAAAGCGAAACGTTTGCAATTGAAGAATTCGACCGTAACAAACCGAATAAAAATCGAAAACGAGGAGCAAGAAGCAAATTGGCACCAGAGACAGCTAAAAAGTCAAGAGCAACTGAGAAAATGCAAACAGCGCATCACGGCGTGAAAAAATTGAAAGTTAAGCAAAAAGTTGCCGAAGAAAATCGCAACCAGAAAACAAATATTAAAGTAAACCAGAAACTTCGACGGAAACAAAACGCGGTGCGGTATTTGCAAAGTGAAGTCGCTACAGCAACAACAAATCACGTATTGACGTCATGTGACAGCATTATCATGCCTCGAAATCGACCAGTTGAAAATTTAGCCCGACAAAGGCCACGCGCAAAGAAATGTGGCTGTTTGGCTGCACGAAAACAAAATGAGAAAACAAAACAGAAATCGACGCCGCCTAAGGAACCTCAGGACTAAATCCAAGACAGAGAAGCCGCATCAAATGATCCTAGAATAAGCGGCAATTTTCAGAAGATATTTAACAGCATTGCTTATAATTTGTAGAGTTCTAAAAAGGTCATGGCATCAAAATCTTACACTACGTCTCATTTTCCACGAAAAATACTATAAGCTTCAACGCTGTTTCGGATGTGAAGGTTTGCATTTGAAATTTCAACGCTACAAGTATGGATTAATGGTACGTGCAGTACACAGAATGCAAATAGTAATTTATTTTTAATCACATTCGAGGAAACATACAAGATTAATCAAACTTATGAGAATACCATTCTACGCTGAAAAGCGTTCATTTTCCATAAACGCTTTATATGACCGGCTCCTATAATGTTAGTTCATTTTGGTAAAATAGCTGTTCAAGCATTTATATTGTTTGTAGATAAACGCAGGTATGTAAACGGATATGGCCAATGTGTACATCAAATCCGTCAAGAACAGAATAAGCACTGTTCCTAAACCTAAGCCTATAGGAATAAGCGTGAAAATAGACGTATACCAGTAGTGCAGCCGGATGTGAGAAATACCGTAACCGGAATCGGAGGTCAACGAAATTTGCTGGAAACGGGGGGTGAAGCTGGGGTACTGTTAAAATTCATTTGGATGAATTTTGCGAAAAAATAACTAGATGCTAATAAATCCCTAAGCCACTTTAATATTTTTTGCTCATTAGGTAACCACAAGTAACGAACTAAAGACTAAAAGTCTTGTTTTATTAACATTTTAACGGAAATAAAATAAACGATTTAATGGTAAACAGACAAAATTACAACGCAATCATTAACGAGTGATGAAGCGTTCAACTTAATTTCTGATCCAGGTACAGATTTATAAATGTAGGGGCCAATGTTACTTTTAGGGTCGTAACAGTAGATTAAGCGTATTCCTCAGCCTAAGCATAAGCCTAAGCATTGCAAAAGCGTATTCCTAATCCTAAGCCTAGGTCTAAGCAAAAAACGTAGTCTAGAACGTAAGCCTACTCTTTTACAGACCCACCAAAAAACCGGGACAGCCCTAAAAGTAACATGGGCCAACTTAGGAATCAAGGGATATTAAAAGAAATGACCCATTCACCGATCACATTCCGTAAACTTAACACCTGAGCAGAAGGCTAAGCCTGAACGTAAACCCTGTTTAATTCTGTTCTGATCCCGTGATGACTGGTGTCAGGATTCATTTTTACGTAGCCACACACGTCATTTACTCCCGCATATGTGCTGTTGTTTCAAAGTTGACTTGCTTCAGCTCGCGTTTAGTTACTGACAGAAATAAAATTATTTCTCAGTCATTGCAGTATTGGACGTGGCACTGGTATCATTGGCCTTTTATCTGCCTACGCCCCTGAACAATTTTAACATGAAAACATATTTTGGAAACCTACTTGAGCACTTATAAGTTTCATCAGTAATGATTTTAATTTGAATTTGGTATACAAAGTAAAACCCTAGAATACTACTATAAACTGAACCGCTAAACCGCATATAATTACATTTTCAGTGAACTGTTTTACACAACATGTATAAGTGAAATATTGTTACACAATACCGAACCATAATGAATATAAATACTGATATACAATAGCGTTTTCATACTCTTAGCACAAAAAATTAACTCAAAGTAGTCTAATATCTGAAATTTCTGCTGCTAAATAATCAATTTAAAGCTCAAATATTCACAAATACTGTAATCAACACCTTAATAAGCACAAGTTGATAAGTTGATATGAAGCCAAAATATAAAATTTAGTTCTGCAAATTTATTTATTTAAATACAAAACTTAAAGAAAACGCCAACAAAAAAGACATTTTTGGTATTTTCGTCGTATTTTTGTAAAAGCTCAACATCAATTTAACCAAATGTATTTAGAAAGCTTAAATTCAAGTATTGTTGGGGAATATTAAATTTTACCTTTTAAAATTAGTAGCTCTGAGAAGTTCGTGATTCATTAGCTTTATGAAACCCAAACCAGAACTACAGTGGCGGATCCAAGCATTTAATACTGGTAGCAATAAATATTTTTGAGTTTAGAAATGTTAAACACTGTATATAGCAAATGTTAGCAAATGTTTAAAATTTAACAAGTTTTCACCTCTTGTTGTTGTTCCCGCAATATTTTTAACTGTTTGGCAACAAAAACGCCGTAGCCTTCTCAGATAAACCGTTTGCATAACCAATACGTAGCATAACTGCTAAAGAGAAGCTTCCGCGAACACCTGGATCCCCCACTTCTGGTAATAATTGGCCGTATATACGTTTTGGAAAACGGATGATAGGATGGAAGCACAAGTGTTAAAATACGCAGCAACATAAAACAAATTAAATTAATATTCCACATATATACACAACAGGAAGACTTGATCATGGCCAGAGATCAATTTTAAAACAAAATCAACTTTACAAAATATATATGTAACATGTGTAAAACAACATCGTTTCACTGAAAAGCTATCCTCATTGGAATAGGCTGCGGCTTCAGGCTTTATTAGGTTTAAATTTAGCTAAAGCATCAACCTCTTGCGAGCGCCTAAGCCTAAACGTAAGCCCAAACTTTCTCTTACAAAACTTAATAAACAGTATTTTTGTGGGGGAAAAAGTTTTGCGTTCTATCAAATTATAACACCAGTGTGGATGAAACTAAAAAAGTTCCTTGATTTATTTACAGTTATATAAAGTCAACTCCTGTTTCGTCATTTTTAAGAGGTAACCGGACAGACTGTGATACTTAATTCATATCCGTCATTAAACCGTTTTGTGTAAGCTCATTTTTACGCACTCAATTTGTTTTGATCCGCAGCTGAAATAAAATTGCCAAATAATATTTTTCACTTTACTGTCAAAGTTACCTTCGAAAATCAATCTTTTCTACAATGACGCAATCGACATTAGCGAAACCGGCGGATAAAAACTTATCGTACACACTAAACTATTTAACTAAAATAAATAGTTTCGTTTGAACGATGTTGCAATTTAAATTATAAAATAAAAATGTCATGTAAAGTATATACATTAAAATCGTATCGAAACCGAGTGCTGTAGAGTTAATAACCCCCCCATTGTGTTGAAAATACGGCAGCACCGTTAAGAGCCTATATTGTCAGGTTCGTATAGCACCTATCACCAATTAGTGAAAGGTATACAATTAATGCCACGATCTCCTACAATAATGGTTTCCAAAATTGACACAGAAGTAAGACAAATCAAAGGCGGAAAATTCGCCTTAATTTTCAACCTCGTTGTTCATTGGTTTGAATGTTACAAGAGATATATACCATCAAGTGCTACTACACCTACTCAAGGTTGACAGTACACGACTGCGTTACATTTGTACCGAAAAACATTTACCAAAGTCAAAAATCACTGAGTCACGCAAAAAAACAGATTCTACAATTATTGAATTAGTACTAAAATTTTGAAGAGAACCAGATCTTTTTTGGCCGAAACTAAACATAAATCAGCATAAGAAATAGCCAGGTTTGTACGCACTTTATCAGCAGATACGAGATCAGATTCATGTACAAGCACTACATTTGCAATGCCAAAAAGCAAAAAAAAGCGATAAATAACAACACTGTTCATGTACCACAATCAAACGATTAAATTGTGTCTCTAACTTAGTAAATTCAATTAAATTCAGCCAATTACTATCAACAGATTATTTGGTGTCGCCGTTATTCATCGTTCGTAAAACGCAAACGAACTTTATCTGTTGCAAAAAATAACGCGTAAAATTGTCCTCAAAAACAAGCAGTTTTCATTTCAAAATGCAATGTCTAACAAAGCAGTGTTTTTGATTGGGCTATGTTACTTGCAATCATATAGCGACAATTATCTTGCTACAACTTCAGTAATAAAATAGAAGGAACGCCGATCAAGACAACCTCAGATGTTATTTTACTCATAACCCGAAACGGATCACAAAAGTGGGTACATTTTACAAACAGCTTTTTGAATGTAGAAACAGATGCCTACTTCAAATTGTATCCGAACCATGATGCATTCGTGCAATTTTTCACTGAATTGCTATCAATATTTTAATGTTCTAAATGTATTCGTAAGCATTATTATGCAATGTTTGGTTTAAGACTAAAACGTAGAAAATATAAACTTGAGGATCGAATTATACTGAAGATCATTATGAAATAAAGCGATCAAAAAATGAATTTTGCGACGTGTTTCCTTTGTCAAAAGTTCAAAGTCGCAACAATGTTCTAAACCCGTAGTCTCAAATGCGTAAAGCGCATATCACTAAGTAGTAATATTTTTTCCAGCGAATGAACTGTTGATATTGCTAATGTCAGAATTGGTACAGAAGTAGGGCAACTCAAATGCGATGTACGCGCTAGACTTTGAACTTCACCATTTCTAAATTTGCAAGATCTATCATTACCTATTTTGCGATAGAGGCTACACACATTTGAGAATACGGGCCCTAGTCACAATCCTAGAATAAGCAGCCGTCAAGAAGTGCTTTGTCAGCGGTCTACGCCCAATTGTACTATTCGAAAATGTTTCATGTTGCTGGCATGACAACTTATCGTTCAACGTCATAAGCAGCCACTTGAGCGCTTCAGTGATACTGTCAAGTTTGAAGTCTTTTCCGCGATCAATCATATAGTTCACCACAGCTCAAAACGAACCAAAAATCTTTCTCGATAGCCCAGGCATTTGTTCGGGCCAAGCAATTTTTAAAAAAGTTTTGTCGCAATGAATCTTCGAGCAATTCAAGGTAACTCGGTACACCAAACCACGGCTTAACTAAAAACAGTACAAAACTCTGAGTTAAGCAACAACACAATTCTAAGCAATCGCACCGACAAAATTTAAGTTTGGCGTAAATCGCGCTGGTGCAGTAGAACTAAACGGATTATGATGGCCTGCGGCGACAGTGGACGAGTCTAAATTTGCCGCAGCTGCAATAAATGACCCACCATGATTAGCAGACGCTGTTGACGATAAGCCACTGATCGAGTTCATACCTTGGATACAACCGTTTGAATACTGTGACGAAGTCGATGTAAGCGAAGAAACGCCTGACCCTGAACCAGGAATAATTGTTCCACAAGGCATTAAAGTAGCGTTTGGCGACGCGCTAGTCATATATTGATGATTGTTGTTATTACCTACGGAAATTCCTGTACTATTTGCTGCAACAGCGTTCGCGAACAGTTGTGAATGAACCGCAGCAGTTGCGTGTTGCATATTTGTTGCGATTGCAGAAGCGTTTGTGGACGTGTCATTATTAGCGGTGTAACCGGAATTGCTAAAATTAAAATTTGATTTAATAATATCCGGAGGCAGGGTTGTCGTTGAAGGAGCCGGAGGCGATCCGTTATGCAACTGTTGATATGCTGGCGAATTATAGTGACCATGATGCGCAACCGCTGCTTTGCTTAACATTTCAGGTAGAATAAATGCAGTTGCAGTGTTGTTGTAATGGTTTGGAGTGCAATCATGTGCCGATAATCCGAGCGCTGCGTTTGTGTTCATTGGAGTATTTGGATGATAGCCGCCGAAGCTTTGAAGCGAAGCTGCGTTCATAACTGTCGCAGGACCGGATCCGGAAGGAGGAGAAGCGAGCTGATTGAGCGTGGTTGTCGTATGACTCCCGTTAATGCTGTTCGACGGCGTTATTTTGCGCTTTTTTGTTTTTGTTGTCAATTTTCGGTTGCGTGTTTGTATTGCGTCTTTTTTCATGCTTATTGGTCGATTTACCTGAAATAAAAAATTACTAGTACACGTAGTTGCACACATGTGCAACTGCACTAAAGCTTTCCGCTCTAGGCTTAATCGTTGCCTGGTCCATTATTATTTAAGTAGACGAAATTAAAAAACAGGTTTCTAAAAGCTGTAGTAGTGATTTGCAGATATATAAAACATCCGAAACAATAGGTATTGTCAATGCATACTGTCTTAATTTGCATACGTAACATTGCCCAAAATACGTATGTGGGGCGTTTCCGCTTTAATATATAGATATTTATCTGTATTCTGCGGGTTGAGCTAACATGGATTCGTTGAAAAGACAGTAGTCTTTTTACTTAAGTGAAATGCAGATTAATATTAACCTGGAACGCTCACAATACGTAATTTTAGCGTGATTTCAGGTATTTTGGCGCGAATAATATTACCACTGCTACGTCAAAACAAATATGCCCATTGCAGGATGTTGGTGTTGCAACTATTTTACAGTATTCCTCATTTCTGGGCTATGCCTATATACTATTGTCCTCAACTTTAACATTCCGCTTAGGTTTATGCCTGTTGCAGGATGGAAAAGTGCACCAGTACTGAGTGCAGTACCAATTTTTAAAGAACACACACATCAAACCCCATATACTGGCACGTGCAAGTTTTTGCTGCAATAACCTGCACTTGGTCCACCTTACGATTTTTCCCAAAGAGAATTCTTTTGTAAAAACACATTTTTCCCCGCAGACGTTTTTTAATGATAAAATGGTAAAGAAGGTTCCTACCTTACCTTTTTTCGCTCTCGGAAAATTTTTTGTGATAAAATGATAACGTCCCACCTTATAATTTTAGCGTTTCATAACATTTGCCAGCCCGCTCCCTCGTCAAAACTTTTTGAATCCACCTCTGACTCCGAGTATCTATCTAGCCGGATACATACTGTTTACAATACCACTCGCATATATATAATGTGATATCAGTAAGCCAAATCACGGCTAAAACTTTTATACATTCTTGTCACCAGAAAAGTTCAACTTTTCAAATGAATTTAATGCACTCCGACACGACCTTGAAATATCACACGTTTTACAAACTTTCAGTCGATAAAAGACGTTTAAAATAAACATTTTGTAGTCGCATGAATGAATTTGTTGCGCGATTTACTAAGCTGTAGTTTTATAGTAACTGCGACTATCCCCCAGACAACCAACCACACACGAGCGTTGTCAAGATTCCATTTCAACACGGGATAAAACCGCATGGAAGATATCTGTTTACTCCAGAACGTTATTCTAAATTAGCCAAGTACGTCTTTTCTGGTGAAATTTCGGCAGCCGAAGCATCCCCTCTATTTCGTTCCTTTTACACGACACTGGTAAACCATACATAGTTTAAACATTTAGTTTCATTGAATACTCTTCGTCCGTTAGTTGTCGCCCCTCGCCGATTTGTGTGAGGTTAGAATTATTTTTCAGCAAAACGTATTTTTGTGTGTATGTGTATGTTTTTAAAGAATGCAGTTGACTCCCTTCCGTAGTACTTTTAACATTCGACCTCGTCTATCAGCTGGTGAGACTATTTGTATGGTGTTAAAATGAGTCTTTTTATTGAGTTGAAAGTTATGAATGGAGTTTGCGATATGCTGCTGAGCAGCTGTGGCCCAGACGTTGATAAAAACGATGCTTGAACTTCCGGATGATAAACTGGGAAAATTAGTTCTAAAATTTTGAACGGAAAACTTTCCAGAACTTTTATAGAACTGAATTTTACTAAAAAGTCGATTAGAAAATAGAGTTCCAGTGTTACAAACACTATTTATGAGGCCTTCCATGAAAGGCAAATAAGGTCTTTTTACCCACGGGTTTGGGTATACCCACGTTAAAAAGGTTTACTCGACCCACCTTTTACCCACGCCTGAAGTTAAACCAGTATTTTAAAGATCGCTGGTGATTTGCACTTTAATGACATTTTGCGTTAAAGCTCCAGGGAATTTTACACCTGAAAGCTTACTGCAAACAACAAAATGTCGAACTCAACTAAATAAAGCACACAACTTTTGCTTGTTCAACGATCACTGACTAGCTTAGTTAATAGCGTACGTTTTGCATCTTCACTCTTAAAACTTTGGCGCGTTTAAAAACTGTCAATTTTCTACCCGCGTGATACAAATCATTACCCGCGGCTGAAATTTGTTTACTCGACCCGTGTTTATCCGCGGATACCCACAGATGACCGCGGGTAAATGTCCCACTCTGGTTCTACATTAAATTTGGTTTCGCTAAGCTTAAAGTTTCTGTTTCAAGGTAGCTACTAATTATTCAATTAATACGACTCTGCATAGGATCTGAAATTTTCCAGAATGGGAGGATACTGATTTTGCGTTTTCAAATTTTACAGTTTTTCAGCGAGCTTGAACAAACGTTTGAGTAGATTTATTAACGTTCACCGACTGTGCCGAAGACACAAATATATGTACTGTTGCAATACAGCCGTATATACTTTTTACTTGTTTGTCTAAACACACAATATTAGCTTCAAAACGACCATTTCCATTTTAAAATATCAAATTTACTTGTTTTAAATTTTAAAACAAAGGATGATTACTGTACAAAAATTAGCCACACAAGTCTATTTAAAACTGTTAAACTAAGGACAGCCAAATTCGCAAATGCGTTAAATTTTATTTAAGTTGTAATCAACGATTTCTATTAAAGAGTAGTCTAAACTTTTTCGAAACTTATAATTTTAGTCCTTTTAATCCTGTCGATAATCTTTCTGCCATCGGGTGCTTGGACAATTTGTAATCTGAAAGCTTCTAAACTCAGAAATTGGTTGGTTAACGTTAGGCTAAGGGTTCAGGTTTAGAATTATGTTAAAGCTTATACTTAGGGGCTTAGGCAGAAGCTCAGGGCACCGCTTGCACCAAGTTTTCGGGCGACGAATTTGTCAGATTCACTGTCTCGAGGCCTGTCTCGTGTAAATGTGACAATGAGAACAAACTGGTCAATTTTTCTGAACGCAATTTCGTACCAGTCCATTGTAGCACCAAAAAATTTTCCAAGAAATCTTTATTTAATGTTTAGCAAAAAAATTTCGCCAACGAAAGCTGCCCGCCCGCCCCCCAGCCACCACTAAAAATATCAACCAATGGTCGAGTGGCTCATCTGTGCACCTGCCCGCAAATCAAGCTACGTGTACAGCTTTGAAATATACGTTTACAAACAATTTCATTGTTCCAACATTCGTCGCTTGCAAGTGCAATCAAAAAAATCACACTGACCAAATATGTTTTAACTTTAAAACTGACTCGAGTTTATTGTAGTTTAAATCACTTTACCACACATACATTAGCCGCTGGAATAATCGGTGCTTAGAAGTGGTGAAGACTAAAATCAAAATTGGTCAAATTAACCCGAAAGTGACTGAATTTAAAATTTTGGTCTTTTTGGTTATTCCACACAGCCGAAAAGACACTGAAATTAAATGCAGTTGTTGTTGATGATAGCACCAAATTATGACGAATACAATATAAACTTTTATTGACGAAATTAAGCCGGATTTGCATTTTAAAAGCTTATACTTTTACGCCGCTTTTACAACTCAGTGACCGCTTTGAAGCTGTGATCAAATCAAAGGAGCAACATTGATAATTACATTGCAGTGAACGGCTTAGCGCTTTAAATTTACATAATTAAACATTCGTTCGACTTTTACTAATGGTTACAATTTTCATTATTTTTTAAAATTTATATTGTGGAAAGCTGAAAGTTTTTTCATTTTAATAAAACAATTACGAATGATATGCCGCAACGGTTACCTCTAAAACCATTACATTTTTTCCGTTCAGTAGCGAATAACAAATTTTGAAAGTAGCGAATTATCCATATATCGAATACTTGGCAAAGTTTAGGTACTGCCTTGTAAAACTGAATATAATCTGCGTTAACCAGAACTCAAAATTTAACATTTCTAGAAGCATCAATATCGATGATTGTACTTCGTCTAATGGCTCATGTATGGAACGGGGCCGGAACAGTAGTATAAGCATATTCCTAAGCCTAAGCTTAAACGTAAGGATGAGCCTATTCCTAAGCCTAAGCCTAAACAAAAAAATTTAGTCTAAAGCTTAAACTGACTCTGTTACAGCCCGTCCGGAAAACGATTCAGCCCTGTTCTATACATGGGCCCGTTTAATTAAACCAATTATGAAACGATGGAAGTTGTACAACTTGCAATCAAGAAATTGAGTCAACCGTCATCCATCAAGCAATAAAATACGTTTAGCAGTCACGGCAAGCTTTTACTTGATACTACATCTCAATTTCTAATTAATTAAATCCCTTCCCTCATGAACGGTTTACAGTATCCGTCTATTATTTTTCCGTTTCGTACGTTAAACGCAGGAGCGTCGCCAGCATTTTCGTCAAGAACAGACCATATCTAAGCGTTTTTTGCGGTTGACCGTAGCGAGCGAGAAAAATAATTTGACCCGCACAAGTTATTTTATATAGCCTGCGAAATGCGAAGAAGTTTATTTGGACCGAAAGCACGACAAAATACGCATTTAGTATATATAGTATAAACACAGCCAAATTGACAAAATCATTAGAATGTGTGCAATATCGACTTTCAAAACATCTTGGAGGGATATATATCCCAGTATACCTCTATTATTTTTTGTTAATTGCAGATTTTAACTTTCGCATTAAGGCGGACCATCACTGAAAAATCTACACACTTAAGACTTGAAAAATTTAAAAATTTAAATTCGTTCGGCTCGGCGTTTGTTAAATTGTGCCGCCAATTAATATAATATAACAACAGTTCGTCATCAATGCATCTGTCGCTTAACAATCATTAATACGTTCGTAATTAATCCCATAATAGCAAATCTTTTTAACTTTCCCCATTACGCTTTCACACTTAATAAAACGCATTCTTATCACTGCGTTTATAATCCATTATCAATTTATATATACTGACATCTCCTATAAAACTTGGTACATAAAAATTATATATCGAAAAACTGATCCTTCACTTCCTGTTTGATGACAAAAATTAACGAACACCGTTATAAAATATCGGCCAGCCGGTTATTTTCGTCTATCCACACCTTAAGACTCGCAATCGTCTCCACCCAACTCGCTTTCGTTCTCTGTCATCTTCAAAAATGGCCAATAGTCTTTGTACAAAACATTTTTTTTACAAAATATTTTTAAGAATTTACTAGCTATGTATTTAATACAGCAGTTTTAATTTTGGATTAAACTTTCAGTAGATATTTTAGTACCATCTGTTCGCAGTTACACAATATATATTCTCGTAACGGTCGACTTAGTTGTTATCAGTGATAAGTTACACTTTTTGCGGAGAAAATAAACTGAGGATTAATAAACTACAAAAATGTGTGCCGTGTGTCAAATCAAATTCTATTGTAGGTACGATAACTGTTTTAGTATTACGATAATGACTATCTACGGTGGTCTTTACAGACACCCAAGTCTTATCTTTACTGTTCCTGGATCGACCGTTATTGCTGATAGTAGACTTAAGATAAACTTTTTACGATGACAGTTTTGGCGACCAACAATTTTAAAGTTAATATTCAGCTAAAAATTAAAGTATATTTCACACAAATTGAGGCAAAATTGTCGACAACAGTTTAAATATCAATTAATATTCAAAACAGAATGCCCAACGTAATTATAAAAGTGAAAGCCAACTCACAGCAGAAGTTTTTCGTGCAAAAAAAATATTTTCAAAACAATCAAATTGTAATTACTAGTTAACGCTTTAGCATAGTGTTTGCCAAGAACAATTGTTCAATAATTTGCTTGCTAGTCCATATATATCGTGGCCAATGTTCCTTTAAGGGGCGTAACAGTAGATTAAGCGTATTTGTAAACCTAAGCGTTGCAACAATGAGTTCCTAAGCCCGAAGTCTAAGAAAAAATGTAATCTACAATCTAAACCTACTCGTTTCTAGAACCACCAGAAACCTGGGCGCCCCTTAAAGTAACATGGGCCTATTAAATAAGCATGGCGGCTTGATTAACCCAATTTTTTTATGATTTTGTCAAACAATGCAATTATCGTTGTACTCATTGAACTGCTTTCATTCATAAGGCAAAACTCTACGTTCATATACATTCCCCCAGCACCAAGTACAATTCTAAAATGCACCACTTTTTGAAGATGGCGGCTTTTCGAGATTATTACGCTTCAACAACAATTCAGTCAGCTTCTTATGAAATGCAGAAGTAAAGTATATATTTAAATTTACTAAAAAATACAATATTTACAAAAAATAAAATAATTCGAAAAAAAACTAATATTAGAACAACGAATATCAGAAATAAACGAGCAAAAAAATTGCATCCAACTTACATTATGCAGCTTGAAATAAAGGCCACACGCGTTGCACACAGGTTCACCGTTATGATTGCGTCTCCATAACGTTGTGGTGCTAGTTTTGCAGTTTGCACAATTGACGCCAGTGCGTTTGGTGGTCGACTAAAATTGAAACAAAAAAAGTAAGTAAGTAACCAATCATATACGAACATTTCTTGTACTGCAATAAACAGTTTTTAAACGCACGTGTGTTCTACCTGAATTGGTTTAGTCAACAAACGAATGCGTATAAAATGTTAAGGTACTGAATCGTTTATATACCATCTTTGAGACGCTAATTTAGTCAGTCGCGTAAATCATAAATTTGTTTGAGGAGGCAAGCAATCAGAATTCCTGACGAGGGAAACGAAAATTTTCTTAACAAAATTTCTTAACGAAGTTACAAAATTTTCAGCCAGGCAGGGCGAAACGGTTCGTTAGTGAAAGCTATGTCCGTCTGGCCAGTCGCATGGGTAAGAATCTGTGTGTATTACTAATACATATCAATTTTATGAATATATATTTATAGCAAGAGAATATATATAGACACTAATGAAATATTCCAACTCAGAAACTTTCGCTTCGATCCACAAATTATTCAAACACGTAACGTTCTGATAACACTAATATATATACTTACATAAATCGCTATGCATTTCACTTGTATTACGAGATATTCCTTCCCGTTAAAAAGTTAAAAATTCTTGTATCAGTAGGTACAGTACGTATATATCATTAATATTCAAATTTCAAACAAAACTGACAAATGAACAACTCAAAAATAGCAAAATGGTTGCAGCGAACTGTGTGAATTTATCGGTTAATTTCCTCAGGGGAAACGGAAAAAGTTAATTGCGAGATCGGCAAAAAAGCAGCATTTTAAAACAAAACGCCGTTTATAAAGTTTTATCTCGATTCTCGTTTCTCAATGGCAAATTAAAGCCGAAATTTGTCATTTTACTAAACACTTTTTATACGCTATACTTTTAAATATAATGTATGCATCAAATTTATATAAATTAGCGAAATAATAGGCCTAAATTCCAAAGGGGTTTCGTTACTCATAGGACTACGCTATCTCAAGTTATCATTCATTAATGGTAACTGATTTAAAAACTAAGAAAATACGCTTAGTTAAATTCTGGTTTACAAATGTCAACATTTATCTTTTTTGCAAAATCTAGCGTAACTTATGCTGTTACCTTTGGTACATTTATTCTGAATTACCAACTATACGTATGCAGTTGGCTTGTAATCAAGAAATTCCGGTTCCGGTTCCAGTTCCAGAAAATTGTAGTTCCGGTTGCACCCTGCTTGTAATATATTCAGAAACATCAATTCATGAGATACATTGCTTAAGTGTCCTTAATTTTTTCACAACATTCAAAAGATAAACCAAAATGAACGATGGAATAAATTTGACAAAAATCGCACTTAAACTTAAGGAGTACAGCGAACATTAATAATTTAAAGAATATTACAGTACTTCTATTAAATCGCTAATACTGTAATTTTTAAATCTACTTAAAACACCGTCCAGAAGATTTTAAATTAGAATTTGAGTTTCAAAAGTATTAATTGGTAACACAGAAAATAAGAAAAAAATGACAAGTAATGCTTGCAAAGCAAACGTTTACAGCTAGTAGCGTAACAATCTATTGGTGTAGATTTAAGCATCTTTAAATCCAAAACATGAGTTGCTTCATGTCACGGCCGGAGCAGCCACCCCCATCCCCTATTTGGGGGCCCTCCCCAAAAGAGTCCCTTAACCGGTTGAAAGAAAACCACGAGTTTGGGGCCGCCACAATGGAGTTGGGAGCCCCACGCAGGAGTTTGGGGAGCCCCACCCTTGTCTGCTCCGGTACTGCCTCATGTTATGTGCTGAACAACACAATTCGAATTTAAGTTTAAAATTAAAATTCAACTAACAACAATGACACCATCCCTTCTATGAGCACTGGGATACATCACAGATTAATCTTTTATCGTATTCTTAATTCACCCATTTTGCTTTAGTACATATTTTGAAACTCGCATTTCAATGAGAATCCAAATAATGAGTATACAACAAATTCCTTGGGTGGCTCCAGTAAGTTTGCCATTAAAACGTAATAAATAAATATAAATATGAAATAATAATAAATTTGATGTGGCATTCAGCAATTTGATGCTACTACATTCAGTGCACTCTGAGAAATGCATATAATGTAGTATTCATAAGTTCGATATTGTTTTTTAAATGCTATGAAAATTTGCAAAAAAAACAATTTGCCGCACAGCATTGTTTCAAGCCCGTAATTGCAAATAAAGGGGTTGGTGGGAGCTCCACCCTATGCGAGTAAAATTTTACTCACCGCCCTTTGAAAATCATCTTGCCCGTTCTACTCAGAATACCCGATTGTATAGGGCTGATTGGATTAGGCTACAGTTGAATCAAATCATTGCAAAAACTCATTTAAAAATATAGCAAGTAAATTCGACTGTTGTACACTTTTCTTCTCACATGTTTAGTGTCAAGCTTGCGTTTAGGAAACGGCTAGCCTATGCCTTTGGGTAAACCATAGGCTGAAAGCGTAAGCCTGAAGTAAGTAAAAAGCTTAAATGTGGTGGAGACAGCATGACCGTAGCGAGGCAGATCTATAAAGTATTGCTTTTTTGACTAAAGATTTCGTCTGGTTTCTAACTCGCTTTTCTCGCAAGGCTTTCATCGTTGTACGACTTCAATTGTGAAATTTATTATAACATATTTTTTCAAACTCACACACTTCAGTTGAACATTTTAAACATCAATTTATCAGAGCATACGCTTAGCTTCTCGCTCGCTTCGCTGGCAAAGTTTCCTTTAACTGATACGCATTGTTGCTCGCGATTAGTCCGCGTTCTATTTCGATATATAAACACGTGAACCTTTCGTTTCATTTGTATTATCGGTCAGCAATGATTTGAAATCGAACTTGGAGAGAGTCTATATCCCTTCCAATCTCGAATTTTTCACCGAAAAAGGCTAAATTCGATCCCAAGAGAAGATGAAATTGTTTGATGTCATTTCCACCACGTAGTCGGAAATTTCTGAATCAGCCACTGATTCCCAACTGCAAAATGGACCGCACTGTTCAGCTTGTCGTTGAATGCATATTCTCATCCACCCTCCAGGGATCGGCCACTGTTTTAACACCCATGACCCCTCAACAGGACTTTATGCTGACAACGCTGTGGTTTTGAATCTATGCTATTTCAAAACGTGTACGTAAGTGTCTAATAAATAATTACGGAATTCTAAGTTAAGCAGCACCATATCGAGCCCTTCACGAAAATTTTGGCCAATATTACTTTAAGGGGCATGACAGTAGATTAACCGTATTCCTAAGCCTAAGCGTTGCAAAAATGTGTTCCTAAGCCTAAGCAAAAAATTTAATCTAGAATCTAAACCTACTCTTTTATGGACCCACCTGAAACCTGGACGCCCCTTAAAATAACATGGGCCAAAAGTTTGATGCGGATGCCTTAGTCTGAATACCTGTTCACTATTTACAAGTATATCTTCAAAATTAGCCCTCATATCGTTGGTTGCAAACAAATCAATATATACGTACATAACGGTCGTACTGCGACTATTAAATTATATCTTTAGCTGCTGAAGAAATAGTTTACAATACTACCAGCAGTTTGGAAAAGGCCCTCCAGCGACGGTGGTGAACTTTGACTTTTCATTCGTGTAAGAATTTCAGAGCGATTTTACTACCGTTTACAACAATAATTTTTACTAGTTTTAATGGGCGAACATTAGTATTAAATAAATGGACATTAAGGAACTGTCCGTAAGAGTCGATTCTTGAGTCGCCATAAGATTGATCACTCTGTCGCGTTGTACTTCGCCAAAAAGGTCATCGGTTTCAATATATATATCGCGTCTTAATGAAGTATACGGTAATTTTGAAACCAATTTTATATGCAGTTGATTGCTAATGAACTATTACTTGTTCCAAGTTAATCTTTGTTAGAACACTGTTAGCATCAGAGTTTAGCTAACATACCAGTTTCTGACAGTCTCTGGTTTAGTCTGCATTAATAGTTTTAAACTGGATAGATCTTTCAAAAAAATAAGCTAACAAGATCTAATTTTAAAATAAACATATTGCATAAATAACAACTAATGTGTTTTATAAACGTTATTTTAAACTGAGTTTATAATGCATTGCGAATCTGGAAAAATTGACGCCGATTGTCTTCTAAATCTGGTACTGGTTCAGTTTTTGGTCAACTTTTTAGATGCAGTGGCAAATACCTTGCTTAGTACATTGCATTTCACCAATTCCCTTGTATTGTTCAAGCACGCGCTGTCGGTGTACTTCAAATGTTTAAAAATTATATTTTAAAATTTTGTTGCTAATTGTGCGTTTAAATGACTCGTTTAAGTTTTCAATGCAGATGACACGGATGAATTGAGTCAGTGCAAAATCTGTGATAATTACAGCCAAATGCCGCAGTGTTTTGTTTTAGTATCAAAATGTGACAATGAAATTAACGTTTCAACTGTGCGATCCTGTAGTTGAAAAAACGCATTAAAAACACGAAATATACCAAAAAATTCGCGTTATTAGCTTAAATTTTTCTCAGTTATTTTGAACTAAAAAGTCAAATGGGTGGTTATTCAGGAACTGACCCGTCCATAAGAATCAAAACAAAAAGTTTGGATGAATTAGGTAAGATTTCGTTCTAAAATATCATGCAGTTGAAATTGCATATTGAGCTTGCGTAACGTTGTCTTTGGTAAAGTTTGTAAAATTTCTTAGTTTTCATAATAAAATATACTCTTAAAGGTTCAAAAAAAGGAAACATGTTATCGGAATTGCAAGCTTTTCAAGCAAGTACGCATTTGTGTTTTATTAAGCAGCGAGATTTTACATACTAGTAACCCGCGGCATATTTACTAATAATACCTGTGGATCAGGGTGCAACCGGAATTACAATTCCGATTAGAATTCCGATTCAAAAATATTTCCGATTCCAATGGCACAATCAATCGGAATTGGAATTTATAAATTCTAATATTAATCCTACTTGTTGTTGTGATATGTAGCATAAAAATTTTCGTCATTTATCTATTAAATGATTTTGATGAGTTAACTTATCAATAATCGATTGTAGTTTAGCTTTACAGAACCACAAAAATCGTCGCCTATTTGTTCATGCGACGTTTTAGAAAATTATTGCCCGCCAACAGACCTCCGAAATCAATATTATATTATTGTTAAAACAAATTGTCCATATTGTCACAAAATTTACTGTTCCGATTCCATTATAATTTTGCTGTACCGATTCCGGTATAAATTTGCTGTTTCGATTGAAATATAATCCAGTTCCGCTTTGCACCTTGCTGCTGATACTAGAAGTAGGTTGCGGTAAATTTTGGCTAATACATAGAATCATTTTTAATTTTCACAGTATAATGTTTGGCCCAAATGTGTCTAGATACAAAACTACCGTACGGGCGTTGTCTAGTATTATTTTTTACAATTTATGTGAAACTTTCCGCCGTCGCTAAAAACTTTAAATTGTGCTCTCACTGAATCGTTGTTTTTATCGTGGGAATGTAGATCAACTGCTGAAACGTTTCGCACAGAATTGCAGCATTTGCAAAACATTACAATAATTATTAACGTACTAAAGCGAATGTTTTTTGAACTATTTTTAATTTTAATAAGGTAGCTTTTTTTAAACTGAAAATATTAATTATGATTAATTGATATGTTTCATCAAATTGCTGTATTGTCGAGAATTTGTAAAGTTTGTTCAATTTTTTACATGTTTTGCTTCAAAATCACAAGTATAAATGTGTAGCGATATGTCAACAAGTCAAACAAACTCACCGAATATTGGGTCTGTATGCATGTTTAGAAAGTACACGAAATTAGGCAAAGGATAAAGTAATTTTTAAAATTAGGTTTACAAAAAATACATATTAAGGTATTTTCGTTATTTTAAAATAGTGACTTTATTGTAATCTAACAGTGGTTTGGCCCACGTAAAGTTTACCGGCCTTTCTACGAGTATAAGCCTAAACCTAGGCCCATATTATCAAATGTACATAGCAACTATCATCCAGCTAGTAGTAGGTTTTCAAACTCACTAGCTATTGCATTGTTGAACTCAAAATTGGTACAGCAGTAAAGCAAATCATACGGGAAAATGCGCTGAATTTTGAGCCAAAGCATTTCACTGGTTTCAAAGTTACAAGCCCTGTCATTAACTAGTGATTGGTGCTACACAGATTTGAGAATATGAGCGCTAATTTTAAACATAATCCCTCCAGTGTTTAAATTCTTCAGTCCCTCTATCTTGCAATGGGCACATCGCGTACTCTACATGGGCCAGTTATTTTAACCGAATGTACACTTAAAATGGTATGTTCAGTTGATGACATTGTTTACTGTTTAAATGAACTTCAAACCACATTCTGCAAATATTTTAAGCAAAAATTCGTCGTCTAATTTTGATTGATTACATCTTTCAACCTCGACATACCCCTTATCGCACTCGCGACCTATTGGCCCAAAAATTCACACAACTAATAACACTAGTTTCCAAAATTTGACATATATACACCGGTACGTATCAATTTCATAAAAGGCAACCGGCAGTGAAGAGACACAGGCTTCAATGATTGCGGAATAATAATAATTGCGGTAACTTCAAGTACGTAAGACGCAACATCAAAACCGAAATAACTAATTGGAGTTTAACACAATTTATTTCGTACGTCTAAAATTTAAAAATGGCTTGAAATTTCACTGCCGGTACTGTCGCATGTTACCTTTTAACCGAAAGCGGAACATTTCGCTTGATTGTATTGATTTAAAAATTACATTATGCTTGATTTAGTGTAAAATTAACTCAAATACATACAGGAAAGTTCGGTTTGACATCAAAATCTTTATCATTCAGACTGGTAGTGAGTGATAAAGTTTATAAACGTTCAAGTTATCAAAATTGAAGCGGTATGTCTATAGATAAACTGGACAAACGTGTCGCGCAGTACCTACTAATAGATATATATGGGTCATTTGAAAATTTTGACGAGTCAACAATTTCAAGTCAAGCTTAAAATTACGTCTATCACTCAATTGCTGTCAAAAAAACGGTACTCTTATCACAAATATTTCGCATTGAAATTGATAACAAAAGTTTTCTGCTCAACGAATTTATCGTAAATTAGAATAAGTTATTCAACATTTGATGCGACGTATGGATCAAATAGAACAGAAATTAGGTGATGTATATGCTTGCATTCGTTAGCATTATTAAATAGTTTATATTAAATTTTTGCTTGTATATGATACACGGTGAAAATAGTAGCATCTTGGTTTTCTAAGTTATTTTCTGTATAGCAGGTAATATAAAGGGCAAAGACATCGGGAAATGTACAGAAGCAGCGGTTTATTAAAATTTGCGTCTGGAGTAGTCCGCTTGGACGCCCTAACCCAATACTCTGACGGAGCCGTTGGTTCCCATTTCTAACCACCCGTAGCCATGATATCATTTCAGTATAGTGTATAACTCCACTTTCTACGATCTAAAACCCCCGCAGACTATAGTATACCGTCTAAAAGTTACCTTTTAAGTCTACTCTGAAGAAGTTTCGGAGACGAATGGATTCCCTCTATCCTTTACCCATTCTCTCCCATATGCCCATGACGATTACCCTTCAATACTTTTGCCTGGTAAAGCTAAAATCGCACTGAATACACCAGCCACCACTATGGCGTACCTAAACGTTTTTAATAACTTTTAGATTTTATCATATTATTATCATCATCACACTCGAATCCGTTGCCTATCTAAGGAAACGAAAAGCACACAATATTTATAAAATCTCAACATTGTCTATCGCAATCGCCATCATAGACACACAATAATAATTGCGCTTAGTTTTGAAATCCCTAAACGGCCGGACCGTTTTCAAATCGTTCCCGGGATATGAGAAAATACACTTAGTGCGAGCGAAGCGAGAACGAGAGAAACCCAAATGTCTGTTTAATTATAACTGTGGCATCATCATTGCAACACCAAAACGCGAGTTAAAATACGGGGTCGTTAGCGTCTTACTTTTGGTCAGTTGGGAGTTGAAGTTTGAAAACAAAATTCTTTTTACCCGCATTATATATATTTACTAAAACAATTGTATTACACTGCTTTGCGAAACAATATTTGCGGTTGTGTTCCTTTGGGTATAAATTCATCGTCAATTAATTGGCAAACTTAAAAAAAAGTTAAAATTTTTTACAAGTTGGCCACTGTTTACATTTGTAAACAAAACGTTTTTGACGTGCAGCCCGGCACAACAAGTATATCGCAACCTTAATTTTAAGCATTGAACTGAACCAGCGTAAAAAAATTTAACCAGTCTTACATATATAACATATTTTGTACTTTTACAGAACTTGTCCATGGGTTAAATTTGTTAATCCGTCATATTTCAATCTGAGAAAACTCGCAACACAACTACAATTGACACTCACAGATTTAAACACCTGTATGAGAATGCCCCGAAAACCCCCACATACGGGCGCATGCACAAACAGCAGATTAGTAGAAAATGTCCCAACACGAAATGTCAGGATAGACATAAAAAGCCATTTTTACAAGCTATAGAATAGCTGCTGGATTTTGAAATTCCAAAAAATACCCAATTCGCATACATTTACTATTGAAAAAGTATATTTTCTCATAATATTGAATTCCGGCTTCGCCTGTTGGCCCTGACCGCACAACTGAATAGTCGAATAATGTTTAGCTCCACATATGCACACACTGGAGCAGTGCGCAGCAAATAGCATTCCTGCAAACGTCACTCTTATTAATTAAGTCGAAACTGAAAAGTTTTCTCTGTCTTTCTCTCAATCAAATCAATTTTAATTTTGTTATCAGCGTTTGTAATAAAATTAAAATTTTGGCATGTCAAAATCGAGGGTAACTTATCTTCGACGAAAATTTTTGCTCGCTATCTAAAACAGTTATCAGTTGAAACAAAAATGTCAAAGATAACGGGTACACGTGTACATACAAACCATTGGCAATAGGCGATCAGAGTATAATAGAGTAGCTTATATGTGGGCTGGTTAATCAGCTGTACAAATAGAACTTTGTAAAATGCTAGAATGTTTGCCTGCCGTGAAGTGTGCAAATTTTGTAGACTTAAAAATATACTGAATCCCCAAAATCTATCGAGACTGTAACTGTTGTAAATACAGCTTTTGTCTGTTGAGCATTGAAGTAAATCCTGTAGAATCCGTTAAAATATTGTCGCCGATTTTCCATAAAACGTCTCAAATTAGTGCAATAAAATTTTTACTCGTTTAGTGCAATTGTTCTGTCTTAAGATATAGAAAAATTTCCCAAAATCATGGCAATTGGAACAAAAAACTATTTGTCCGCCACCTCCCGAAATTCGTGGATCAAACACTCAACTTGTCGTTCGCTGCATCTGATTAATTAATTGTGCAAGGCCCATATTCTCAAATGCATATGACACCTATCACCAGTTAGTATTAATAGCTTTTACAAACTAACGAACTGCTGCGATTGCAGAGCTCAAAATTTTCATAGAACTAGAGTAAATCGAATGCAATAAATGTGCTGAATTTCAAATTTTACCATTCCTTCGTTCGAAAGTTACAACACCTATCACACTAACAACTGGTAATTGGTGCTACATACATATGACAATGCGGGCTTAGATTATAAGTCAAGTAAAGTCGTGAAACGTAAAAATGCAATGTGGAGCTGAGGCCGTTAAACCAAAAAATATATACATACTGCAAGTTGCAATCAACGACAGCGCACTGTGTGATAAAAACAAACTTGCATTCATCCTTAAAATTTATCACATTTTCAGCTTAACTCAAATATCTCAGTTTTAAATTTACTCACCGATAGGCATACTTATCAAAGTACAAGTTGATAAATTAAAATAAATTGCCAGTTTTCACGTACACCGGACTACACTAAGTACGATCGTAAGACAATCACCAGGGACGTTTACTTGAAAAAAATGTAGGGTGGATGCGTTCCGTTCCGAAATTTCTGCAGAGACAAGAAAAAAAGCGCTTTAAAGGTTTCAGAACAAATCCTGCTAGATTCGACGGTTCTTGTTCGCTACGCTGGTTTACATAGCTTTTTGACTATGAGGTATTTCGTTCAAAGAAACGAAGTCAAGACAACCGCAGAGCGCACATGCCTTACAAACCAATGGCAATAAAACCTATCGATATCTTAAACACGAATCGCTCCAAAACTGTTGGTGTTGTCGCCGCTGACTTTTATCTGATTTAGAAGCAAAACAAAACAAAATATTTTTATTTAGCTGTCTCTTGTTATCATAGGTAAACACACCCGAACGGAAGCTTATCTTATAATTGTGGTAACAAATTTTAAAAAAATTTATGTCTGATGACGGCTGCGATACGCTAACACCTCTTTACACTGAAATTTTACAACATGATAAAAGATTGAAATCTTGAAATATCAAGATATGGTTGAAACGGTGAACAACTTAATTTTGCACCATATGATTTGGGAGCAACGTCCAGTTTCAGTGGAAAAATTGCGTATCCAAGTTTAAAAGTGAACAAGATAGCAACCGGCAGTGGCTGATTCAAGATTTGAGCTTTTGCGCAACCGGCAGTGGCTGATTCAAGATTTGAGCGTTTGTGTTCTGAAATTTTACACTCGTAAAGCGTTAATCTAAATTGAATTCGAAAACTTTCAAATTACAATTCAAAAATATTGTGTTGCCTTCGTAGCGAGTAAATTCAACAAAATAGTTTAAAAAAACTTCACTTATGACGTATTGTTGCGAACTTAAATTAACGCATATCCAGGGTAAATTGTGAATACTGATGTGCGGGTTGTTCAACAGATGCTCAAATATCTATTTCAAAGCTTCTTAATACTATCTCGAGATGTTTGCTGAAATATACATACCAGGGTTCGATCGGAATTCAGAATTCCGGCTAGAATTCCGGTAAAATTTGACTTCCGATTCCGCTTCCGACATAATCTAGTTCCGGTTGGAACCCTGATACCATATTCAAAAACTCGACATAAATCTAAAATCTACGACTCACCGTTCGTTTCTTGGGCTTAATCAGTGGCCGATTTTGTCCGTTCATTTTATGATACAAACCACACGCATTGCACAAGTAATGACCGGTTCCATCGCGGCGCCACAACGGAGTCGACGTTGCGCCACAGTTGACACATTCGCGGCCTTCTGAAATTCGAATTTACTATCAAGTTTTTAAAGTTAGCAAAATCAGATTCGAGTAAGGAGTTTCAACAACACGCGCACACTTTAATTCGAAGATAAAAATTCCAGCGCAATGGCATGCGTTACCTCAATTTGACTGCTGTATACATTGCGTGACGGTTGTATTCCATACTTTACAAAATTAAAAGAAAAAAATACACATTTTAATGTTGGAAAAAACTAATTTGTGTAAACTTTGACAATACAGGCACCTACTTACCTGTACTTGACCGACTTTTTGACCGTGGACGTCCAGTTGGTACAGCGTTAGACGAGAAACCACGACACAAGACAGTGGAATGTAAGGCAGCGAAACTGCTGAAATATATTACAAAATTAATAAGTGTGAAAACTATTTTTAATATTAGGACTTAATGGCTCTCGATATTTTTAAAGAGTACAAATGCTACTAGAATTCGGCGCATGTAATGATCAGGGGCGGAACATTTTTTCTGTGGGATTGCAATAGAATGAGCTTAAATTTAAGACAAATTTTTTGCTTAGGCTTAAGCTTAGGTATAAGCTCGTTCTTACGCATAGGTTTAAAAATATGCTTATACTACGGTTACGGCCCTATTTGATACATTGACATGTATAAGTCTAAAATTTCAATTAAACTTAGCAAATCAAATATACACCAAAGTTCACTTGGAGGTGCTAGGTGACGTTCTTAATTAAGATATCACATCGAAAGGGTAAAACATAAAAATGTTAATATTACTTGTTATGCGAAAATCAACCTGCCAATAAAAGACAAAAGGAGAAATTATCTTAATTCGTATAAAACGGTTACCATGACAGAATGTTTTTCAAAAAATATTCAAGAAAAATTTTCGGCACCCTTGCCTCAATTCAATACCATGGGTCGGACATATCTGTTAGTAGTTCCTAGTTTTGGAAGGCAATTTTACCTGGCATAATCTGCCGCATATGGACTGTAACTGCCAATGAATGGATGATTTGCAACTGCATTTGATATGCTACTATTCGCAATAGACGACTGAGGTGCAAACAGTTCGTACGGTGGTGCGCAACCACCGCGCGTTCCTGTAGCATTCGCCAATCCACCCGGCGTATCGATAAGTGAACTATCACTCGGCGTCGACGTAGGCACTTCATAGTATCCTGCAGTCGGCCCAGGAATAATTCCGTGATCGTTTACTGAATAAATGCCTCCAAGTGCTGTCGCCGCCGCAGAATGAATTCCACCAATGACGTCATTGTTTTGATGATGATTTCCCGTGATCAAGTGACCATACGCGCCGTTCGGAGTGTAATGATTGTTGAACACGTCACCAGTTGTTGTTGATGATGTCATGGAATTATTCGGCGTCGAGCAAGCGATCGCAGCAGGCAGCGAAGGACCTGATTCTTGATCTGATGTTGAACCATTGGAATGTAGTGATTGTTGTAACTGATCGTCTGGTTTGAGCGGTGTTGTCTGTACTTCAGGTTGTTCTAAAATTGCTGTTTGACAAAGTTTCCCAGGTGAACCCCGGTCCCTACCAGCTTCTTCTTCCTTCAGGTGTTGTGCAGTAGCCGCAGGTTGTAGCAACATATCGCTATGAAGTTGTAAGCATTTCTTAGTATCTGCTGGGTTGCTGCAATTTTCGCTAATGCGATTTCCATCAATTGTTATTGATAAACTGTCGTTGTTGTTATTATTATTATTATTATTGCTGCCTACTGTCGTTCGTCCAAACGTTTCACCAGGAACGCTGCTGCCAATAAACCCAGGGTCATTCCCTTCTACAGGCGAATAACTGATACCAAAAGGCGGCGCAGGGGGCAGTCTGGCAACGGCTGGGCCACAAGTAGTAGCAGTATAATAGGAAGCAAAAGGTGACGGCAACCCGACAAATGCAGCTGGACCTCCAGCCACGGCGGCCGAAGGCCCGGACATGGCTGTACCTACAGGAGCTCCGGTCCACATTCGATTCATCTCGAGCGAATAATTTCACTTAGTGCTAATGTTGGTTTTGAACAATATAAAATAATTTACGTTAATCATGTAGATATTAATTATTTTTAAATTTTACTCAGCCTAAAGTTTAATTTTTACTTGGGATCTGTGTCCTTAAATTCGAAGGAGGTTAGCTTGTGTTCGCTCTTACAACATAAGAATACTGTTTACAGTGCTCAAGCGTTAACGTTAATACAACAACAGCCACAATTACAGGATAACAAGATGTTTTATTCAAAAAAGCTGTCTGAAAAATAAGCTAAATAATTTTATAAAATAAGTGAAATTAGATGAAATTATATGAGGTCCGCCCGTAGCCATCTCACCTTGGCGAAGAAGGCTAAGCATTTTTCAGAACGGGCATATAAGTGCCTTATATGATTTACAAGCATGGTTGAAAATTTTCTACAGGGAACTAAAATTATTCCACAAGGGGCTGAGTTCCCTGGATTTTCTCTGGCTACAGGCCCGATTGGTATTTGAGAAGAAACTTCAGCTGCTTGGTTACTCAAAAAAACAAGAACTACAGCAGCTAATTTGAACAAAAACGATCAATACAGCATATAGTATTTTATACTAAGAATGTTCAACTTATGATTTTTATTTACATGTAATATTTTAAAACACCCAAATTATACAAATTCGTCATCGAAACCAACAATAATTCGTTGAAACAATAACTTATGCCACCATTAATTTGGCCCACGTTATTTTTGCAACGCTTAGGCTTACACTTAGGAATACGCTTAGTCTACTGTTACGCCCCTCAAAGTAACATTGGCCGTTAATTTTATAATGTGAATACCTGAAACTTGTTTTATGTTGATTTTACTCGAAAACAATCCCTCAACGATTAGTTGCACAAAAGGGAAAACAAACGAATTAAACCACAAACGCTATCTGTATCTGGCGCAACCATTTTTAAGTCAAAAGTTTAAACAAACCAACCCTGTCTTTTACGGAATGCAATTAAAAGACCTGCCGATCTGGCTGTGTTGCCATTTTCTTCTCCTATGCTGATTGGCACAACGGTAGCACGTGAAAATTCTATTAATGCAACATCAGTCTACACATGCTATCCCTTCTTTGGTATACACGTTTACCTAATATAACCGCAACGCATACCCTACCGCTTTATTGGTGTCGACGGGAGTAACCAGTGTAATAACTTGCTCGACAAGGAACTGACAAAGAAGTATAAAACAATGTCAAATGTTTCAAATGACCAAAATAAGAAAATAATCAAATTTATATTTCCCGATAACCCGATCCGAAAGAAAATGTTAGGTCCACCCCAGACTTTGAAGTGTTGCCAAAAAGCACTCCCCTTAATGTAGTACTCTTGATATCAAACGATGGTGCTTAATACCAAGAGTGGCAGCACTCTCCTTCTGTGACGAAACCAGATGGGACAACTTGAAAAAATTTTTTTCCAAGTGATTTCAGACGTTTCTCTTTAATAATTCGACGAGAGTTTACACACACATACGCCAAAATCAACAGTGTTTACACTCGTAAACGGTGCTGAATAAATATTTTCTAAAACCAAATTGTTCCTCGCCACCTACAACTTTTAATAATAATATATCACAGCCAGCACGCCGTACGGCGCCCACCCAATAATTTGCCCAGTTTGTGCCTAAAACACTCTACGGGGCGCAGCGTTGCAACGCGATGCACTTGTAGTGCAAAGAGCAATTTTTGCCAAAGTCGCACACAGGCAAAACAGCGCAACTATTGTGACGATTTTTGCCGAAAAATACACACACACACAACACAACACAAAGATTAATAGTAAATTTTCAACAGAAACCAATAAACGACCCGTCCAGAGTGGTGAACGAGAGAGTGTGCGGGTGTGTAAAAATGACTAGAGCGCAAACCCTACCACTGTACTACGCGCTCGAGTAGTTTCAGTCAAATACGACAACGGTTACTGTAGTTATATTATTTGAACTCAATTAAAGACAGCGGATTTGAACTGGCGTTCAAAAGTACAGTTAAATTGACCGAGTTTTAGAGTGAAAGACGAATACAAATTAAAACTGAAGCGGCAAGCCGTATATACTTTGAAAAGAAATGAAATTTAACACGAATTTTAAACTAGGTATAGTTTGATTTTGTATAATAATCGAGGCCTTTAAGGAGGGTCCACGTTTCTGGTGGGTCTATAAAAGAGTAGGTTTAGATTCTAGAGTACATTTTTGCTTAGGGTTAGGCTTAGGAATACGCTTAATCTACTGTTGTTCTACTTAAAGTAAAACATTGGCCACAATTGTGATCGATATTTAGTTTACCGGCATCGCATCCAAGATATTTACCGCGGATGACACTGTTTTTTGTTCTGAAAGTTTACCATTTTAGAGCTAGAGCGCGATTCTGGTATATTTCTCAAAAATATTAATACTGACGAATAAAAAAAATTGAATTTCCTGTACCAACGTCGCAGTCTATTTTTCAAGTATTTGGCTAGAAAAAACCCATTGTGAGCATCAGATAAATAACTATTTGCATGGCAAAAGCTTCACTGTGACAGAACTGATATGGGTGATACATATCCGGTCGCAACTGGATCCGCTACTCTAAGTCAGCTATAGTGAGAGAGCTGACAAAAAAATTATACATATGCCTGACGCCGAAAGTCAAGCAATCGCTGCATACTGATGGGTTGTTGGTAAAAAATGAGGTACTACTTTGTTGAGTTTCTTATAGTAGCGGATTCAGGATGTCTTGGTCGGGCAAAAGAATAGTTAATTTGTTACCTAAAAATAAAATACAAACCAAATTCTAAATAAATATCTAAAAAAGATTTTTCTCAGATTTCCACCTATAATAAGACTTCAAAAATGAACCAAATATTGTAAATCGCAGCTAACTGGCTTGATCCTGGAGCTTGTGAATGCGCAAAATTCTGTCTCGTTACTTTAGCACAGCAAAACGCCGTTGCCCTAAAATCAACCAGTGAGGTCTGATAAATATAATTTATTCAAGTTTAAAAAATACAGCGCTGTTTGCTGGTTATGTTTAGCTTTTAAATGTGGGAAGGTGTAATAGATTTTATGCTTGCATTCATATGTATACTGCGAAGTGGGAGACCAACGATTGAAAATTTTCAATGCTTTTCAAAAAGAATGGTAATTTTGAACGAAAGGATACCGTTTTGGAAGGCCCTTTTCAGCGACCTATTTCGGGAGATCGGCAAGGGCAAGACAAATCGGCCATGACTCTAATAACTCATGATCTACCCTTGAATGTAAAGAAGACATTTAAGAAGGAATCAAGGCGGAAGTTGCGGAAAGGGCGAAGGTAAATTTGGACCTCACTGTCCTGGATGGAGCACAAAGAGTTGAGCGGCACAATACAGTGTGACCTGCGTGTATATCAATAACAGTTTATCTCGATCTCGTCCCAGCACTCGTTTAATCTCGATAAAAAGCCAAATTAGAGAACCGGTAGCGTACAGACAAAATTACCAAAATGTGGACACTATGCAATAGACACCATTTCAGAAACATTGCGCCCCTAGTGTACTCGGCGCTGAAGGTCATGGCACTTTGCGACTCCCGCCACCACGCCACTAGCCTTAATTCAATGAGACAAAAAACTGAGAATGTTAACATAAACAGATTCGATCTATGTGCGCTTTTTACATTTCTACTGCATAACGCAATCAGCAAAAACCGCTATCAGGTGTCAAAATTATCAAAAGTAGATAGAAAATTCAACAATTCTCACAGATCTAGTAAAATATCAATAGGAAAATGCCAAAAAAATTTTCGGGTGGGGTTGAAAAATTTTTATGGGAAAAATTAAACTATCACTTGCAGATGAATTCTTCGGCGAAAAATGAAGGAGTCTAACCAGAGTCACACATGAAATGCTTAAAAATGCTAATACACGAATGCTAAAACAAAAATGATTTCGCAGCGAATCCCGATTAGCATCTGACCAGTTTCATAATTTGACTCTATTTGTTACCTATTTCCTGTAATATGTATGCCGTTTATAGCAGCTTAAAACACCGGCTTGATACGGAACCGTATAGAACGTATGATGCGCAGAAGCCGAGCGAACACTATCATTGATACTAATTTGTTGAATCAAATTACCAGCCGAACCAATATTCGATTTATTTGCTAACGATTCGTCAAGAAATTTCCATTCAAGACCGCTGATTCGGGCAACCAGAAAAAAACGTTATCTGACCAACTGCTTAAAGAAAAACCGCAGTACAATCTAAACCCCGAAAATTGACCATATTTGCAAACATACGTCGTCCAGGTCGGCTTAAAAAGAGCATAGTCGAAAATCTCAACGTCGCAGTTTGACTAAACGCGCATAGCAACATTCCGCGTATAATACCATCATGATACATCGTAACATTATACCGATTTATCAAATTTACACCAGATTTAAATCTGCATCTCACATGCCACAAACAACCAAACTGACGCCCGACCCTCGCGCGGACTGTCGGATCACAAGGGTAGGCACCCGCGCCCTAGGCCTCTCCAACTGGGATCGGAACCAAGATATTTGCATTAACGTTTAGTATTAAATCGGCGTTTGGCTTCTTGCTCGCGAGGTTGTCGTTCTATTAGGTATATTTTTCGCGACCACCTTTTTAGCAATTTCTGGATCCGCCATGTCACACCCGCATGCAAAATTGCAAGTGCAGAACCCCTCTTTCTCACTTTGCCAAGTCAGTTACATTTGGTCGAAGCTGTTTTATGTTAATGAGGCAGAAAGCATTTGATGCTGTTATGATATTATAGTCGTTTGGATTTGAAATCCGATTTTAGCCAAGTACTATACTCAGCTGACGTTTCTTATATTTAGTGTTGCGTACCATGTCGCGTTGATGAACTGTGATTTAAATTTCCTGTTGATTTTAAAATTATTATGGTTTATGGTTTTGCATAAACGTACGAACGGATATTTTGCAATTTTTAATTGTGGATTCGATTAGACAGCACTCAAAGCTGTTTATAACGGCGGTGTTTTGTTTTGATTTTTAAATCGCATCAGCTGCTGAAACAGAAGCTATTTTGTCATTTGGAATTGAAAAAATAGGCTTTTTGATCATTTTCAGTGGAAAATATGGTTTTCAACATACCGAGGAAAGAGCAGTGGTTTATATCCGTATTTCACAAATAAATTTATTCTGGCTTCAACCAGTACCAAATACCAGAAGGAAAAATTATAGTTCGAAGATACGACTCAGGGACATCGCAAGTTTTAACTGGCTAAAAGAAATATGAAACCATTAATGTTAACAATGTGCCCAACGTAATACGATATTGTTATTATATATACCAAGTGTTGATTGTGATTGATTTAATGAGCAACTTTGAAAGATTTTATTTATGCATCCCAAATCAAATTATACCACGCCCATTTTGGTCACACTCACTGCAGCAATTTGGTTCATTCGGCACACTCTATGAACTGACAAAATAAAGTTTAGCGTCAGCAAGGAAAATTTAAATTTTTGCAAATGTTTGAATTTGACTCTGTGAGCACTTACCGCCGCCCGACAACTCGTCACGCGATTGCTGCCGAAGCCTAAGTCTAATGCTTGTTGATAGTCGGGTCGGACGATGAAATGTCTTGGTGCGAAATCTGGTACATAAATTTGTGTGATTAAACGAAATGAAGTTGCTTAATGATTCGCTGACGTTCGGATTTTCTGGGCAGTCATTTCTGACAATGGTTTCTAGGCATACCTAACCAGGGACGTCGCCACGATTTTAGTTAAGGGAATCTGATAAAATACTTTTTTAGCCGTAGGGTCTTGCAGGTTATTTTTAGTCTTGTTGAATGTGTTATTCTTCCCGTTATCTCTACCCTTGTATGCGCTCCAGGATTCTTACATATCAGACTGTCCCACACGATTTCATCAATGTCCCCTCCGTATTCCGTGGAGCCGCCGTTATATATATAGATATATATAGAATATATATAGATATATATTATATATAATGTCTAAAAAATCTAATCTGTGTTTTCACCGGCTAAAACAGATTCGAACCATCAATAAAAATTTGCAATTGCAGTGTTTAGCGTTTCAATTGTAAAGTGTTCAAGTAATATTAAAGATTTCGCACCTGGTTCTTCTCTGAAGTTTGATTTGTTTATTTACTTATTGCTTAATATAATGCATCGCTCGGTAGCAATAAATTGCAGAATGCCTAGTGCAAGCAACCACTGCAACCCAAAGTGCTCTGTTAAATACTTAAGCACAATGTCGGTATTTTTGAATTTTATTTGCTAAGGCGAAATTTTGGATTAAATTTTGTGTTGTTTTGCAAACAGGTCGAAAACGTCGTGTATACAATTGCACGATTGGGCACCTTATAAAAACTTGAAGGTGTGATATACCTATACGAATTAATTTACGAATTTAAGGGTATAACACCAAGAGGCAGTTTGTTATTTTATTCGATGCAGGGGTGTCATGGAGATTGGGATTTTCGCAAATTTCCGCGGGATACGGGGGTGTTGAAACTTCCTACCCAATGATATCCCTGATTAATTCCAAAAATACTTTTTACAGTAGTGTTGCCGAGTAAAACGCTACACCTGTTTACGTAGCTTATAATATTTACAAAAGGGTTTTTATCAATTTATATTAACAATAGAAGCATGCTAAGTTAACAAAATTTGCTAAAAATATAGTACGAGGAAGTTTGCCGTTTGAGTTTGACAACGCCGAAAAAATTAAAAAATATCTGACTTGGAAAAAAGATATACTTAACCATTTCCTGCATAAATATTTTAGATTTCTTTAACCGCCTACTTCTCAGCTCGGTCTTGATTGCAGTCACTCGAATGGGACGCGTTTACCATGGACACTCAGATATAGGATCTTGACGCTCGAACTCGCCAAGGCGGCTCTCACGTTTTGTGGAGATTTTGTACATAACTTACATGCATTAGGTACTTATACACGGTGCCATGCCAATCCATTGGACGTGATGTATAGGTTGCAATTATTTACTCAGTACACTCTCTGCAGGAAAGGGTTAAAACTGTTCCCCCAGTGTAACGCTTTAGAAAAAATTACAGTCATGCAAAATATACATCAGTTATGTTGATTTCATTATCAACCAATTCAACGTGTTGGACCCGTAAGCAAGCTCACATGACAATATTCGAGTCTATACCCAAATTTGCAAAATAATTCAAAATTTTCAAATTATCCCTACTAACCCGTGGCAGCACCGTCGCGCCGCATACCACGCTTAAATGATCCATGCCACAAATATTAAACATTAACCATTTTAGGCATCATGCTATCCTCGTACAATTATGACTCAACTATGCGGAACGATATTAGTCACCGTGATAGCCAGCATACAGACCCGTAGCCGACGGGGACCCTAAAGGTTAAACCCTGCGGGACAATTTTTGGTCCAACTCTCATTGTAAAATAATACAATATCTACGTATGCCGTCTTTGACCAATGTTGGCCCACTTCGTAGTTGTTGGACAAGGTACAGGCGTGGAACGATTTATCTCAACCGGTAACTGCAATTCTCCTACCCATCTTTGAACGAACGTTGAAATTAGGATTGAAACAGCCAATCTTTGTTTAATGGTATGTTAAATCGTTGCATTCCAATTAAAGTTTTTAGCTCACTGGTTCAGCTTTAAAGTGAACAACACATACGTGTGTGTGTGACGCGCTATTAATTCTGATTAATTGGGCTGTGCTGGGCGGAGTAGAATGACGCGAGGTTGTTTATCCATAAACGGACTAGAAATGGCTACTTCCACGAGAATGGTTTGACCAAAATAATATTTGTTTGTAATGCGTTCTATTTTATCCGCTAAATGATTCAAAAATATGTAGTTGACAGTTTCAGTCAAAATTGTTTTCGTTGGTTACGGCTTTGCACCAAGGGGTATGAGTGTTTCCCTCTGCTCAAGCCATCACTTTCATAAACGTTGTGCTCCCTATCAAATATTAACGTTCCTGCACCGAAATCAAATGTTAAAGTGGCGGTTTCAGAAATTTCTGATGCGGAAGGCCGCGCGATATATAATACTGAAATAAAAAAACTCGCAAGCGAAACGATCCAGGAGACAAGCGCAATTTTAATGGTAAACCGTAACGCAAAATTTTGGTTTCAATCCCTGTTGGTCCACGGGAGCTAGATCTGTGTGGACGCCTCTTGAATCGGCAATGAAATGTTCATTGCTTACATAATAATAAGTTACCATACTGTTCAATTAATAAATGTGTAAAACTTGAGATTAACTCATTGTACACGATGCGGTGTAAATGGCATGAGTGATGGCTTTAGCATTTTCAAACTTTAAAGCTAAATAGCCATGAATATTTAAGAATATAGTCTACCACTGGTTGACGGCGTGGCGCTAGACAATCATAATTTCTAAACGCCTCAGTGCATCGTATATATATAAATATATATAAATATATATTATATATATATTATATATTATATATATTATATATACAACGTTGTGCGCGTTCAAATATTAAATCGAAACTCATGATTAAAGAAGCGCAGATTTCTCGTAAACGTTTAGAAGCGTCTTCCGGGATTTGAAATTTAAACGATCACAAACTCTAGCAGGCGAACCAGTAAAAGTGGCTTACCGAGGAAATGGAATTTAGCGACAGGCGTAAAAATTTTTTAAAAAGTTAAAATTTGTAATCAACATCTCGGTTTCGATCGAACGAGTCGTTTTGATATTTTAACTGTTCGAGTAACTTCTACTCCACAGTTAAACTCAATGTACTGTGTGAGAGAACCGATATTTCGGAGGATTTATACAATATGTTTTCGATTATATACTTTAAATGGCGGGACTTTTATGCAGATTGTTTATCGCATCCCAAATACATCAAACCGTGGCGTTTGCATTCCTGACTGAGTGAGAAAAATTCGGTTGAACATTGGCAATGGTTTGCAATGTGTACGATTTACTGATATTTCAGTACAGTATGGTAAAGTTAACAATGTGGTAATCATTCTTACAACACAGTTTTTTAAAACTTTCTCACATGAATATTTTCTATTGCTCCTGCAGACCTACTTTTATGCTAGGATTCGAACTCCAGTGACTGGAGTGGGAGGCGTATACCATCACCACTCAGCTGTAAGAGCTTGACGCTCGAGCCCGAGGGGACTCTCACGTCTTGTGATGATTTAGTACTATGTATACGTGTTACAATTGTTAAACACGGTGCGATATATACTATGTAACGTATATACACTGCGCTGAGTTGCCTACAGGCAACTCAATGTGAGAAGGGGTTAATTTAAACCATTATATTATTCCTATAATTAATAATACTGCGCTTATTTCAATTCACCACAGTTCAGTAAGAAAGAGTTACTCATTCGGTCATTAGCAAGCACAGCAAACCAGGGATACTCCCAGATTTTCAAGACCAAAACTCTTCGCATTATTAACGCTAAAATTGCATTTGGCTTCTCGTTCGCTTCGCTCGCAAGGTTATTATTGCGTTTGCACGAACTCATCATACTCATTAGCTTTTCACTTTAATAAAAATCCAACACCAACAGCGTAAATATCATTTTCAAATTAAAGGTTAATTTTTGGTAACAATTATTTCTAAATATTTAAATGATAGAATTTGAGTTTATAATCGGCGCACGTTGTTTATATTTGTGAAATATTATAACAGCAAAATTTAAAATTTCAAGTATTAATACAGCAACCATCGGTCGTCTAAAACGTGTCCTTGAGGTTAATAGCCCCTAAAGACAGAATCAAAGTAAGATTTGTAGTGCGGCGAGCAAAACTTGAAGTTGAATTATTAAACTTCTTTGTTTTAACTCATTACACCATTTCACTATTGTAAACATTTGGCAATAAACGTCTTTTCATGCAGGTTATTTTTGCGTTTTTTTCTATCCAGCTAAATTATTTGCTCGGTCAATGTTAGTTTCAGGGCCTACACAGTGGATTACGCATATTGCTCAGCGTAATGCCTAAGCCTAAGGTTGTAAACGTCTGTTCCTAAGCCTAAGCCTAAGCAAATAATGTAATATAGATTCTAAACCTGCTCTTTTACAAACTTACCAGACAAAAGTTTAGATTGGTGCACTGTCCAAGAAACGAAAAAATGGTTGCCTGTGGAAGAACCAGCAACGCAGCAAACGACACAGTTTTCGACTCAACACTTGCCAACTGAGCGCATGACTTGCGCAATTGTAAAGGCCCCGTAGCTTCTTAGACATATCCCCGTATGTGAAGTTTGAGGCTTAGGCTTAGCAAATGGTTAAGGCTAAAGGTCAGACTTAGTTATATACTAAGTTGCTTACGAAAATTTAGCCTCTGTGGGAAAGTGTGCAAAACAACCCCATATAATTGCTTCCCATATCTGGCGGTTGTTTTTTGAAACAGAATTCGTTTTTAAAATATCTCGTATTTCAACTTTAAAAATCAAACATTTTTCAAAAGCCACGAGGAAAGGTTAATTTTCACCATTTTGAAAATATAACCAGTTTATCGCAAGAGTTTATGCGGACTACCAGACAGGTTAAGCTCATCATTACACTCAAGCTTAGGCTTAGGAATTACGTTTGTACCTCAAAAATATAATTTTTTTCAACCCAAGGTTGAGATTCTACCATTTAGAAAGTATATAACGACGATTAATCAGTTTAGTTCACGAGACTATGTGGACATAACACCAGCTTAGGCTAGGCTTAAGTCTACTCTTACGTTCAAGCTTATACTTAGGTATACATTTAACCTAATGTTACATCCCTCAAAGTAAAAATCACATAGGCCTTTCGCTCGCTCTGTTAATTTTAATTTTGTCATGACCAATTAAACTAACAGTCTTTTGGTTTGGATATATATTTCTGGCTACAGTATACCCGATAACTTAACCTAAGCATCATCCATACTTTCCTCATGTTAAAATATAATCGCTAAAATTCTGCAGCCATAATAAATAGTACATGACGTTTATTTTTTAGCAATAGGCTTGAAAGAAGAACAAATTAGTAACGGCTGTGAAGCTGGGAGTAAAATTTGAAAAAGGGTATCAGCAAGAAGCCAAACGCAATTTTAGTACTAAAGATAAACAAAAATTTTGGTTTTGATCTATGTTGGAAACCCACCCATGCTCGGGTGACCCATTCGAGCTCACACGACGTTATCGCATCAACTGTTTTCAGAGACTGTTATGAATCGTGTTGTCTTCCCTAGCGCCCATTTAGAACTTTTTTAGCTCAAACATCCAGCAGAGATTACCTTAGTACCCCTAAAAAATCGTTACTGCGCTTGTGGACTAGAAACCTTAGCCTGTGTGTGGGAAGTACACAAACACCGCCCGATCTCTATATATACCTACCTTTTGGCAAAAAATACAGATTGAATTTAACTGATAACCAAAAAGATGGACAATTTAAAAATTTTTGCAACAAAAACTAGCAGCATCAGCAGCAGTGTCAATTTATTTTTCGTCTAAATTTTGTCACCACCATCATCGAATTCTTTAAATGCGAGCGTCATCTTGTTTAAAAGTTCATTTTTCATGGAAAAATATTGAAAAAAAAATTACAGAAATACAACTTCCAACATACCCGTTTGCCTACGCTGTATATAGAGTGAGTTGTGTTTACAAAATATTCTTGTTCAAATAAACCATGTAACGGCTATTTTTGTTTCACCAGCGTTCATCTGACAATTATTTGTTAAAAATTGAATGACATAACATTTTCGACACGGACACACTATTTTTACATTTAAATGCATATTTCAAAATATTGCCATTCGCTTGTGTGTCTGTGTTATCAGTAGTAATTGGGAAGCGTGCGACCGCTCGTTCACTACCAAACGAATTTTGCACCGTGTCAGAATAGGACCAAGTTCATCAAATTCTTCATTATCGGACCGTCGCGTAGTTTAAAACAATTTGTTCTCAGTTTTAAAAGTTGTATAAAACAAATAATTTTTGAGACCAAAAAAAAATAAAAATCGATTGTCAAAGAAGAAAAACATTGTTGTGTACAGTAAAGTGCATTAATTCTGATCGACTTTCCTCTCGTACTGTCCAACCATGGGTGTTTAGGTATGATCGTTTCACACCGTATAATGACTACATATCCATACGGAGTTATAACAGCACACTTGGTGTAATTTTTGGTAGTGCGCTAATTCCTGTCAAGGGTGTTGTCTTTTTATAGTGAAAAAAGCTCGCGAGCGACAAGCCAAACACAATTTTAATATTTATTTATTAAATCTTAATACTAAATTTTGGTTGTGGTCCTGATTAGCGTTATAGTCTTGGTGGACTCCCTTGATTCGGCCAGTAGCGCTAGGCCGTATTAAGAATGCGTTAAAATTATTGCAACGTATTCGTCTTCGTCCCCCCATAAACTTAGATAGCGAAGAAGAAACCGAGAGGTGTAGTTTAGTTGGTATTATAAATTACCAAACAAATTTTCATTAGTAGTGTTTTACAACTTAAAATACACGACCAACAATAGTAACAGAAACGGCAGTGTTTTACAACTTGTTACAAGGTTACTAATAACTCGCGACAAGTTGCTAAAACTTGCAAAAATATATTTTACATACACTGCAACTGCAAGTTGTACTAAACAAGTGGTATAAAATGCAAATACGCTTAAGACGATAAAATATTATATTCGTTGTATCAAAATACATACCTGATAGGTATATATAATAACCACAGGCTTAAAACATACACTGCAAAAAATGGTGAGCCAAATTGACTGTCTCCGAAATAGGCTCTACGGGACTATCCAAACTGAGTCAAATTCGACTTACTAATTCGCACGTTCGACTCTGGCGGAATCGAATTTGACTATTTTGAAAATTTTTGTATATTTTCATGAAAACGAGCGTTTTTAGATAATTCGATTTTCTTGAGGTCTCATTCGCAAAACAAATCTAAAGGTATGAAAACCGAATTGAAGCAACAATAATACGGAGTTTGGGCACGTAAATGGCTGATTTATTATAAAGTACCCATCAAACGCTTAAGATTGAAAAGATCAAATATAACACGACTGTAGTAAAGTTTCCTCCACTGGCTTAGAGTCAGAGATGGGCAAACGCCTACGTTTCGGCTTAGCCTTTACGTAAGCTGTACCCTACACTCTTTCCTGAGCCTTAAACTATTAGGCATAATGCGGGATTCACGTTATAACCGGGACAGGCGGGACACGGCTTGCCCCATGTTAATTCGACGTCAACGTTAAAATTTGAGCACTCATATCGGGTGAACAGACAAAACTCGAATGTCATATAACACTTACTAACAAACCACCGCTCTCACAAGATCAATGTGTACAAGAGTTGGCATGTCACGTGATACTGAGGGACATTTATGCCAATATCATATGGTATTCCAAAATTACAACGAATATCATACGATATTCAGCGGAACAGTGAAATTTTCGGGTGCTAATAAATTAATGGAAAGTCGGACGGCAGAGTCACAGCTCTGCTTAAAATACCAAATACACGTCCGCAAATTCATTTCCGGAACAAAACGGCATAGAAAAATAGTGTCATACTACAAAAATTCAAATTTCAATTTCCAGTATCATATGATATTCAACAGGACAATTTGGGAATGTTACCTCAAGTATGCAAACATTAGAAAATATATCATATGGAACTCGCTGACAATACGTCGAATATCATATGATATTGAAGAACAAAAGGTGACTCACACATGTTTATAGCAGACAAATACGAATTTTTGAATACGACATAGGGTCTATAAGCAGACAAAATGTTACCCAATAGTCTAATAGGCTCAAAACATGTCCCAAGCTGCCCCGGTTATAACGTGACCCCGCATAAGCCTTAATCTAAAGATGAAATTGAACGTGTGTAGAAAAAAGCGTACAAGCGCCTATCATCCTTTCTAAATGGCGAAATATTTAGCCTTCAACAGAGTATTAATAATTTAATTAATGATTTTACGTTTTCTGAAAACTTAACCTCGTGTATTAAAAACCAAGAGCAGATTGAGCATATTCTGTTTACGAAATAGGAAACTTGTCATTATTTTACACTGCAAAAAATGGTGAGTCAGATTGAGTCTCTCCGAAATAGGCTTTTTCTGACTACACAAACTGAGCCAAAATTCAACTCCTCCTGAGTCAAACTAACATGGCTTTCTAAAGAAAATTTTTTAAACAATCGGGGCTATACATGATGGAATTTTTTTACAAATCTAAAATTTACACAGCTGGTTCAGGTTTAGAAAAAGTATGCCGGAATGTACTGGCATACCTCGAAGCAATTTTCTGGTACCTCCCATGCTTTTCATGTTTATTTTTAAGTAATGTTTAAACAGTGAAAATCACTACAATCTGCAAGCCCATATGTTTAACTCGTATAGGCTTACTTAAACTTCTTATGTTGTAAACAACATTGCACCCTGCATAAAATATGGTTAATTTTTCTAGAAAACCGCACCTACAGTCTGAAAAATTGACCGAAAAAACTTTTCGTGTAATTTTTCGTGTTTACACGAAAAACGCTGTATGCAATATTAATTCAAAGAAATTAAAGTTATTTAGCCACTCCACAGTTAACAAGATTGTTGAGTTAATTTTTTAGACGAAAATTTTTTGGTTCGAATGTTATACCGAACTTTAGTTTGTTTTAAAACATCGATTAAAGTTTGTGAAACGGAACCGCATCCATTCAGTCTTGAATTTAATAGTACCAAGGAACAGCATACCCTTAGCGACCCGGCTGTCTGACTGAAACTATTTCTGGAGTTTAAAAATATTATAAAGCAAAAAATCATAGCAGATTGAGTTGGACTTAAAAATTGAAATCGTAACAATTAATGTCTACCATTTTCAATGCGTCGTGTTAACCGCTTGCTGGGAATCGCTTCACTCCATAGCAGCTTTACTGTGAGCTATTTTTAGTTTTGAAAAGGAACGTATGCAACAGTAAAGGTATTTTCAACATGTTTATATTAATAATCATCGGGAAAACTTCAGAAAATTTTACTGGTAATTGCTAAACACTTCCGTTCGGATAAAACGTCAGCAGAAGTTGTTTCCCTCTCAAAACATGAATCAAAAATTTATAATAAATATAAAATAAGGTGGCCACTTTACTTATACGTGTAAATACCACATACGCCATATTTACTGTAATTTTTACACCCATAACACTTCCGGCCAATGTAAACAACAGGGGCGGAACAGTATTATAAGCATATTCCTAAGCCTAAGCCTTGGCCTTAACCTAAGCCTAAGCGTAAGAATGAGCATATTCCTAAGCCTAAGCCTAAAGCCTAAGCCAAGCAAAAAATTAGTCTAAAGCTTACGTTAACTCTTTTGTAGTCCCATAGAAAAACGTTCCGCCCTTGATCTTTACAACGGCCACACTTCCAGCACCGAGGCTGCCGTCGGTTCGTGAAAAAGGGTCCGTTTTTTCCGGACGGCCATAGTTTTGGAAAAAAGTGCTTATAAAACAAGTTCAAAATATATATATCACAGGTGCGCAAATGCGAATGAATTGAAAACAACAAACATTGTTCTTTTTAAATATTTGACATTTATTGTAAACATAACTACCGCGCTGACCAACAAAGATTCGAGAATTAACTTGTATTCAGAGTCACACGCACACCATCCCACCAGGATTTGTGAATTGAGGACACAAGATAGTTTCTTGGTGTCACAAAGAAACTTTAATGAGCATAGCACCCCCTCTGCAATCAAGCGAAAGAATAAGTTTATTCCTAAGCCTAAGCCTAAGCCAAGCAAAAAATTAGTCTAAACCTTAAACTTACTCTATTTTATTCCCAGAGAAAAACGTCCCGACCCTGATCTTTGCATGGACCACATTTGGTTACATGTTTATTCGGTTGAAATTGCGGTTTCGTTTTTAAATTTCCCAAAATTTCATTTAAACAACACCAGGTGCCTTATGACGGCATAATTAACCAATTACCGCAAGACATATATCAGTTCGAGTCAATTATACTCGATACTCAAACTGTTGCAAGTTAATTCCAATATATTGTAACCGCAATAACTGCACAAATAATAGGCGGCGTTGCTTTAATGACTAATTATTTCAGTCTAAATTTAAATGTCTGTCGTATTTAGTTTCTTTAAGTGACCGGCAACCAGCGTGCAATAGAGCAAACAAAATGAATAAGTGATAATTTTGCAGTGGTTGCCAATTACCAAGACTACATAATACTTAAATAGAGATCAACATTTTTAAAAAAACACACGGTCTCAGTAATTTAAAGTCTCCTCCCAATCAGTTTTGGGTATATAATAATAGCACCGCGGTATATGCAATACGATATGTTGGACCGTACACGGTAGATTAAGCCTTCAGCGAAGCCTATGCGTTGAGAAGTGTAAAACGTGATGCTATTGACCCTATTGCTGAAACAACGCGTGTTACACTTCAGCCTATTATTTAAATATAAACGCTTTAAACAGCAATAGCCTTGCAAATAGTGGCGAATATAGATTTCTGAGTTGAAGCGCACGCAATATATATGGCGAAATGTCCTCACAAACGCAGCGAGCGAGAATCCAAACGCAAATTTTCGCGGCATAAAACTATTAAGTAAGACATGTGCCCATCATAAGCAGAGTTCACTACAGGGTGTTTATTGATCGTTTCGTTTTGACATGTTTTACCTGAGTATTTTGATGTTATATTACAACATTCTCAATCAGGGGTACTGTGTAAAATAGCGGTGCGGAGAAAACACAGGGGTCGGTTAGCTAAACCTGTTTTCGAAGGGCGGTCAATAAGCGGACTCCCCAATTTTTAGTTCAATGCTATATATTCTCTTTGGCCTCTTCAGAACCTTTTCTTTATATATACTTTCTTAGATTCATGCCTAGGCTACAATATCTGTTTTAGATTGAAATCCACCGAATGGGTTATACATTTCTGATTTTTTTAAAAATTCGTTTTGCAACTACGCTTCTGCGTGCTGGCCATTATATTTTTCCAGCCAATTTAAAAATTGGGCTTTATTGCAGACATGAAATGGTAACTATTTGAGATTTGAGTGTTTTCAAAAACAAAGAAATTGTATGTTGAATATAAATACCTTCATTCAAAGTAGGTAATTAATTTAATGATGCGCTTTCGGTTTAAACCGAAATACTTCTTATCATTCCGAACCAGATTCCTGAGCAATAAACGTCTATTAAATGTTGAATACTACATTTGGAAACATGATCAATTGTTATAAAACACGAGCGATTTTAGGAATATAAGGGACTGGTTGTGCTGTTGCGCTGTTGGACTTTTCGTATAGTTCGACACAAAGTAAAACTTAACATCCAAGATACCGGTAGTAACGGTAAAAAATGGGTTAAAATGAAACAAGTTTCCAGTTCCGTGATTAAAAATAAACGAAATTCTGTTATTTTTACGCCAAAAATTAGTTATAAATCAGGTATATGTATCTCGCACGTTTTCATTACAGATATACTGCAATTACAAAAATTACAAAATTCATCCATTATCTTTAAATCGTATTCCTAAGCCTAAGCCTAAAGCGTTGCAAAAATGAGTTCCTAAGCGTAAGCCTAAGCCTAAACCTAAGCAGAAAAAATGTAACCTAGAATCTAAACTTACTCTTTTATAGACCCACCAGAAATCTGGACGCCCCTTAAAGTAACATGGGCCAAAATTTCGATGCATCCGTCGTATTTTCCTTAAAATTTTTTATAACCTGGTGAATATATATTTGCACGCCTCTTGTGTGTTTGCACAAAAATAATTTTGAACACTATCCGTTGCTGTTGTCGTTATTTTTACTACCCGTTTATACCTTCGAAAAGTAATCGAAAGTGCGTAATTTTGAAGATCGGGAATGAATTTTATCGAATATATATTTTTTAATCGAAAGGCGTTGCGGCATACTGCTGAAAATTGAGTATCTAATTACTCAAATTAAACTAAAGCTTAAACGATCTAAATTTTCGGTGCTTGCATTAACGACCACGGAAGCAGAATTTGTGGACGAAACGATACTCAGGTGTATATCGCAGGCAATCAAGTATCAAAAATGTTAACTTTCACTTTTAAGATACGTATAGAGACCTTGTTTTAAGAAATATATTTCTTTCAGGTGTTCGTTCAGCAGTTAAAACGAATTTTTTTACTTACTTGGAATCCGGTTTTGTCAGAAAAGCAGCGTTGATCTGTGCTTTATAGTTAAATTTTTAACGCAACTGTAGCACATTATGTTTACAATTTATATATGTATAATTTCCTTCCTGACGCGTTTTTCAAAACCGTACTTGGAAATGGTTGCGTCAATTTTCCACACGGCGGGCACACGACAAAATGGATGACGCATTACAGGAAACGTATATATTAAGAGTTGCTTCCAGTTATAAACTATCTCATCAAAAAATAGACAGAGCTCAGAAAAATTTTTGCTCGAGGTTCCGGCAATTTCGGTAGCGAAATACTTCATAAATTTCAAAACATGCTTGACATGTTTTAAAAATTTCAAAACTGTAAACGATGTTTAATCACAAGTAGCGGTCTGTTTTTTTGCGAAATCTCATATTACACTGTCCCTGATATCGGCGGTCTAGAAATTTACAAAAAAACCAGCTGCGCGTTTGTTCAAATGTCGGAAGCCAGCGTAAAACAATTACAGATTACACTGCTTTTTACAAGCAAAAAACAAACCTAAAATGACCCTTGTAAGATAACACCAAAAACTAAACATTAACAGAACACCTCTTAGACTAACCAAAATGTAAACAGTCGTATTGCTTTGATAATCTGATAAGCTCTACATGTCTTGTTTTTGAAAAAATGTATCAACTCTCAAACATGGTAGTAGTTTATAACCCCCGGGTCCCATGCAAGGGTTATAACTACTCAAGACCCATGTATAATACAGGACAAACCCTAAGCAAAAAAAGTTCGTCTAAAGCTTAAACTGACTCTATTACAGCCCCGCCGGAAAACGATCCGGCCCTGTTCTATACATGGGCCCTACTCAAGGTTAAAATGGCAAACAGTGGATGGTGTCATTTGGTAATCCGATTGAGTAGTGGACAATAATATCTCCGTCCTTATCGTACATTGACGGTTGAACTAAAACAACGAATATTTAAAATCGGTTTAAACAATGCCGAAGACAACTTCTAGCCGCGATACGAAATTAGTCAAAGTTGCTCAAATGTGATTATATTTTAAAATATTTTATGCATCAATAAACTGATTATGAAATATGCAAATTTGTTCAACTATCATTTTTTCAATTTCAATTCCTTGCGACGCTTGCTCATCATTTAGTGAAATCACAGTCTGTGCCGGTGTCAGCGCTTGACGTACAAGAACCACTTTGCGCTTTCGTTCTTTTAGTAGATTGCCGACAACCAGCTGAAAAATCAGTTGTTTTTTAATTTAATAAGTCCGGTACCGTTAATTGACATATACAAAGGTTTTATCCCATAGAATTTTTGAGTAATGAGGCACTTTTAAAACTTTTAGACCTATGTTACCGATAGACATTGCACCATACTCTTGTATTAAAAGTACTGTAGTGACCCGAACAAGAGGGGGTCCCCATTTTGAGTTTCAATCAATATCAGTCCGTATCCCTAATAAAAGTCCGTATGCGGATAGAATCCCTAAGCCCTAATTAGAGTCCATAAATGTCAATTATGCGTAATTGTAGCGCATAAATGACTCCAGGACCAAATAAAGTTGAGTTCGGAACTTTAAAGCGTTCTTAAATTTTGAAAGTACATTCCTAAGTATAACCTTGCATTATCGTTCAAACTATTGACACAAGACAAATAAAACGTTCAATTCAACGGATAGTTGCAATACCGGATATTAATCAGCAAAGAAGGGCGGCGGAGGGCGGGTTAAAAACAAATAACGGTCCGTAACCGAAGAACAAGAGGGGCACCCTCTGGAGAGGCCAAATAAATATCAGTCCCCCTCTTATTCGGGTCACTACAGTAATGCCTAAACTAATGAACTTGAACCATAGAACGTGGCAAACAAAAGTTACAGGTGTGCGGTCCAGTGGAATTGACTTAAGTTCATTTTAAGTATTTATAAACGATAGTCTAAAAGTGAACTTTTATTACATTAACAGCTGGAATGGAAATGAAAGTTGACCACTAATTTTGTTACATGGAACAAAAAGGTCAAACATGAACAGTTGTAGTGACGAAGTATTTGATTTTAATAATTTCAATTGCCTTCCACAAACGACTGAATTTAATCTTGAGTCACTTATGGAATGGAATTTAATTAAATATTTGCGGCAGAAAGTGCATTTTTGGATTTTCTTCGCGACAAACAAAAAGTATTGCAGATAATGCATAACTGAAGCTGAACTGAAAAATACATAACAGTTCGGAACCGAATAGAGCGAGGGAGTTCCTGCTCATATTCAGGTCACTATAGTACATTTGTTCGAAATTTTTTCTTCTTTACATACGATATAGAAGGGGATTGATTCACAAGGCTCTAAATATTTACTATTGCCAAATCATTGACCCACGCAATAAAAACTAACCTCGTGCTGATATTTCTTTAGTGCTTTTTCAGCTTTTTCGATCACCAAATTGTCATCAGTTTCAAGCTAAAAAACAACACAACAACGGTAAAAACTGTGGTTGTACGAATTAAAATATTAATCTGGCATACGATATACAGCCGATGTATAGAACAGGGACGGAACAGTAGTGTAAGCCTAAGCCTAAGCGTTAGGATGAGACTATTCCTAAGCCTAAGCCTAAGCAAAAAAGTTCGTGTGAAGCTTAAACTGACTCTATTTACAGCCCTGCCGAAAAACGATCCAGCTCTGTTCTATACATTGGCCCGATATACTATATTTTAACCAAAACAATTATGGTTCTACCATTGTTATATTTTTTAAAATACCATCTGTTTAGAGTGGTCCTATACTTCGCGTGCGGCGTTCGACGATGATGCGCAAGTGAAATTTTTTACAAATTGTTATGCAACGCCATGCGACAATTCAAGTGCGTTGCCGTACGCAACCGGTGGATGCCGGTTTGTATTAAAATAGCCAAACAGTTTTCATTCAATTCTAAAATATTTTAATAAACGTGCTACATTCCACTCAGCTTAATAACGTTACCTTTGATGATTTTAGTAACACTAACTGCAATTTTATTATCATAAAGCAAGGACAGTAGTCAACTCAACGTATCAGAAGGGACCAAACATTTCAGAAGAACCATGAGAAAATTGGCCAATGTTACTGTAAGGGGCGTAACAGTAGATTAAGCGTACTTCTAAGCGTAAGCCTAAGCCTAAGCGTTGCAAAAACGTATTCCTAAGCCTAAGCTTAAGCCTAAGCCTAAGCAAAAAATGTAATATAGAATCTAATCCTACAATTTTATAGACCACCAGAAACCTGGACGCCCCATAAAGTAACATGGGCCAGCAAATTTAACATGACTTTCATGCGGGGTAAAAACTTTTGTAAACGGGAAAAGTTTTCATGGGGGACAAAACCCTCTGTGACCCCTCTAGCTAGAATCGGAAATAATAATAGCACGTAAACACAAGTTTAAAACTTGGATATGAATATCACATACAGACAGACACTGAGTCCCAAATGGTGTAATTATTAGTATTGTCAAAATACAAACAGCACCGTAGCCAGCTCAAGCTCTTAGGGGGAGCAACACACTTACAAGTGAGACTTAAAGTTTTGTATTGGGCCAGAATTTTACCAGACAGCTTTGAGTGCCACTGGTGCCCTCTGCGTGCGGTGTCGAATACATAAAAAACAAACCTTAAACGTAATAAAGTACGCTTGTGGTACAACTTCGCTTTTCAACTTTCCCAACATTTTCGGCACACAGTCAAATGTTAGGCACAGTTTGCCTTCGCTTAGGCTAATTTTGTGTTCTTCCTAGAAAACCAACCATCATGTTAAGCTTAGTAAACATAATTTTCTCGAATACTGCAACAAATAATTGTAAACAGAAATACAACTAATCGGAATGGTAACGGCTATGTGAACTTTATAATTTGACCGTGACAAGCTAGTGAATATATAGCATTCCGGGCCAATGTTACTTTTAGGGGCGTCCATGTTTCTGGTGGGTCTGTAAAACAGTAAATTTAGATTCTAGATTACATTTTTTGCTGAGGCTTACGCTTAGACTTAGGCTTGGAAACACACTTTTGCAACGCTAAGGCAAAGAATTAGGAATACGCTTAATCTACTCGTACGCCCCTGACAGTAACATTGGCCGCATTCTGGATGAGATCCTGGGTTGAAAATAACGGCCAGTGTATAAAACAGGGCCGTTGGTATGAGCATAGCCAGGATTTTCGTTTGCGGGGCACACCAATACTTTAAATATATAGCGTGTTAATTGTACAAAAATGTTACTACCCACACAATAACGCGTGAGAAAACAAATTTTGGTACAAACGGTAATTTTAAGCTCTATCCATTTACAGACTCCAATTAATAAAATAGTACTCCTATTGATTCACACTTAAAATAAGAACCCCAAACCGTTATTACCTCTCCCTCATATTAGACTCACTATAGTAGCAACTACACAAACATAATGCAGATTAGGTAAGAAACAACGCAGAACCAGTTGTCCGCACTTGTAGGGATACCCAACAGGCTTAGCTTTACGCATATGCTTTAGCTTAGGTTTAATAAAACGCTGACTTAAGCCTAAGCCTATTCCTAACCTGAAACCTTAATTTTAAATGCGGGGGAAAAGCATACAAGAGCCCAATTGTCATAATTGTTTTAATTATAAAAAAGCGGTATGTTTTCAGAACAACCAAAACTACCATTTGCTCCGCAGGAATGTAAAAATCAGCAACAGCCGCTGCCAAATAAACCAACGCCCTGTTTCCAAGCGGCCGTATCATTTCACAAGCAATCCAAAGGTATGTAAGATATTCCGCGAGCGTTATAAACTGAATGCGAAGCAAACACTGATTGGCATAATACTTTTTGTAGCAAGCAAAACTTTCGAGCAAATTTGGCGATTTTGCCGTATCGACTAAAATGTACGTCTTTAGCAGGTAGAATGTTAATCGACAGATATATATAGACATATATATAATGCATCATAGTACATAGATATATAATATAATATAATATACATTATATATTATATATAAAAATACTTTCTGTTGCACGAATAAATTGTGGAAAAAATTTATTGTTATAGCTCACTGGCGGATCCGAGGCTCCAAGTGTCCTCAGTCAAGCTATACCCCCAAACAGAAATGAAAGCTAAAATTTCGTAGTTACAAAATTGTGTTTTCATTGTAACTGGCTTGGCTTGTGGAAAACTTTATGAAGCACGCTATATGTTTTGCCCAAACCAGTAGCAAAAAACGTACACCTTCAATCAGATCATAACTGTAGGTTCATTTAGTTATCCTAATGAAATTTTAAAAAAATTGAAGAAACACAGTAGATTATCAAATCACTTACAACACATTACATCGCCTTTTTTGTTATCTTTGATCACGTTTAACTGATCAAGAATTGGTTTTTCACAAAAATGACGTTCAAACGGTTGAATTGAACGAGTCCGATTGAGAAATATCACAGCGTAGCCGTTCTTCAAAAAGTACCTAAAACAATAAAATTCCAAGTTTAATACATTATATATATACAAAGAACAGATGCGATTCAGTGATAACAGAAAACTTTTAAAACTGTCTGGGTCGAGTCTGAAATTTCAAATATACCGAAAATCTCTCGTGAGGCAATACAGTGAAATACAGTTACAGCCAGGGCGCAACCGGAATTATAATTAACTGGAATCGGCATTTGAAAGAAATTACCGGAGACGGAACCAGAAAATTAAAGAAAAACAAGCCGCCGAAAAATTCATTGAGCGAAGCGAAACTCCGAGCGAAGCTCGGAGTTTCGCGAAGCGTTTTATGTTTTGTACTTGGGGGTCGAAAGGTGGATGTCCGTCCGTCCGTGTGTCCATCCGTCCGTCTGTCCGTCCGAAAAGAATCTCAGGAACGGCTGAACCGATTTTGACAAACTTTTTTTTGTTTGAAAGCCAATTATTCTGGGGTGTTAACCTCGCATTGGGGTTTTAAAATTTTAAGTTTATTAGCTACAGGCTAATTTGCATAATTAATTAAGCCTAAATTAGGACTTTCCACAATATTTCACTAAGTATTACAGTTAGAAGCAATCTAATTTTAGCATTAAAGGGTTTCTGGGTGGGAGGAATCTGTGTAGACTGTTTACAAACCTCCAAAACCGATAAATGAGCAGTTAGCTAATAGATAATTTGCATATTAGCATAGTTTATAAGCCTAAATTAGGACTTTTTACAATATTTCACTAATTATTAAGGTTAAAAGCAATATAATTTCAGCACTAATCCAAAACCGATAATTGACTAGTTAGCTAATAGCTAATTTGCATATTAGCTTAATTGACAAAACAAAATTAGGACTTTTTAAATTATTCCAAAAATTATTAGAGTGGCTGAAGGGTTTTTGGGTGTGAGGAATCTGAGGAAATTGCTTACAAACCTCCAAAACCGATAAATGAATAGTTAGTTAACAACTAATTTGCATATTACCTTAATTGCTTACGTGCGTTCGAGCTTCGCTCAATAAATGTAGTCCCACTACGACTGGTAATATCCTTTTTGCGATGTTATTGGTGAAATAAGTTTAGATGAAGATAGGTGGAAGCGAAATCTGGCTTCGATGGTTTATTTTCGGCGCTTGTCAAGGTTTATATACTAATGGAATCTATTTGATTTTTATCGTCATTTTTCATTACTGGTAGCGGAACCGACCACATAGCGTCCTCCATAACATGTTAAGCTCCCAGAATAACTCAAAATTGAATGATTTGGAGTAGGCTAAAGCGATTTATAGAATTGTTAAAAGTACTTTACACTCAGAGACTAACTCAGTCGATGCAGCGCCACGTGATCCACTTGAAAAATTGTCCAAAAATCGAACTGTATTCTTTTCGATGGGCACAGTTGTACCGCCAGACTGAAATACAAAATTAATAATATCAATTTTCTAACTCGAAGATTTTGCTATATTTCACTATTTATTAGTGTTGCAAGCAATCTAATTTCTGTACTAAAGGGTTTTTGGATACGAGATATCTTAATACATCGTTTACAAACCTCCATTACCGATAATTGAATAGTTGGCTAATCGCTAATTTGCATATTGATAAGTCTAAATTCAGCGTTTTTACAATATTTCAGTAATTATTACGGTTACAAGCAATCTAATTTCCGCAATAAATGGTTTTTGGGTGCGAGGAATCTGAATAAATTGTATACAAACCTTCAAAACCGATAAATGCAATAGTTAGCTAATACCTAATTTGCATATTAGCTTAATTGCTTACGGGTGTTCGAGCTTGGCTCAATGCATGTAGTCCCACTACGACTGATCTATTGAGATCTTAATGCATCCAAAAAAGAATCCGAATCGGAGCGGATTCAGTGGGCGAGGACGGCGAGAGTATTCTCTCCAGCGGAAATTGTTTTTGTGAAAAATTGTATGGTTTCTACCCAACCTGACAAATTTTTTGTTTGATGCAGTTCATACAATTTTGTTCGCTTCTGCAGTGTATATTTTAGTACGCCAAAAATATTGCGCCTGCAGCGATATTTTCTGATAATTTTGTGTCTATTGTAATACAAATATTAAGGTACCGGTCAGGTTGTAACCAGAGGTCAAAAATACCGGAGCCTGAGCCGGAGCCTGAGGTGAGGCGAAATTAGGTAGTATAAATGATAGTTAATTAGTTAATTTTAGCCAATATCTGCAATATGTTGTTAAGTTGTTTAATTTTACGCTAATTTATTGTGAAATTTTTGTGAAATTTTTTCCTGAAAATTGTGACAAAAGCAAAACTAAACGCGCTAAACAGATAAATTTTGCAAAATTGCGCAAAATATTACTACCGAAATTGACGGAACCTCCGGCAAACATTCTACCGGAGCCGAAGCCGAAGGCCGATTTTGTGCCGGAGCCGGAGGCCGATTTTCTGCAGGAGCCGGAGACAGAACTCCGGTTGTACCCTGGCAGTGGTGGATCGAGGAGATCTTGGGATCACTATATTTACACCATTGAGACCGACAAAACTATTTTGGTTATTGATATTAAACACCGAAAAAACAAATTCTATCACTTTATCACCTATATTTTGACTGCCGGCTGCTTAGATAAATATATAGTTTTTACATATTGACAATATTAAAACTAAAATTTTGTATTAATTTTTTGTACGCTTTACAAAAAATGCGTCTGGTTTTTCGCTCGTGAGCCTTCATTCTCACTAGCACCTGTGCTGACTCTTGGCTGCCTATGGTTTATATACTTTCAAGTTGTAAAACGCAAAACAATAGCGTATCTAAGGGAATCCAATGATTCGACTTTCCACCAAATTGACACAATACCAAAATTTTGTATCGCTAATAATCTGCAAAGTGACGTTAGGCATTTTTCTTGCTTCGCTTGCGAGTTTTGTTCACTACATATATACTACGAGCGCAACCAACAAAAATTTCTAGATTCGCAACTGGCTTCGAACTTTACCAAATTATTTATCTATTAAACTTGCCGTAACCAAAGCTATCCGGCGTTTGCCAGCAATACTTGCATCGACAAACTTTCGCAACTTGTCTTTCAAAGCATAAATGACATTTTCAGACGGCAGTTCAAAACCTGGTAACAATTGATTGTAGTTTGTATCTGAAGACGATGCCATTATTGCCAGTATAAAGCATCCACGAAACAAGCTTAACTAAAAAGCTTTAATATCGCAGGTAGTTGCTAGAAACAGTAAAAGTTTAACTAGATACCAAATACACTAATTTTTAGGAAAGGCTTTTGCGAACGAGCGAAAAATATTTTTGACCTCTTCAGGTTGTTCGATAGCCTGTAAAATTGCTTTTTTTCAAGTCTTTCGCAAGCCATTTCGTGCTAGACTTTTTTCATAAACGCTACGCTGGCCGCTACTTCTAATTTCACATCGTAGGAACAGGGCGTATTCAAGGTGGGATAAACGATTTATCCCTCTCGTGTACAAGTAGCCATATGTCAAACGACCCATGTATACAACAGGGCCGGAACGTTTTCCTGCGGGACTGTAATAGAGTAAGCTTGAGCTATAGAATATTTTTAACTAAGGCTTCCACTTAGGCTTACGAATATGCTTATACTACTGTTCGAGCCCTGCTCTATACATGGACCTGTCAAACGATAACACGGGACATTTATGCGGATATCATATAATATTTCAGAAATCTAGTAAAAATCACATCTTGTAAAACAATATGACAAATCATGGTGCAACCGTAGGTGAAAAATACCGGAGCCGGAGGTCACCAAATTTGCCGGGCCCAGAAATGACGCGAAAATCGGTGGTTAAAATGATGTTTAATTTGGTAATTTCAGTAAATAACTGTAAGGTAGTGTTAAATCTTGTGGTTAATGTCGGCAGATTTTTTCTTGAAACTGTACCAAAAGTTAAGACAAAATGCACCAAACAAATGATTTTTGTAAAACTGCAAAATTTCAATGTCGAAATTTGCCGGAACCTTCGGCAGAAAACTCTGCCGGAGCTGGGGGGCGATTTTCTGCTCGAGCAGATCTCCGGTTGTACCCTGATTACTACATGACATATATAGTGTTTTCCCTCGTTCAGCTGGTTCGATGTCGTCATATTTACCGAGCTTTTTATTATACGGAAGCTACCGAATTTCACAACCTGCGTAACACTGCAACCTATAGGTACATCTGCCCAGAGTGGGACTTAACCCGCCGGTAAACGCGGTTCGGGTAAGAAATTTCAGCCGTGGGTATATCAGCAAGTAAAAATTTGTACCACGCGCGTAAAAAATTGACAGTTTCTACCCGCGCCAAACGTTTAAGAGTTAAGAACATACGCTATTAGCCAAGGTTCCAACCAGAACCAGATTTTGTCGGAAGCGGAATCGGAATCAAATTTTTCTGTAGGAAGCGGAATCGGAATTAAGTTTCAGTAATTATATTAAAAGTGTATGACTTTTAATTTTTGTTGCAGTATGCCAGTTTCCGTTACTGTTCACTGTTTCAGCAAAAATTGTTTATATAGCTGACGGAACACACGTAACAACTTGGAATATTTACTAAGATACTAAGAAAAAAACCAACAGAATTGCAAATGAACGAAACATAATCTAAGTTCAATAATCTTAAAAACTGATAACCGAAAAATCAGAATTCCAGCATCGGAACAGCATGCAACTGGAATCGGAAGTCAAATTTTGCCGGAATTTTAGCCGGAATCGGAATTCCGATGGAACCCTGCTATTAACTAAGCTAGTCAGTGACCGCTGAAAAACAAAATTCCTCTGCTTTATTAAGTTGGGTTTGAAATTTTGTTGTTTTTAGTAAGCTTTCATATGCTAAATTCATTGGAGCTAACACGCAAAACCTCATTAAATTGCTAAACACCAGCGATCATAAAAATACTGGTTCAACTTCAGGCACGAGTAAAAGGTGGGTTGTGAGTAGATCTTTTTAGCGTGGGCATACCGGCGGCTAAAAAGTTCTATTCGCCCGGTAAAGCGCCGGTCGGGAAGAAAAATACTTTCCCACGTCCCACTCTGAATCCACCAATATGATTTTACGGCATAAATTTTTCAAGAGCAGAAGCTTTCAGGTGTCCAAGTTTTATGTGCTTATCGTTCAAAACAAAACGGCTAAAATTGATTTAATCTTTAGTGTAAACAGTTTTTGTCGAATTTAATACCCTAGACATGCGTACCAGACATACATTCACTTATATACATATACATTTTCTTTGAATGAGCCGCAAGAATGTTTCACTAGGCATATATCATAGATATAAAAATTGTTACAGGAACATTTTAACTCATCTCTTGCAACTACTTTTAAACTCACGCTCAGCAGTATACAAATGCCAGTTTATTTGAGGTCACAGGTTTACAGTTTTTATTCATGTTTCAAAGTCAATGCAAATAAAGTACAAGAACAATTTGAACTAGCAGTTGAATAAGACCGCCCCGTGTTCATTATATTAGCCTGCCCCTACTGTGCCGAGGCCAATGTGTAAGCCTAAACATAAGCCCAATCCTAATATTAAACCTTCATATCTGGTAGGGTTCCACCGGAATTCCTGCAAAATTTCAATTCCTGTTTTTGTGCCAAATTATGATTAAGGTTAGAGATAAAAATTTGTCGCGTAAATTTTGGTGAAGCTTTGTTCCTTCGCACATGTGTTTCATCTGCATCCTCATGTTTTAAAGTACTCGACACATGTCTCAGAACTTGAGCAACCGGCTAATGAAAACTCAAAACAGTAGACAAACAGTATATTTTACTTTGAATTATTATCAATCATAAGGTATTCCGTGGCACAGGGTATTGTAATTCCTGTTCTGGTGAAAAATGAAACCCTGTTCCTGTTTCCTGTGAAATTTAATTAATGTTGGAACTCTGCTGTCTTGTCTGGTATCCAACTCCTCCAGTGGGAAGCTCCTAAAGTACGAGCCAATGACGACCTATATTCTGCGCATCCAGTTAATCTGCCTCACAAACAGCCTAATCTTAGCTCTGGATCTCAACAAGAGGGTAAAACAGCAAGAATAAGTTATACGTTTCAGTGTGATTGTTTATTTCCTTTGACAGCCATGGTTAAAAATACCACGAAAAGTAGGATGGATGCTTGTTGATGTATTATACAAGATTTCTTCTAAAAAATAGACCTTCTGTATTGGAGCGACAATTTGGGACAAAATAAGGCACATTTTCAAACGTATTAACACAAATTTTTGCTGTAGCTGTTCAGCGCTGTCTCGGTGATTGAGTGATATTTAACAGCAACTAATAACATATCATCTAAATAAACTTTGAATCAATTCATATTTAGCCTAAATCATGCTGTACATAAAGGTTTATCACGTATGTAGAAAACTTCCCTAGTGCACAATTTACCTAACCTTGAAATCTCCTGTCGACTATATTTCGGCTTAAAACACAAGACGTATATACTCATAATAAAACTACAATATATGGCTAAAATAGTGTCATGAACAAATGAGAATCGAGCTAAAATATTGCCATTAAAAGAATAAATATATACAAATTTATCACATAACAAGGCGTCTTCATAGTTTCACAATAAAATTAAAGCGAAAAAATATGTAAATAACGTGTTTATGGTACCCAAACAAGCTTCCTACGAAAAGTATAGATAAGTACAAAAAATGTTACAATGCACCAGAATAAATACTGCTGTGCCGGTTGAATAGAGCGTCAATTTCGATTCTGACCTATGTATAACTAAGTTTAACTAACACCCATAACCTAACACCGCATTTTTGTTATTACGATGTATTTCATTTGTTCGTGTCTGCTTATTAAGAAAGTAACGGAGCCGAAAACTTGCGTAGACTATAGTACTCAAGAATATACTATTATAACGGATGGCTTGATGGTAACCCTTCGAAAAACTTAATTGCACGGATTTAACTAAGTATAGATATGCGTTTCCAAACATTAACAATATTATGAACAAAATAACATGACTACCAGAGAACATGCTGAGAACAAAACCATACGTCATGGATCACCCACTAAACACACTGTTTCTTCGACTCAGTCACATTCAATATCCAAAATACCGGGCTATCACAATGTTACGACTACAAGCACAAGCACCTAACAACCAGAAAGGTAACCTGACATCACACAACTGGGTATCACGACATATCGTCGCCCGACAACTCGTCAAACGACAACTTGTAGCCGGGCAATTCATTGACCACGACAACTCGTCGAAACAATCACTCGTCACCTTCCAGTAGGTACGACAGCTCGTCGACCCAATAGTTTGACATTCATCTAAGGCTTAGATGGGTCGGGTCCACGAGACGTTTGGGCGAGAACTGTTCCAGATAACGTGATGTCAAGCCGCAAGTTGTGGCAATGACGAGATGTCGGGGTAACCAGTTGTAGTAATAATGACGTCTGGGTTACAAAATATCGGCGTCGACGATATGCCGAGTTAAGAGTTGTCGAGGGACGAATTGTCGTAGAATCTTTAAACTGTCATTTGATTCAAATCATTAACGTCAAAGCTTGAGTAAGCCGCTTCAACCTTTGCCAGCCGTTCGGCAACTTTTGGGCTAACTATGCGTCCAATTTCTTCATGTTCCAATAATGGTTGTAGCTTTGGCTCCACTGTCGGCATATTTTTCCCAGGTTGCTCGGACTCTACAGCCCCAGCAGAATCTGCGTTCTTTCTAACATCATACTGTTTCCCAGCAACCAAAACTGATACTTGTTTTTTATCTTTCCGTTTCGGCTTAGTCGCATCATCCAACAGCGTCACTTCTCTGACATCCGCTTTCGGGCACAGCGCTACTGCAGTTAGATCGTCCTTACCCGTGTCGCCAAAACTATGACGAGTATCACCCAGTTGTGGAGTTGGCGGTGGGGTTTCAGCACCTTGAAGTCCGTCCGTCCGATGCTTTGTCATCGTGACCGCATTATCCGTTTTGCTATATGCGTCAATGACAAAAGTTTCTCCACCAGAACGATTGCGCTTTCGTTGTGACAACCCTAACCCAAATCCCAACCCAGAATTAGTTTTAGGCTGCCGTTTCCGTGGCCGCAACGCTCCAAATGCGTTGGTGAACAACGTATTCATACCAGAAGACTGATTTCTACGCGGTGTCGGGTCATAACACGACGTGTCATCGTTATCTTCTGCCAAGAGCTCTTGTCCGACATTCCCATCTACGTCGCCGCTATTTCTAGCAGGGGTCGATCCTCGCGTTGACCCAGCGGCGTTACGAAACTCTGGCGAAGTTGCGCAATGGCGTATAAGTGGCGCATACTGATCTGCGGTCCCATGGCGGCCAAGTGCAGGATTATGCGCCGATTTGCTGCCCGCATTTGCACCCCCACCCCCACCCCCACGACGAGACGCAGCTTTAGCCATCGCTTTAAACAGTGAGTTTCGTAGCTCGTCGGCATCCATTACATGCGGAATTGGTTTGAGCGTAATGTCCCGTACGGCACGAAATTCGCCACAATTGTTCAGGTGTTCATTTTCGAGACGGAAAAAGTTCCATACAAATCTGCGAAACACCTCCAGTAGCGCTGTGATAGTAACAAGCAGGTCCGTGTAGTCGCTCATAAGATCGTGTAACGATACATTAAGCGTCCACGCCATACGCAAGAAAAAATTAACGACAATTGCTGCGTAATAGTACCTAAAACAGTAATGATAATTCAATGTTTCAATTATAATTTTGCGCACACCACACACACAATATTTTGCTTTTCAGGTTCTGCTCAATAAATCTTCAAAATAGCTACATTTCTCTGCTAAAACAGTTATTTTGCTGAATTACACACAAAAGACCCATTCACATAAGTTTATTTATTTTGCTCTCAATCACACATGGCGTTTGATAATCCATATAACTTCTCAAATTAATGGACGGCAGTCTTTGCAAGTATAAACTTAGTCGGTCATTTATGGCAAGAGTGCTGGACACAAGATTCTTCGTTTATTAGCGAACTACAATAATTAGATTCTTACCATATACTGTTGTATACTAGCTCTTCCCGGAGACCAGGCTGTTCGTTCGCTTCAGCTGAACATTCCATAAGGCCCCAATCCATTTTTATGTCCCAAGTATAAGTATAACACGTCGATATTACATACGCAATTACCCAGAGATAGAAAAATGGATTGTCAGCATCGTGTGGGCTATACACAACATACCACGACTTGAGCGTGCCCAGCAGTACAACAAAGAACGTCGTTGAGTATTTACCTGAAATGCCAACGTCCACAGTGCTAACAGTGCTTTCGAAACATTAAAATTGTTGACAAAAGCAAGCTTCAACAATCAGAACAAGTGTTGCAAGCGTACCTCTGGAAACATTGCTGCACTGCAATTTTCATTCTTTTTCCACTTGAGAACCTACATGAATTTCAGACATTTTCAAAGCCGTACCTGCGTTGGTTATATGAGGATGTCGATGTCTTGAGTCAACATATCGCCTAATGCACTGAAAGAATCGAAGGGCGGCCGGAATTATTTTGATAATTGGACGTATTCCTAAAATAGTTTTACATATGTTAATATTTTGAAATATTAAAACAGCTGGATATTTAACTGCACCATATTGTTTTAGGGTGGCGCTAGATTGCCTATAAAATGTTATGCGGCGGCATGAGGCAATTCACGTGTATTGTCGGACTACACTAATACAGTCAAAACGTATAGCGAAACCATTACTGTCACGGGCAACTCAAAGTTTCAATACCTCTGAATCAAAAATCACGTTTGCTCCAGCTCAATTAGTTTTACGAAATCAACAGCGATTAAACTTTAAGGTGTTGCGACAAAACATTCAGTCTTGACATTTATTGCGAATATAAAATGTTTACCATAAATATTGGTCATACACACATCATTGCCGTTTTGATAGTCTACGCCAGGCCATTCACCAGCGGTCATATTTCGAATTCTCATACCATCTGCCCAATCGACTTCGGTTGTGTAAAAGCAAACAAAATATTCCATATCTTGGAAAAACGTCACCATTGAGTTCATTTGATCAGCAAGCCAAAAGTCAGCAAATAACACAGCGTGACTAAGTATTGCAAAACATACATATACCTAAAAATGCAAAACATACATATACGTAAAAACAATACGTAATTCTATGCACATTTAGGTTCAATATGTCTCATTATGCCTAGGCTCTATGATTGGTTAAAAAGTTGCTTATGAATTTGAAATCTGACGCATTTGCAATCGGCATTTACTGATTACATCGTGAAAATTACATACCCTGGAAGTACGTAATTACAAATGACGTTAGCATTGTACAAAATGACTAAATCAACGCTAATCAACTAACGCTCAACTTGAACCTACCTTTCTCAAAAACCAATACCTCGCAGAACGGTGTCCAAAGTTGAAAGGATTCAAAAGCCATATAACTGAAATCACCATGAGCAAAAAAGGCATCACAAGTTTTGGAATTCGTATCACATCATAGTACAGATAGCCCATGACGCACCTGGAAATACAAAAATATTAAAATGGCAAATAAAAGTCAACACCAATTGGATGGAGAAAATCATATCCATTTTACACATTCACGGACTGTTTAAATCGTGAGACAGCAAAAAATGAACAAAAACAATTATACGGTGTTGGAGACCAAACGGAAACGGATTTTGAATGTTAAGCTGCATCGCTTACATTATTGAGCGAAACAAAACTCCAAGAGAAGGTCGGAGTTTCGCGTGGCGTTTTATATTTTGTGCTCGGAAGTCGAAAGATGATGTCCGTCTGTCCGCCCGAAAAGAATTTCACAAACTGCTGAACCGATTTTGATAAACTTTTTTGTATGAAAACTTTTTATCCTGGGGTTTAACATCGCATTGGAGTTTTAAAACTTTAGGCCGTTTATCAACTACAAGCTAATTTGCATAAGTGGTTAATCCTAAATTAGTACTTTTTACTGTATTTGACGAATTACGAATTATTAGTTACAACAAATCCAATTTCAGCACCAAAAGAAATCAGAATAAAATGTTTATAACCTCTAAAACCGATAATTGAATAGTTACCTAATAACTAATTTGCATACTAGCTTAATTAATTAAGCCTAAATTAGGACTTTTTAAATTATTTTACTAATAATTAGGGTTATAAGGAATAACATTCAGTGCTAAACGGTTTTCAGGGGCGGAAAATCTGAACTGTTTATAAACCTCCAAAACCAACAACTGAATAGATACCTATTAGCTCGTTTGCATATTAGCTTGATTACTAAGCCTAAATTAAGACATCTTAAATTATTTCACTGATTATTAGGGTTTTTGTGTGCGAGCAATCGGAATAAATTGTCTATAAACCTTCAAGGCCATTTTATATTATTTCACTGATTATTAGGGTTACGAGCAATCAAATTCAGTACTAAAGGGTTTTTGGGCGTGAGAAATTTGAACAAATTGTTTATAAACCTCCAAGACTGATACCTGAATAGTTAGCTAATACATAATTTGCATATTAGCTTAATTAGTTAAGCCTAAATTAGAACTTCTTAAATCATTTCACAAGTATGTCTTAGCTTCGCTCAATACATTTCGTCAAAATCTGCTCCAAAATCTTATAAACTTTCCCTAGTTTCTATTGTCAATTTCAAACAAAACACGCGAGATTCAACCGCACAACTTTAGCAGATCTTATTGTTAATGTCAAAGACTAAACGGACAGGTCAAATATAAAAGTATAACGCTTACCATGCCCAAAGTACAAGAAACATAGAAGCAATTTCCATTAGCGTTTGGTATTTTAGATGATTCCTTGGATCAATTTCAAAAATAAGTACATGGTTCACGCCTGACCGCTGCCAGCCGTACATATTAACGCCAACCAAAAACGTAAACAGATAAATGAAAAAGAGACCGCGGAACAGTCGAACACCAACCTAGAATGAACAAATGCTTCAATACAACGATAAAACAGTTGAAGGTGCAATTATATAATTCGTAATATATTGATTGAGCGAAGTAAAATTCCGAGCGAAGATCGGAGTTTCGCGAAGCGTTTTCTATTTTGTGCTCGCTGGGGACGAAAGGTGGATGTCCGTCTGTCCGTCCGTCCAAAAAATGTAAGGAACCACTGAACAGATTTTGATAAACTTTTTTGTCTGAAAGCCAATTATCCTGGGCTGTTAGCCTCGCATTGGGGTTTTAAAATTTCAAGCCGTTTATTAGCTACAGTCTAATTAGAATAATTAGTTAAGCCTAAATGAGGCTTTCTTCATTATTTCACTAATTATTACAGTTACAAGTAATCTACTGTCAGCACTATAGCTAATAGCTAATTTACATATATATTAGCATAATTGATAAGCCTAAATTAGGACTTCTTATTCACTAATTATTATGGTTACATGCAATCCGATTTCACCAATAAAGGGTTTTCTGGTGCGAGCAATCTGAATAAATTGTCTACGAAACTTTAAAACCGATAATTGAAGGTTAGCTAATAGCAAATTTGCATATTAACATAATTGATAAGCCTAAATTACGACTTTTTGTTCCCCAATTATTCGGGTTACACACAATCTAACTTGAGCAATAAAGGGTTTTTGGGTGCGAGAAATCTGGATAAATTATCTACAAACCTTCGAAATCGATATTTGAATAGTTAGCTAATAGCTCATTTGCATATTACCATAATTGATTATCCTAAATTATGACGTTTTACAATATTTCACCAATTATAAGGGTTACAAGCAATCTAATTTCAGCAATAACGGGTTTGGGTACGAGGAATCTGAACAAATTGTCTACAAACCTTCAAAACCGATAATTTAGTAATTGGCTAATAGCTAATTTGCATATTAGCATGCTTGATAGGTCTCTGAAGGATCTTTGGGTACGAGGAATCTGAATGAAAGGTTTACAAACCTCCAAAACCGATAAATAAACAGTTTGCTAATAACTAATTTGCATATTAGCTTAATTGCCTAACTGTGCTTGAGCATCGCTCAATACATGTAGCCCCACTACGGCTGGTCATTAATTTCTTGATTACCTAAAGTTAGTTAAAGGAAGAATACGATTTTAACAGGCACAGGCTTCTTATAGTTTCGAAGATCCCACATTTACAATACAACACGCCATAACACTTACAACTGGTGCGAACCATGGTACTTTATGTATGCAGCGTCAAACATACTCCCCTTACTGTTTAATTTAAGGGTACTCATGTGATAGCGACCCCCTTCTAAGCAAGGGTGGGTCGACCAAAAATACAACACGCCCGCTGGTACATTTTGTACCACACACGATTCGGAAGTTGCACACTCTTGTAACAGTGATCATCCACTCTTGCTATTACCAAGTGCGGCGTCAAACACGTTTTACAGTTTAATTTAGGGTATGCATGTGATAGCGACCCCCCTCTAAACAAGGGGGGTCGGCCAAAAATGTAACGCCCGGTGGTACATTTTGTACCATACAAATTTCGGTAGTTGCACACGCTTGTTAGAGTGATCATCCACTCTTTCTATTACTAATAATACCTCTCAGATGAAAATCCATTATTTTTTCGATCGTTTTTACGAGAAATGAAGCCGACCAAACAGCAAGTATATAAATAGGCCAATAACATACCCAAGGTATTTCTCCAGTCATATCCTTAAATGCAATGGTAAACAATATAATGCCGACCAGCATAACAAAGCTGCCTAAGTACAATCCGAGCCGAAACGTTGTCCACGGCGACTGAATTTCTGCCATCGGTTGTACTCGCAAGCGTTTCATGGCTTTCGTACGATCGCCCTGTTCTATTCGATTGATCATTAGCTGCTCGGTTTCTGAGATTAATTCGTCAATCTGAAAAAATACACGCCGCATATAGCATGACAGGGATATAACGAGTGGGGTGCATGGAACGCCGCGGGCCTTACAGAATCTGACAGCATCATTGACAGGACATGTTACAGGCTTCCTGAATCATCATTCACGATTTGCTAGTTCTCTTCTAAAACCAGTGTTTTAATCCATATCAATTACAGCCCTTACCAACTCGAATGCTTCGGCATAGTCGAGTTAAACGAACGCTCAAAGCGATATCGCGTAGCGCACAACCAAACTGGACATCCGTATAACGTCAGGTACTACTGAATTTTAAAGCGGTACACATCTCCTCAGTGAAGCAAAACCGTCTGCATTTTATACAACTTACCTCTTTGTTTGTATAAAATACAGCATCAAAAAGATTGTCATGCCTCCACTGCGTTCCCTGTGAGTTTTCAAATAATTTGTCGTGCTTTTTGAGGATTTTACGAAAACCCGTGAAGTTAAGTTCCTGATAATTCTAAAACAAATTGAAATAAGCGGTGTAAGAACATCAGTTATCTATAATAATCTATTCTGAATATATTTACTTCCGCTTACCGCTAAGCCAGACAAAAAATTTACAAAACAACCCTGAATTTATTAAAATGAAATAATAGCAAATCTAGCTGTGCTGCAAGAATCATGTGATCTCAAAGTAGTGAAGAGCAGTTTGCCACGTTGATAGTGTTTTATTTGTGCGAAAGAACATTTGGACTAACGCCAATACCTGAATGAGAATGAGACTAAAATAAAATTCGGAATACGCGAATCGAAGATCATCGATAATTTTCTCGTTACGTTTTGCTGATAAATACGTTGCTGAGCGTCGCAAAACGCTTATTGTGCCGTATTTGTCATCTGATAGAAAAGCTGGCGTAGCATTATCAAGTCTGAAATTACAAAAAATACGTGTTTTAATGTTAACCAAACGAATGTTGCAATGGAAATAATATAGTACAGTACGTACAGCAAGCAACCAAACTAAAAAACAACTGAAGACATAGGGTGGTGCAATACTCGCCGCACGTCATGTCAAAATAATTTTTATAAAACACGTGGTGCTACAGGGTGTACGTGACTTCCAATTTTCACACTGGGAGCCCGATACCGGCTTACCTGCTTTTTAGTTCAATAAACCGCATTTTTGCTTCTGCTAATTTCTTTGCGAAAAACAAATTAATCTTGTTCAACTCGGAAGCGCTGAATTTGAAGAATTCGATATCTTTTTCTTTAAAAAATAATGCACGCGAAGCCAGCTCTGCAGGTGGCGCCTTCTCTAGGACTTCATACAGCATTTCCTACAAATCAATATATTAAACAGCGTACAGATTAAAGCCATATACATATATGGCGCCCGTGGCATATGATATAACAAAAAAATTTAGAGGAACAAGCAACTGATGGTTTAAATCACCAGGCAAAGAGAGTATGTGCATAACTTCTCCAATATCTTTTGCAAGAATCAGCACACAGTTAACACTGATTTAAATAAAAAGATCGGTAGTTGCCGGATACTAATTTTTGAAAGATAGTAAGAAATAGGCATAACTACATACGTACATTTTCATTTGATAGCATGTTTTACCTTTGGTTACCCTTAGCTTTAAAATTCTTCTTTATCTGGGAACAGACTTCCAGTAACTCAATGGACTTAGAAATAGAACTTTTCAAGTGCATTTATAGTCGTACAATGATTTCACATTTATGAACTAATAAAACTTACCTTCATTTTGTCGTACTCTATATATTGCTTTCTCCATTCAGGAGTCAAATGGCTGGCCAAATGTTCAGAAAACTTCATTGTTACTAATCCTGCACGTGAAAAAACTTTCAACAAATCAACAGTTAAACTTCATGGACTAGATTACAAAAACTGGCTTCAGTTTACTCTGAACACATCTTTCTAACTATTCAAACCAAACTTTTTGTAAAATTTTTTCACTCACAGACATGCTTACTCGGATAACTTTCTACGGTTAGCAAAAAACCACCAGAAAATTTCGCTGAGGAAACAATCAGCTTAAGCTTGCTAAACAATACTGTCAGTCTAGGTAGAAACCAGAAATTCTGACCTTTTAACTACGCAGCTGGAAAAGCGGGTTACGGGTGGTTTCGAACTAGCGACCTGGCTGTTACCATTACACCGCGTAACCCACCATCCAACCGCTTCTATTGTCGGCTATATGTCAACCGAATGCTGCCTGCAAGCATACTACACAATGTGCACTGCATATATGTTGCATTGCACCAGGAAAAGCATGTCTCACTTGCTTACAAATACCACCTTGAATCCATTCCACTTTTAATTTTACTTTCAGAAAAAGCTTTTTGTAATGGCAATGTATTCTGAAGCCCTAATACATAATTGCATAAACGAAATCAAATACAGCAGTGTAGCGTGTAAAATATTACTATTACACGTAGACCTAAAACTGCTTTATGCGCATGTTGTACTTCCAACAGATAAAGAGCTTCCATATGACCACTAGCTTAAACATTTTCTTGATATCCGACTTCACAATTTCAAACACCGTTGTTCAAAATTATGTTTTAACAATAAAATTTATATCTAATAGGCCGTGGGACGGTAATAGTTTTTGTCAATCCATTCTACATCTGATGACTTGTTTTAATGAACATGAATTTGTTAACTTTAATAATCTTCATTGGAAAATTTCAAGCGTTTTTGTAGCTTTTATTATTTTCTTTTGGATCACAATCATTGTTAATAGAAATCCCTCATACAAACTTTCACCACCTGTTAAATTATTCAAAAGGTAATCTGAAGAAATATTGTGACCTTCCGCTATATCATTACGCATAAAATTAGGGCGAGCGAATCTGGACTCGCGAATAGATCTGCTTAAAAGCTTTCGGATATTGTGCCGGTAGCTGGGATGCATAAACATGATTGAATCTAATTCCAACTTAAAGCCAACATTTTACTTAAGTTTTGTAGTTTTGAGTTATAGGCCACCCACCACGTACCGTTTACGGTACTGTAAAAATGAGTCCACATACTTGGCTGCAACGGCGATAAAAAAATATTGTTCATTGACGACTCTACAGCGAGTAACGTTGGTGTCTTTTTGCAGTAGTTCCTGCGGTGTTTTCCTGTTCTTACCAAAAGTGTAAGAGCGGCAGGTCTCAATCTATTCCTCCTTCCTACTGGCTTATTAAATGGGGGAGCCAAGATTTTGAATTTAAGGTTTAACACTAAAATGGCGCTTGGTTTCTGGCTCGCTTCGCTCGCAAAGGGTCCGAAAAACCAATTTCTATGCGAGTAATTTACTGAGATTATAATTAATTTTTTGCGTTCTTTATTTTTTAAACGAATCTACGACAATTCGTCGTCTGTTATCATGGTTGACAAGTTGTCGGGGCAACGAGTTGTCGGCTGTGACCAGTAATGCTACAAGTTGTCAAGGTCGACGACGAGTTCTCGGGATCGGCGAACTGTCTGGGAGACAAGTTGTCACGTCCACGAGTTGTCGGAGGCAATGAAATGTCGTGATACCTCGGTAAAACAGAGTCCCATCAGAGATTATGTATTAAAAAGCGGAAACTTCTTTGTGCCACAGAAAAAACAGCGACCTTTCAATGGCGCAAGTGTTGACAAAATGGCATGTGCATTCAGTTGTCTGGTGGGTGTACACTGGATGGGTCCTTGTATACGTAAGTAATTTACAACCGTTTTAAAATCACACAGTCTCAGCTAAAAAATTGACAGGTCTTGTTTGTGGCGGGATTTCGGGATTTTGTGATTTCAAAGAATTCATTGCAAGCCATTCCTTTGGCTAGTGTTAGGTTTTAGGTTTAAAATTCGGCAATCGTTTGGCTCGGCAAGACTCAACCTTACGTTTAGGATTAGGCAAAGTTCCGTCTTAGGCTTAGGTGAGAATTAGGCGTTTAAACTTCTTTCAGGACTTAAGTCCAAAATCGACTTAAACACAGAAGTCGTCTTTAAAACGTCATGTTTCTGCAACATACAAAATGTTACTTTCACGTGCATATATAACAGTAGTCTAAGCATATTCCGAAGCCTAACAATAAGCTTTAATGTAAGGACAAGCTTAAAATTTTATCTAAAGCTTCATTCATTAAGCCTTGACAGGTTCACGATTTTGCATTGAAAGTAGATTCGGGCTGCACCGAAGCTTTGGGAAATTTCATAAATATTCTATCATAATTTTTCATCTGTATGCCACAAGATTTGGTTGTTGAGCAAATCAATTGGATTTCAGTTTGGTTGAATTCTGTTTGAAACAAAAGCTTAATTATCCAAGCAAAGCTGCACAGAGCATAAGTCTCTAAACTCAAATTTGATTAGGTATAATCTCGCTTTTCGACGCTTAACCCGAAAAGATATGTCCCAAAGCACCGACGAGAATAAGGGTTACTTTAATAACACATAACCGAAATTTCTGGAGGCTTGAACATTTGCACAAGAAAAGTTTAGAGAATTTCACCTGCAGGGGCAATGTTGTTATAAAACATCTCAGTAGAATCAGATTGCACCCGATATCTATCATCCTGCTGCTTAGTAACGGCCCTCAAATAGCAACAAACCTGACGCAACCTTGTCGCGTGTACGGTTAATTACTGTCTATACAGCATTGGTAAAATGTCCTACAGAGAATTAAGGAGTAAGTTTTCATTTTTCAAATCGGGTGCGGCAAATAATATTATGTTGGACCTGGTCTGCGGTATAAATCTTTTAGGGGCGTCCCGTTTTCCCTCGTTACAGCCCGTTTACCCTCGGGTCAGCAAAACACAAGAGTGTAATCGGGATAATTTCATATACTCCTGCCGACAGCATTACGGACAGATGTGAAAATGGGACAGCCTTGCTTTGAGCAAATGGGTAACCGGGACAGCTGCAAATTTTCACTGTGAAAACGGTGAAACGGAACAGGTTTGTTTCGGGCAAATAGAAAGACGGGACAGCTGCAAATTTTTCGCTAGGAAAACGGCAAACGGGACAGATTTGTTTCGGGCAAATGTTGAAATGGTACAGCTGCAATTTTTCGCTGGGAAAAAAGGAAAAAGACAGCTGCAAATTTTCGCTGGGAAAACAGAACTGTGGAACAGGTTTGTTTTGGGCAAATGAGAAAATGGGACAGCTGTAATTTTTTTGCTTGGAAAACGGAACAAATGGGAAAACGGAAAAACGGGACAGGTATGTTTGTGGCAAATGGGAAAACGGGACAATGGGATGCAAATCAAATTCCTTTCATATTGTACAAAATTTGTTAGATCAAAGTAAGGGAACGTAGATTTTCGTAATTAGGGTTGCGCCACCTGTCACTCCCCTCTGCACCGACTTGAGTCCTTGGTAGCCACAGCTGACTTGCATATCACTGCATTTTAATCATTTTAACAGTGCCAATTTTTTCATTCAACAAACGCGTAGAGTTGAAAAAATTTCTGATGAGGAGAGATGAATGATTCGAAAAATCAATTTCAATCGCAATGGGGGGCCAACCAAATGTGGGGGAACGGCCCCCCAATGCCTCTTGTGTGGACACCCTTGCAACAATATGCTTTTGGGAAGCGGGAAAATGGTGGAGCTATATATTTTCGTAGGAAAAACAGAAAATGGGACAACAATATTTTTTGAGATTAATTTTATCAGCGAGTCTTGCGCTCCCTAATTTTATCAGGGGGCTTCCACTCCCTAATTTTATCAGGGGGGCTTGCGCTCCCTGCGCTCCCCGCACTTGGAAAGGTCCTAAGCAGGATGGGGGCTGCAGCCCCCCAAGCCCACCGCACGAAGCGTTCTTGCTAACCAAACTTTAAATAACAAGAATAACAACAAAGTCTAATAATCTACGCGTATGCACAAACAGGAGTAGCAATTGCTGTTATCCGGCATTATTGCTATCCTTCGGGAAACGGGACACCCGTCATGAAAGTATGCCAAACAGGTTATGATCTAAATGATCCTATTTTCGTGATTTAATACACTTAAAATTGACAAAATGCTTCTTGGTTGTGCCGGAATGCTGTGCTAATTTACTAACAATCACATGTAGCATGATCACTAGCATTTTGAACTTTCGAGTAGTTGGCAAAAACTACAGCAGACGATGCACTTACGTGGAGTTCAGAACCATTTTACGAACACTACAAAGAAATGAAATGTAAAGATTCTAATAGTGACAGTATATATAACCAGGCGA